>CM060853.1:7320132-7762133 GCA_030737835.1 Acorus gramineus | reverse complement strand
CATACATAAGTAACAAGCTATTCATAAAGCAATTTGTTCACTGATGACACCATCATACCTTCAGGTATCATTAGGTGGCTAATCAACTCATCAAGCGAAAAACACCTAGAAAAAAACAGACCCACTTGAAAATAAAAATCAAATAGAAATTGCAAAATCGTGAATCACACCCACCAACACAATTCCTTATTCAACTAATTTCACATCTACCAGCATAAACTAACAAAATCAATAAAAAAAAAAAAAAAAAAGTTCAGAGTCATTAAATCAAACCAAGTTCTTGAAAAAAAAATAGAACTTCACATTCATTACTTTAGATCATGGACACTATCAGAAAAATAAACATAAAATATAAAGTGCTCACTGTCACCTCATAGCATGGACATAATTAAAAAAAATATAAACATACAAATGTTAAGAAGAACTGGATTGATACTTACAGCAAATTTGGTGCGTTATTTGTTGGGTATCTGTGTAAGCAATGATAACTGCCTCTCTTCAAAACCTATTAAACAAAAAAAAGCTATCAATTATTTCCGGATCTAGAAATTGAATCACCATATGAAAAAAAGGCATTTGAATTATATTAAACTTCTAATAGAAATATAACCACCTCGAAGTAAGGATATAGACATTTAATTAAGAGTTAGTATCACATATCTAGGAAAGTATAAATATTCATATAAAAATAACAACACTAATGTACATGAAACTTAAATTTTCACAAAACCTAAAAACATGAAAAAAATTTCAAGAGTTCTAGCCTTCCTATGCCAAGATCGAACAAGATCTCAAAATTGCATGAATCATCCTCGTTGAACTTGGAAAAATTTGAGTAACATTTTCTCCACGCATGTCCCCTGTCATATTATCATTCATATATTTGTATACCATACCCCCCCGTTTGGGAAGTGGAATTGCGTTATTCTGCCCTGATAGTTATACGGGGATAAATATTAGTGTTTGGCAGAATAGGCCTATCCGTGTTTGGTTGTAGTTTTTGTTATTCTTATTTATTCTTATTGGGAAACGTAAAATGTAGATTTTTGGTGTTTGGTTGACCTAGAATAAACTGTGGATAAATGGTTGATAAAGGATGGATAGGGAGTTATTATTTTTAAAATGTCAACTTTGCCCCTGAAATATATTTCACTGTTTGGTGTAATTGATGAATATAAATCAGTCCATCATGAGTGTAATTAAATCTCTTCAATGAAGTTGCAGGTATATGTAATGGTGTAACCTAACTTCAATATCTCTTCAAATGTGTATAATGTACTCTACAAAAACTCACAACACAATAGCTATTGTACCGCACATAAGATGTAGATCATGCTATTGATTTATTTAGTTCAAATCAAACATCCATTCAATGGGGCTAATGATCCACTAATAGGTTCAAATCAATCATCAATTATTGTTAATTAATTTATCCCAAGTAATAAATCAAATACAAGTAATGGATGTTTTATTTGAATCAACAAGTGACCAATCACTCTGATCTCTTCCATTTCATTCACTCGGATCTCTTCTGTTTCATCTATTTTGTTCAGATCCTCTTTTATTTTCTTTCGAACAAAGGGAAAGGTCATTTATGTTTAAAAACCAGCTGTTCGACCTATCAATCCTCCAGGTTCCAAAGAACTCAATTTTCATCCATATTTGCCGCAATCAATTAGTTCAATCCGAAACTTAAGATAAAAGGCTGTAGGCCGAAAAAACGATTACACATTGATACAACATAACACACCTTGATCAATCAACATAGTGAATACCCATTATAGATTTCAAATTTTATAAATTGAATTCAAACTTCAAAGAAAGTTAGAGCAAAACAAAAAAAACTACAGCATTTTCACTTCTGAGAAGGCCAGACACTGACCTTCTCCTTCTCAAATTTGACAAACACAGCCCCAAGGGAGGAAACAGTGTACACCTGCAGAAACAAAGTGGGTGGGTTGTGGTACTTGAGGAGGCTCTTCCCCGACCCAAGCTCAACAAGAAGCAGAGCAGCCAGGCCGAGCGCCGCCAGCCGTCCGTTGAGCCTCTCGCTGTAAGGGGAGAAGCCCAAGTCCACCTTTAGACCATCCGATGAGACGGGCTCCTTGAGAGCCACCGGAGGGAGAAAGACTCCTCCTTTGGTTTTCTTGGTTGGTGAAGAGGAGGACTTCTTGGCCTTCCGGAGCTCAGCTTTCTTGCCGGTGCCGCTCCGGTACTTGAGGCGGATCTGGGAGAGGCGGTTCTCGAAAGCGCCTTCGGATGGTGGTGGTGGTGGGGAGGTGGTGGCAGATGTTTCTTCGTTGGAGGGGTCGGTGGCGCGGGTGGTGGTGGTGGGTGGTTGGGGTTGGAGGAGGAGGTGGTGGTGAGGGTGAGTGAATGAGATGGGATGGGTTGGGTGACACGTGTAGGGTCGAGGTTTTTTTTGTTATGTATTTTCGACGGTCACAATAAGTCTAACACTATTTATTTATTTTCAATGGTCTTGATTGAATCTCAGTGGACAGGTCCACCAATCAGATGGTGGAGATTAAATGCAGGTCCATCATTGGGGTTTGATAAAGTAGGTGAGAGAATTTTTTAGAAATGATGGTTAGGGTATTTTTATTCTAGGGAATAGATAAGCCCTGATAAGTTATTCTCACCTTTTAGTGGAATTGTTATCAGGCCTTATGCTAGTTTATCCATGCATTGCTATCAGGGTTTATCCGTCCAAACAAACAGCGAATAAGGGCTATTCTACTGTTATTCTCCCTTATTCTCTGTTTATGTTAGTTGGCAAACGGGGGGTAACCCCCGTTTGGGAGGTGGAATTGCGTTATTCCGCCCTGATAGTTATACGGGGATAAATATTAGTGTTTGGCAGAATAGGCCTATCCGTGTTTGGTTGCAGTTTTTGTTATTCTTATTTATTCTTATTGGGAAACGTAAAATGTAGATTTTTGGTGTTTGGTTGACCTAGAATAAACTGTGGATAAATGGTTGATAAGGGATGGATAAAGAGTTATTATTTTCAAAATGTCAACTTTGCCCCTGGAATATATTTTTATGTTTGGTGTAATTGGTAAATATAAATCAATCCATCATGAGTGTAATTAAATCTGGACCGTCCATCTTATGTAATATTTTATGGTGGGCCTTTATATATTTTTTACAACTAATCTATGTATTCATTGGTGATTCCAAATGCTTTATGGTGATTCTAATTATCTTATATCAATTTAATTATATTTACTCAATGACTTGGACATAAATAGAAAAATATATATAAATCATAGGTTGTCAATAAAATTGATAGATTTTATTACACAAGTAACATTGTCAATATTGTTGTTGTATCAAATAACACTAGCATTCTTATATAAGCCTTCATTTAATTTAATATTGAAATATAAGTTGTTGTTTGGATAACGTTGATAGATATATATCAATTCATGATGAATGAAATTAAATTTGAACCGTCCATCTTATGTAATATTTTATGCTAGACCTTCAAATATGTTTTACAATTACTCTATGTATGCTCAGTGTTGATTCCATTTGCTTTGTAATGATTCCAATTATGGGTTATGAGTTAATTAAATTTACCTAATCAGTTGGTCATAAATAGTAATAAATTAAAATATTATTCTTATCTAATAAAATGACTGAGAATGGTTCTCTTTATTGAAAAACAAGATATTCTAACTGGGTCCTAATTTTATTTAACAACTCCATGTTATCCAAACCCAAGAGAAGAGTTGATTTCACTTTTATACAAAAAAAATCATATACTTTTCAAAACTCAAGAACACACAGATTAGGACAAATAAGTCAATAAGCAATATGCACCTATGAATATCACCACCACACACCATTATTCATTTACAAAAATAAATTAAAAAAAAAAAGATCAACAATGCTTCATCAACAACTACTAAGCCATATCTTTGTCAATTTTGAAGAAAAAATAATCCTCAAAAAGGAGTTTTGGTATGGTTTTCTTTATTGAAAAACAAGATATTCTAAGTGGGTCCTAATTTTATTTAACAACTCCCTATCACACAAACCCAAGTGTAGAGTTGGTTTCACTTTTATTCAACCAAAATCTAGAACACAGATTAGGACAAATAAGTTGAATAAGCAAAATGCACCCATGAATGTTATGTGAAAAAAGCTAAAATGTGAGACATTTCATCAAAGCTGTAACCATAAAAAGTCACCATTCACCCACACAACCCTGCATATCATCTGATCTACCAACATCTACCAAAAATTCACTCATAGAACCCTGCATATCATCTGATCTACCAACATCTACCAAAAATTCACTCATAGAACCCTGCATATCATCTGATCTACCAACATCTACAAAAACACAAAACTTAATGTTATCAGTAAAAAAAAAAAAATTCCATATCGAACAAGGGTTGCACATTAACATTCCACATTACAAGCTTAAGATCGTTGGTGCTATGTTTTTACCTCGGCTTGGTCGTGATGAGGAAGATGCAGTCGCCGGAGATGATTCGCTGCCTTGCCGAGGAGCCCCACAGTCCACGATCGTCGAAGGCCCGACCGTCGATCGATCACACGGAGTCGAGCTTCATATGAGATGGCGTGTGGTGAATCGATGGGAGGGTTTTGTATCTAGGGTTCCATTTTTTACTGTCAAACAAAATTGGAAGAGAAGGTCCTCGATTGAGAAAAAAAATCAAAAGTGGGTGAGTAAGTGTGATGAGATGGGGTGTGTGACATGTGTAGGGTGATAGTGAAAATTAAAATTGATTTTCGACGGTCAGGATCGCTCTGAAAATTTGATATATTTTCTGTGATCCAGATCAATTCACAGTGGCCAGGTCCACCGATCAGACGGTGCTGATTAAAGAAGGGTGTATCATTGGGGTTTGATAAAGTAAGTGAGAGAATTTTTTTGTAATGATGGTGAGGGGTATTTTTATTCTCAGGAATAGATAAGCCCTGATAAGCTATTCTCATCTTTTAGTGGAATTGTTATCAGGCCTTATGCTAGTTTATCCAGGCATAGCTATCAGGGTTTATCCGCTCCAAACAAACAGCGAATAAGGACTATTCTACTGTTATTCTCTCTTATTCTCTGTTTATGTTAGTTGGCAAACGGGGGTAAGAGAATAGAGATTAGATTTAGAATAGTAAAAGAAAGAAAACAATGTTACAAATTATTAGCAAATTATAATATCAAACAATTCCTTTAAGTTTGTGATATACAGTTTGAGAATGTATTTGAAAATTTTATCACGAGAGGATTGAAATTATATAACCTATTTCAAGTTTAGAGAATCACATAATTAAAATTGCAATAATGATTTTTGGGCCTCAACGTATAGACTCCATCACATACCCCATAAGGTGGCACATATGTAATTTTCTATTTACCCTTAGTTGTTTTTTTTATTTATTTGATTTTTTGGGTACGTGTATCCATTGTTTATTTACATTTGTACCAACATTCTTTACTTTTTATGTTGAATTTAGATATATTTCCAATGTCTCTGAATATAATATGCAGTTAGAAGACATATTCATTGATTTTAGATGCATTTTCAATGTATCTGAAAAAACTAATATATAACTGTATTTAAATCTGGATTTGTAGCTGTATCTGAAAAACTAATATACTCTTCTGTATCTGTATCTTAAATTTTTATCTGAAAATTTTCATCTGTATATGTATTTATATTTGAAAAAACTATTATAGGACTGTATCTAAATCTAAATCTATATCTGAAAAACTAATAAACTCATCTGTATCTGTATTTATATCTGAAATTTTTTAAATGCATTTGTATCTAAACAAATTAAACTAATATATGACTGTATCTAAATCTATATTTATATCTTATATGAAAAAACTAATATACTCATCTGTATTTGTAATAGTATCTGAAAAACAAAGTGGAGGTGGAGGTCGGAGGAGATGAAGGTCGGAGGAGGGCTCGAAAGGTAGCTACATCTTATATCATAGAGGACGACACGAGGAATTCAAGGGTGGTGACACTGGTTACTAAAGATGAGGAGCTACGTCAAAATAAATTTTTGAAATGGCGGATGACATAGGAAAGTAAAAAAGAATTTTTTGGAGTGTTGCATTAGGAGGTGGTTTTTTTTTTTTTTAACGAAAACTCAAATTTGAAGAAATGATAATATTGTTTTTGCTGTTTTTACCTTTTTTTGTTAAAGTAAAATAAATAACCAATGAAATAATGACACCTATTGGGGCTTCTCAATAGGGTCAAACTTTGGGGTTCATGTAGCAAGACTGTTAAAATTGTGAATGACATTAAAATTTTAATGTAGGTGTCTGTTAATATGAGGGCCAATTGCTTGAGGTATATATAATTGGAGGTTGATCATTCATAATTCATTGTAGAGAGCATATAACATATTCATCCTAGCATGTCTTCTACATGATGGGGTTATATATACTTTTAGTAGGTAAAGAAATATATTAGTAATTTTGTTCCATATTTGATGGGCTTTTATGTATGTTACTTTGATTTTTGTCAATTTATTTACTTTTCTTATGTTGTTATTGTTATTGTAATTCAAAAGTAGTTTGGAATACACCATGATATTGCTATTGTTTGAACTCTATTATTGTAATTTTATGGAAAGAGGTACACCTTTTAAATATAGTATTTAAAAATGGTTAAATGTCAGTGGTAGTATTTTTTTATTTTTATTAACTTTGAATAACCTTGATTTTCATTAAACAGTATAATTCATGTGCAACGCACGTATGCTTCAACTAGTAAATATATATATATATAAAAGACTCGGTGGCTAATATATGTACACCGCAAGCCGAGTCAAATATCTAATCAATTGACTCAGCAATGAAAAATCTGAATACTAATCAAAACTGCATAATTTCTAAAACGACATCAAAATGCGATGAAAATTTACAGGTAGCTCAACGTCAGTACTAGGAGAACAAATATGCAGTCAAATTTTGAAACTGAATGCTTAAACTTTTTAAAATAAATAAAACACGATATTTGACCTTTAAAAAGTGACATAGTCTTAACAAAGTTCTTTTTTCATAAATGTGGTACGTAGACAATTGTGAGACTGATTTTCTTTCAATGTTTTTCTTTTCCCTTAAATGTTCTTTCCTCAACCCCATAAGTCTTCAAATTTCCATTTATATGTACATTTTGTAACTTGTATAAAAGCAAATAGAATTATTTTTGAAGTATAATTTTCTAGAATGCAACATTATAATTTTGGAGAAAGAATTTACCACTATTTATCATAGAGGAAGGATGAGGAAAGATAGAGAATATCTTATAAATTATACCCCATCAAATAATTGTGTACAAATGGATTCATTGTCTTCTTTTTATAAATTATATTCCGTGAAGTTTCCTTTTCATAAATGTGGTACGTAGACAATTGTGAGACTGATTTTCTTTCAATGTTTTTCTTTTGCTTTCAATGTTTTTCTTCGGGACCTTAAGTCTTCAACTTTTCCTTTGTATGTACATTTTGCAACTCATATAAAAGTAAAGAAAATTATTTATCAAGTATAATTTTGAAGAATGCAACACTATAATTTTAGAAGAGGGATGCACCACTATTTATCATGGAGGATAGATGATGAATGAGGAGGTGAAAAAAGATGGAGGATATCTCAAAAATTATACCCCATCAAAAATTATGTACCGATGGATTAATTGTTTTCTTTTTATAAATTATATTCCATGAAGTTCCTTTTTCATAAATGTGGTACGTGGACAATTGTGAGACCGATTTTCTTTCAATGTTTTTCTTTTGCTTTCAATGTTATTCATTGGGACCTTAAGTCTTCAACTTTCCCTTTGTATGTACATTTTGTAACTTGTATAAAAGCAAAGAAAATTATTTACCAAGTATAATTTTGAATAATGCAATACTTTAATTTTGGAAGATGGATCCACCACTATTTATCATGGAGGATGGATGAGGAGGTGAAAAAAGATGGAGGATATCTCATAAATTATACCCCATCAATAATTGTGTACAGATGGATTCATTGTCTTCTTTTTATAAATTATATTCCATGAAGTTCCCTTTTCATAAATGTGGTGCATATACAATTGTGAGACTAATTTTCTTTCAATGTTTTTCTTTTGTTTTCAATGTTTTTCTTTGAGACCTTAAATCTTCAAATTTTCCTTTGTATGTACCTTTTGTAACTTGTATAAAAGTAAAGAAAATTATTTATCAAGTATAATTTTGAAGAATGGAACACTATAATTTTGGAGGTGGGATTCACTACTATTTATCATGGAGGATGGATGATGGATGAGGTGGTGAAAAAAGATGGACGATGTCTTATAAATTATACCCCATCAATAATTGTGTACAGATGGATTCATTGTCTTTTTTTTATAAATTATATGCTGTTAAGTTTTCTTTTCATAAATGTGGTATGTAGACAACTGTGAGACTGATTTTCTTTCAATGTTTTTCTTTTGCTTTCAATGTTCTTTCTCAGTACCTTAATTTTTCAACTTTCCCTTTGTATGTACATTATGTAACTTATATAAAATCAAAGAAAATTATTTACCAAGTATAATTTTGAAGAATGCAACACTATAATTTTGGAGGAGGGATTAACCACTATTTATCATGGAGGATGGAGGATGGATGAGGAGGTGAAAAAAGATGGAGGATGTCTCATAAATTATACCCCATCAATAATTGTGTACAGATGGATTCATTGTCTTCTTTTTATAAATTATGTCACATGAAGCTTCATATTAAAAAATGTGGTACCTATACAATTGTGAGACTAATTTCTTTTAATGTTTTTCTTTTGCTTTCAATGATCTTCATTGGGACGTTAATTCTTCAATTTTCCCTTTGTATATACATTTTGTAACTTGTATAGAAGCAAACAAAATTATTTATGAAGTATAATTTTTGAGAATGCAACATTATAATTTTGGATGAGGGATCCCCTACTATTTATCATATAGAATGGAGGATGGATGAGGAGGTGAAAAAAAATAGGATGTCTCATAAATTATACAACATCAATAATTGTGTACAGATAAATTTATTGTCTTTTGTTTATATAAATTATTTCCAGTGAAGTTCCCTTTTCATAAATGTGGGACGTACAAAATTGTGAGACAAATTTTCTTCCAATGTTTTCCTTTTATTTTCAATGTTTTTCTTCGGGACCTTAAGTCTTCAACTTTCCCTTTGTATGTCCATTTTGTAGCTTATATTGAAGCAAACAAAATTATTTACCAATTATAATTTTGAAGAATGCAACACTATAATTTTGGTGGAGGGATTCACCACCATCATGGAGGATGGAAGATGGATGAGGAGGTGAAAATAGATAGAGGATGTCTAATAAATTATACCCCATCAATAATTGTGTACAAATGGATTCATTTTTTTTATATATAAATTATTTTCCGTGAAATTCCCTTTTCATAAATGTGGGACGTACACAATTGTGAGACTGATTTTCTTTCAATATTTTTCTTTTGTTTTCAACTTTCTTATTCGGGACCTTAAGCCTTCAACTTTCCCTTTATATGCACATTTTGTAACTTGTATAGAGGCAAACAAAATTATTTACAAGTATAATGTTGAACAATGCAATACTATAATTTTGGAGGATGGATCCACCACTATTTATCATGGAGGATGGATGAGGAGGTGAAAAAAGATGGAGGATGTCTCATAAATTATACCCCATCAATAATTGTGTACAGATGGATTCATTGTCTTCTTTTTATAAATTATATCTCGTGAAGTTCCCTTTTCAAAAATGTGGTACGTAGACAATTGTGAGAATGATTTTCTTTCAATGTTTTTTTTTGCTTTCAATGTTCTTCCTCGGACCTTAAGTCTTCAATGTTCTCTTTATATGTACATTTTGTAACTTGTATAGAAGCAAATAAAATTATTTATCAAGTATAATTTTAAAAAATGTAACATTATAGTTTTGGAGAAGGGATTCACCACTACTTATCATGGAAAACGTGTAGATTCTCATTTTTGACCTATCGAGATAATAAAATACATATCACTAATAATATTTTTTTTACAAACATGCGACAAAAACCCTATTGCATGAGAAATTAGAAGAAATAAAAGAACCAACAAAGGCAGGAGATAAAAAAAAATTGAAGAAGAAACCCTGAGGAGAACCAACCACAGCAAAGGCTCTCCCATGCGACGGATGCCACGCCAAACCGCTTCCCCCTCGTGCTACCAACTCCATCTCCGTTGCCACGCCACCTCCCCTCACTACCGGAGCCCCATGATCACCGTTCCCGCGACCTCCTCCATCGCATCTAGCAGCACGATTCGGTCCCCCGTCATCACCACGCGGCCCATCTCCCCCGCATCATCAACACCACCGTCGACCACCGTCGACGCCTCCCCAAGCACCTCAGCGCAACTCCCAACCGCCCTAGTAGCCACCGCCTCTTCGATCGAGATGTTTGGAATCTCGGGTTCTCTCTCGGACATTTCAGCGAGCACCTCGCGTGCAGGCTTTTTTATAAATTATATCTCGTGAAGTTCTCTTTTCATAAATCTGGTACTTAGACATTTGAGAGATTAATTTTCTTTCAATGTTTTTCTTTTGTTTTCAATGTTCTTCCTCGTGACTTTAAGTCTACATCTTTCAATTTGTATGAACATTTTGTAACTTATATAGAAGGAAAGAAAATTATTTACCAATTATAATTTTGAAGAACGCAATACTATAGTTTTGGAGGGGGGATTCACCACTATTTATCATGGAGTATGGATGAGGAGGTGAAAAAAGATTGAGGATGTTCCATAAATTATACCCGTCAATAATTGTGTACAGATGGATTAATTGTCTTCTTTTTATAAATTATGTCACGTGAAGTTCTCTTTTCATAAATGTAGTACGTAGACAATTGTAAGACTGATTTATTTTCACTTTTTTTTTTTACTTTCAATGTTTTTTTCCTCGGAACCTTAAGTCTTCAACTTTCCCTTTGTTTATACATTTTTTTACTTATATTGAAGCAAAGAAAATTATTTACCAAGTATAATTTTAAAGAATGCAACACTATAATTTTGGAGGAGGAATTCATCACTATTTCTCATGGAACGTGGAGGATTGGTGAAGAGGTGAAAAAAGATAGAGGATGTCTCATAAATCATATCCCATTAGTAATTGTGTACAGAACTACAGATGGATTCATTGTTTTCTTTTTATAAATTATATCCCGTAAAGTTCCTTTTCATAAATGTTGTAAGTAGACAATTGTGAGATTGATTTTCTTTCAATGTTTTACTTTTGCTTTCAAATTTTTTCTTCGGGACCTTAAGTCTTTAATTTTCCCTTTATATGTACATTTTGTAACTTACATAAAAGGGAAGAAAATGATTTACCATGCATAATTTTTTAGAATGCAACACTATCATTTATTTTGGAGAAGGAATTCACCACTATTTCATTTTTAATAATAATGGAGGGATAAACCAAAAAATTTATTTGTTTACAAAGAATAGGTAGATATAGCTATGTCAAAAAGATGTAATATTAAATTGATATTGATATTCCATACCCCCCAATCCCCCCCCCCCCTTCAGTTGTCTCCCACATGAACAGCAAAAAGTTTTGGACCTTGTTCGACCACGTTTGGTCGTCCAAAACCTATAATAACGACTATGTTTGGTGGACTTGAGAGGTGTAAATTATATTTTTTTGATTCAAACGGGGTCGAGAAGGGTCAGAGAGTGTCAGATGGTAAACGGTGTAAACCACCTGATTTGATGACCGATGACCCAATAAGAGCAAAATAAATGAGTAGCGATTAAGCACTCCCGAACACGTGAAGCTCGGCCAAACTAGTCTCTTAGCGAGGTGACTTAGATCTGATTAGAACAGCTTTACATCTGAAGGGCGAATGCTAGGTCGCGTCCTAATTAGAATCTTGAGACCCAATCAGACCAGGGCCATGAGTAGGGCCTCTGAAACGATCAAACATCCACTTAGTCAGTAACTGTCAGGATGTCATTAAGACCCAGTATCCGTTTAACATGGATAATTAATGGCATGTTTAATAATAATAAAGTTTGACGGTTTTCATAAAACTTGCCCACTATGGTCATGAAAAGGGACAACAGTTACAATAGCTCAAGAGCCAATTGGCCCTATAAAAATGGGGAGAAAACAGTCAAATGAGGTATGGTCTTTTGTGTGATAAATTATTCAAGTGTGAGTTAACATTTGGAGAATTCCCTTACTGATTTAAGCATCAGAGTCTTCTTGGTTGGCACCACACCGATGTCTCCCTTACCACTTTTTGTGAGTGCAGATTCATCACTTGGTCAGGTACAAATCCGATAAGGAGACTCCACCGCTTATATTGATTGGAGGGGGAATTTATCTCTTCAATATCGACCGCTCATTCATCCATATAAAACTCTAAAGTTACGCGCTTAATTCATATCACCCCCCTATCGTTCTCAAGTTACAACTCATGTGTAATTAACTTAACAATATACAATAGTTTATTCTTAACACATTGAAGAAGAAACACAATATGATTTTTTTTTGGAGGGCATTTTGATCATTTAGATGGATTATATTGAAGTTTTTTAAAATGTCATGAGATTATATGGAAAAACGCACTTGCAACACCTTTAGATGGATATAATATACCTAGAATATTCATTAAAATTTTACAAAATTAACTCAGGGGCTTAAATTTTTATCCATGAGAAAATATAGGAAATTATATGAATATTAAAAAAAATGAGAGGTCAATATGGACATTCACAAACTTTAAGGGGGTTATTTTTTCTTAGGTGTGAAAAAAAGATAATTTAATCATGTGTGGTTAAGTTAACTACACCTTAGTTGCAAGGTGTTATGGGCACAGGGATAATCAAACCTAAACAGTCATGGGGTTATATGGATTTTTGAAAAAAAGTGTGGTCGAGATGGATATAAGCAAACTTTCAAGGGGCTATATGTATATTTATGTATTTATTAATGGATAAAATGCATTCGGTCCCCTGAAGTTTTTAAAACCTGCAAAACACCCTCCTGAATTTCAAAAACATGCAGTTAGACCTCTTACTGCTAGATTTTTTGTTAAGATAAAACAAACGTGTTTCAAAATTACTATTTTATCTATTAATTAATTTTATAAATATTGAAAAGGGAGCCAATGAATTAACTTTAGATATGCTCTATGAATATTTATTACAATAATCAACTTTTCAAATACATATAGATGCATTTTTTTGTAAGAATTAACTCATACAACAATTAATTAAAAGGTGAAAAACATGAAAATGATTTAATTAAAAGGGTAAAACCGTACTTTTATCACATCTTAACAGAAAATCTAATAGCAAGGGGTGTAATGTAATGGGGGCTGCTGCGTGTATCTTTTTTTTTTTTTTTTGAGTGCTCATATACTCTATCCACTTTGTACTCCGGTTTATGGCCCATTCATTTTCAATTTTTATTTCAATAATGATTTTTAAGCCCCATTTCTATAAGTCCCATAGAAACCTCATGAGGTGGCACACTTGTAATATCTTTTCTACTATTAGGGACCCCTTTTGCTTTTTTTTAATAATTGATCTCGTTAATGATGGAGGTGGTTACAATATTATAAGATCCTTCGTTCTTTCTTTTTTACCCTTAGGGCCAAAATGTCAGGCTAATAAGGGAAAAGTTCATTATCGAGGAATAGTCTAACTTCGCTTAATGAGGGTCACTCGGTAGAGGGGCAAGTTTTGTTTATTGAACGCTGATACACTTAGTCCATTTTGCAGCCCGTTTTGTAACTTCATACGCTATAATAATGTAGTATATATTGCGCTATCATAGTGTATAAGGTTCTATCATAGTATATGGTATAAAGTATTTTTTTTTATCTTAAAAAAAAAATACTAATGTATCTAAATATGTATTCTATTTTATATAACAGCATGCACTTCAATTGGAGAGTGTATGATTTTTTTTTAAAAAAAAAAACAATGTGAAATGCAATTGGGTTAGACGTATCATTTTCCTTCTTTATTTCACTTTGATTGCCTGTCAAGTTGGGGGAATGTTTCTATTTTTTTGGGCTTTTGCCGATTGCCATAATCTTTAGGCTATGTTTGGATTGGAGGTGCACCACTCGCTTTTGTTATATGCGGTGGTTGAGGGGGACACATTAGGCTATCTTCAGTCTTTACTTAAACCTATATTCAAATTTCACTTAAAATTTGAGTAAAAGCTTGATTTGATATGATGTGTTTTCAACCATCACTTTGTGTTTTACTCAAATCTAATAAAAAAATTCACATCTTCTTCTAATTATTTCCTATAAACATTTTCAAAGTCGTTTCCTCAAATATTTTTAAAACTCAATTTTTCTTCCTTTTAAGATATTTGAATTTAAAAATTATTATCATTCAATTTTTTGAAAAAAAAAAGGTAAAAATAATATTTTTTTTATTAGAGTAAAAATAAGAAGTTAAATAATAAAGATCAAGACTTAAAAAAAAGACTATTTTTTTTATTATTTTATATTCAATTAAAAGGTGGAGTTGAAAGAAAAAAAAAAATCATATTAGAAGAAAATATTGAGATAAAGGAAAAAAAGATATGTTAAAAATTTGGGTAAAGATTTGAGTAAAAACTTGATTTAGTATGAGTATGGGTAAATAGTTGGAGAGGGTTTTGGATGACTTTTATTTAAATTTAAATTTGAGTAAAGATTTGAATGTAGGATTGAGGTACTCGAGATGGGTTACGTTTGCGTTCCCAAAAGCATATATTTAATGCATCGGGGATCTCCACAAAAATACTTTGTCACGGCAAGTACATGCGGCTGGTGTCCTCAACGCGAAGAGTTGTTTGGATCTGGGTTCTCGTGCTTTGCTGCATTACCGTCGTGTACGCATAAGTGTAAGTTCTAAGACCAATGCCAACCTTTCTCTAAAAAACAAAATTAGAAGAAAAAAATTGGTTTAAGATAGGATGAGTTTTAATAATTTTAAGGATAAAAAATATAAAAACACTAAATAAAGATTAAAAAACACTCATAATTAAAAAGATACTAAGTTTCATCCACGCACTTGTAAATAAAGTTTTATTTGAACCAGTTTTCATAAACATCACTCTCATTTTTTTCAATCCATTTATATGTGGTATAATATGTCATATTATATAAGGAAAATACTAATGCTATAAAATAAATCTTTAATAAAATTTGTTTTGGAATTACAATTTAAAAGAATATATTACAAATAAAAAAAAAGGGTTAAAAGACAACATCCTTTTGAGGGGCATCATTAGAAATAACAAATCCTAGAGACATTTGGACAAAATATTATTAGGGTATGTATGACAAAACAAATTGCATTAAAAAATATTTCAGGAGACTGAGTGGATATGAATATGATATTATCTAATTTATAATATATACATATATATATATATATATATAAATTTGATGGATATCTCACATAATCAATTAAATATATTGATATTAAAATTATATATTTACATTATCCTTTAAATATATTGATATTAAAAATATGTATTTTTTTCATTATTATCCTTAAAATAAAACTGGTTAGTATATAGATATATTTATATATCTAATTATATTTATTTAAAAATCTTAAGATGAGATTAGAAGAAAAAAATATTGGTTTTCAAATTAGTTAAAGGGTAAAAATGTAAAATTGTGTTGCCCGTCCGAGCTATTTATAAATCGCCTTAACATGCTCTCGGCCTATAAAATACTCCTCTCTCTCTCTCTCGATCGACTGTTTTTGAGAGCTTCGGAGCAAAAAAGATCAAATACAATGGCGATTTCACTATCTCAGAAGGGGTTGTATTGGTGTTGTTCTTCAACAGGTATTAAAAACACGTACAATTTTTTTCTTCTTTATATTTATTTTTTCGTTTCATGTCTGACATAAAACCATTCAAGCATCGATTAGTTATTGTTATATGTTTTCTTTTTTTTTTTGATGGTTTGTGTGAAACCATCAAAAAAAAAAAATTGAATCTTTTTGTATTTGAAGGTGATCTCGTTCAATAATTCACTCACTATATGAACAATATTTGGGTGGATGGTGCTTCTGTCCGTCAACTTAAATCTCCACTCACATTCGTGTTAGGGATTAGAAAACTAGATCTTTCTTTCTCGTTTGTTGACTTAGCGCAACTAAGAATATTTCATCCCATAGTTGCATTCAAGGGGAAACTTCAATGTCAACCCATTGTTTATAGAAACCCAAAAAATTGATCATGTTTGAATGAAACAAAGGTAAAAAGGAAGAGAAGCAATTGCGAAAAGTCAGGTATTGCTTACCCCATTTTTTTTTAAATTTAGCTTTATTTTGTTGGGTTTTTTTTTTTTTTTTGGAACGAAAAGGTTGGAGCAATCTATTAAAAAGAGTTGCTCCTTGAACAAGTGGAGATGAGGGATCTCCGATAAAAAAAAATAAAAAAATAAATACAAGGGCCATCCATAGGCCACTAATAGTCCAACCAACAGCCCCACTCCCCCACCCCAAAATTCTTTTATCTCCTACGTCACTTTTCAATTATTTGAAGGTGAATCCTCTCCAAGAACTACCACCCAAGTTCGAAGATTAGCTGTAGTAGCCGCCCCAGTATTCTCCATGTAAGTTCTTTTCCTAAAGATTGTTGAACTCATACCGAGTGCCATGAGCTAAATCAATTTTCCCCATATTTGACCACTAAATGGGCATCTAGATTCTAGAGAAGATATGCTCTCTAGATCTCTCTTCCCCTCCAAAGGGAACATACAATATCTCTGTCATTCGACCATTTCAAGTTTGATTTAGTGAGGACCTTCTCATGTGATAACAAATCAAACTTTCGATAGAGACCATGCACCCTTTATCAAACTGGGCGGCGGGGGGATCCAAGGATGAGTTTCCATTGAGGCTCTTGTAGAAAGCTTTCACTTCCAAACCTTTTTGTGGAGATCTCTTCCAGTGTACAGTATCTTCTTCTTTTAGATCCATGCATAACTCTTGTAGAGTTGCCAATAGGGATGTAACTGCCGATGCCTCCGTATTATTGAGGTTCATGCAGAAGGGGGGACACAAAATGAAGGTCTTTTTTCCACACATGAATACATCCCGAATGAGGTTATCTTGTTAGCCGCCACTCTAAAAAGAGGAGAAAAGAGGATCACTAGAGAGGATTCCCCAAGCCAATTATCTTTCCAAAAATGGATTACAACACCACTCTCGGGATCGAAATGAAGCCCCTCCTTTCATCTCATTGGACAAGCTAAGAATATTTTTCCAAATCGATGAGCTACGAACCCTTGTAATGGGTTCTATGTTAATCTTTAAAAACCCACATAATAATTTTCCTGAATGGTTCTTGGCCATAATGATTCTGGTCCTTCAAGAAACCTTCATAACCATTTGCCCAAAAGAGTTTTGTTCTTTTTATCAAGGTTTAACACCCCCAAATCCCCTTCCTCCTTGTTACAAAATACATGTTTCCACTTCACCAAATGACGGCTTCTCTCGTTCTCCTTGTTGCTGGACTCCTAATGGCCTCCATCTTGTCAAAATACCGCGAGGGACCTTAGATATTGACAAGAAAAAGGGAGGGAGGCTTGTAAGCATCGTCTTCAATAGGACAAGGCAGCCATCTGTTCCCATCTATCTACCTTTTCAACTATCTAGCTTCTTGTTGAATCTCTGTATTAACAGGCCCAATCTCTCTTCTCAATATGGAGTGGACATCCAAGGTATTTGATGGGAAAGATCTCGCTGTACTTCCATTTTCCTTGCTCGTTCAATCACTTCCGCTTGAGGCATGTTGATCCCAATCAAGCTTCTTTTAGTAAAGTTCACCTTCAAACGTGAACCAATTTGACGTATTTGACCACAAACTTCATCCCTTCTAGATTGCCTTCCTGACGATTGCATAGAAGAAGTGTATCATCGACATATTGAATGTGCGACACTCGAGAGCCTCCTCTTGTTCTTTCCAAACCTCTTAACCAAATTTGAACCAACCCCTTGTGCATCATCTGCTAATGCATTTGATACGAGGATGAGTATGAAAGGCAAAAGAGGGTCCCCTTGGCGGAGGCTTCTTCCCATATTATTAGATTATCTTTTTTTTTGATGGAATGGTAGGCTTGCGCACTCTAATATATATAAAGGGTAAGCCCAAATAAGTACAAACACAAGACCTCTAAGAAACTGCAATTATCTTGAAGTTAAATATGTACTTTTTCCATCTTTAAACATTATTAGCGGTTATGTAGGTTGATCACCTTGTCATTAGAACATAGTAGACTCTGATTGTTGAAGGAAAGCACTTGTGGTATTCTTTTCCACTTTAAGATCTAAACATGGTGGTTTACACATCTCCTAAATCCACATCAACTTTTGTATGATTTTATCTGATAATCCGTTGATGTAACGGAAAATTTCTGATAGGAAGTGGGATTTTTTAATGTCCAACTATTATGCAAAATAAAGTGCAGAGGATCATATTCATCCCACCCTCATTCCCACCCAACACCATGTTATATGCGGCACAACTCTGGGTGATGACCTTCTTTTACTAACATTAACTTGTAACCATGTAAATATTGCATTTCTGCAATACAAATACTTATATGAAATATTTTCTTTTTCTTATTCTTACCATAGAAGATTTTGTAATTAATTTTATGCATTTTTTTAATGTCTTTATATGATGAAATCTGAATATCCTTCTTACTTTTCTTTTGATAATTTCTGATTTGTCTTGGTTTACATCAAAGAAAATTGATGATGTTGAAGTTTCATGGTTTTGGACAATCACATCTATGTTCTTCTTTATCCAGGTTTATCAAATCCCAAAAGGAAAAGGCATGTGAATATCAGGTGTCATCCTCTCTTCATTTCTCCAACCAGATTAACCATACAAACTCTACAATGTCAAACGGGGCCCTGCTTGTCAAAGCAGAAGGTACGGAAGGTTCCTTTTTGTTTTTATAATCTAATTGAATTCTCCTGGGTGTTTGGCAATTATACATTTTTTCCCATATGCAGGTAATATCTTGTCATAGCAGGGAAGCTCCTGTGCTAGAGGCGAGGTGAGGCATCTTTTTATCAGAAGAACAATTCATGTGCCATATTTGAACAAAGGGAACACGTGTACTAGTGTACAGAGTCATATGCCCTCAGTTTCTTTTTCATTTTGCTTTGTTCAAAGACATTTTATACATACCTAGTTCATAAGAGTGGAAAGCTGTATTACAAAATATTCTTCAAGTGTTGGAGTAAAGCATTATTTTGAAATACCTAGTTCATCTTTGCGGGGATGGTGATCCGAGCTTTGGTTAGCCGGTTAGCGGGGATATGAATAGGATTTTTGTCATCATGTCTAATTATCAGCTCTGAACTTTACTTTTATGATTTTTTTGGGAGAAGATTGGAGCAATCTTATCAATGAAAGTTGCCCCTGAACATTAAGGAGAGGATGGATCTCTGAACAAAAGAACCCAAGGTCTCCACAATCACAACGTGGACTCACAACTAAAATACAGCCATTTCATTTTTTTTATATAGATAACAAAATTATTGTTGTTTTCTTTCAAAAAAACAAAATTATCATTTTTTTTTAGAAAAAGCACAAAGTTCTAAAAAATTTGAACTTGCAACAATCCAAAGCCAGATCATGAACATTACTTTTCATGATTGATCTTAATGATCTTTCTAGTTTTCCTCTTTTCCTTCTTCATTGATAGGTTGACATGGAAACGTCACCCCCATGTTAAGGGAATGGCCATGATATAAAATGCTCCATTGATGGCCTGTCGGCTTGAGTATATTCTAATGGCGGCTGGGCTTCAAGATGATGATGCTAAACTAACTACAAGCATCATTTAGCTCAATAGATTGACTTTATGGATGTGTGTTTGATATGAATGATTTTTTTTTTTGCTGAGACGTATAAAGAGTTGTGAGTTTCTGTTGGTTGTGCTATGATTTATGGGCTGCACATGGTGGTTTCATGGAAAGAAGTGTGAAGAGAATTTCTTTGCCCAGCTGGAAAGGACCTTGAGTACGAGTAATATAGTCAGAGATATAAATTCCATCTTAGCCATCAACAACAAAAGAGAAGTCTTTCTCCATAACTTTGTCATGGAGGAAGAAAATTGAGAGCGTATAGTTTCAATACTAATGCGGTCACCATGTTATAAATAATACTGTAAATAAAGATAAATATATTAAATAATTGGTTGTGCTGAAATTGTTGGTGAGATTTGGTATTTAAAATTTAAACAAGAAACTTGTGAGACTGGAAGAGAGCCTTTCTGACTGGACTTACTTTGATTGAGAGCCATCCTATGTTTATGATCTAACAATTTTTTTTTAATCGTCATAATATTTGTATTTTCATTGTAAATAAAGTTGACTTTATCCTTCTAGGTCCATTGAAGAGGTATATGAAGCTCTAACTGATCGTCTTCTCACTATTGCAGTGTCTATGAAGGATTCAAAGTCAAAGTAAATCCCAATAACCTTGTCTGTTTTGCTGTAATGATTTTCTGTTTTTTTTCTTCCATCTGCGTACTTGTTCTTTATTTATTTACAATGCTTGCATTGGTATTAACTTTTTATTCTGGTCAGATCAGTTTAGAAAAAAAAATGATCAAGTCAGAAACCCTTGAACTTTGTGGAGAAGAGTGACAAAATTAAGAATTCATATACAAATTATTTAGAAAACAATACTTTTTAAAGAATTTTTGGTGCTAATGATGAATTTTTGATAAAAATAATATCTCATTATGAATATATAAGTACCAATCACGGAGTAAGAATATGCATATGTCACACTATGTATTGCATAGGATATGCTGTCTATAATACTTCTATGGTTTGACATCAATCGGTAAAGTGCTGCACATAAAGTCTATGACAGTGCTTTGCATTTATTATATGTTGAAAACTCTTGTCGTATTTCATGCTGTTTCATATGCTGTAACTTTTATGCAATATATTTAATTTATCAGTTTAGTTTAAAACTAATATTGCATGTCCCCTGAACAATATCCAAGCACAAATGCATGTCATAGATACATGTATTGCTTGCAAATTGTGTAACATAAGAATTTGTAAAAATCTATATTTCATAGGTAACTCTTATCTGCTTCTTCACTTAGTGGCTGCTAGTTTCAGTTCAATGTTTGGCTTGTTATTGCTCTGAAATGGATGAAGGCTATTAAATCATACTTCAATCCAAAAATTTGTCGAGTTTGTACCTTTGATCTAAGCTTCTCAATTATCTGAAAAGTTTCAGAGCCTTTTTCAAAAAATCAGAAATTAACTATCATATCAATGTTTCCTCTCTGAAAAATATATGAATCTGACATATGTTATAAAATTATATATGTGAGTATTATGTATTGTTCAACTTTGATTATCCTACATAATTCATTATGATCTTAAAAACTTAAATAACTATTGTATTCTATTTGTATGATATCTGAAGGAGATGAGAACCTTGAAGTCTTGATTTTAATTCTCCTGTCTCTCTAACATGTTAGTTATCATCTAAACTAGTGTCCATATTTAGATATGTAAACTATCCAAAAAATTATTTATATATGCTCCAAATCCAAAGTGATCCGAATGTGAATATTAATATCCACATCTGAATGATTTAGGATTGGATATGGATATTAATTTTCCCGATCTGTTTCTGATCCACTGATAGGCTTACCGTGATCATTATCTGAAGACGTCATTTCTTCTTAATTCCGTCAATCTTATATGTGCTGTATGTGTTACGCTTCAATATCCTTTTGAAATATGCTTGTAGATACATAGTGGGAGTTGCTGGACCTCCTGGTGCGGGAAAATCTACTGTTGCATCTGAAGTAGTTTGTCGCTTGAACATGCGCTGGCCCGAACGAGAATTAATGACAAATTACACGGAAAAACCTGCCGAAATTGCCACTATTGTTCCCATGGATGGATTTCATCTTTATCGTTCTCAGTTGGATGCCATGGAGGTTTGTCTTTGTCACGTTTGTTTGCACGAATGCAAATTGCATCACATCTTTAGCTATCTCCATTTTTTCATCGATATAGAATTTTCTGCTTGTCTTGGGCTCATGTAGGATCCAAAGGAAGCACATGCAAGAAGAGGAGGTCAGGCTTTTCAATTTTTGTGTAAAATTTAACAACCTTGATAATCAGCAATAATATTTACTTAAAATTAATATATCCAGCCCCATGGACATTTGATCCTGCTCTGTTACTCAAGTGTCTCAACACCTTACAAAGTCAGGTAACTTTCAATCATATGGTCTTATGGAGTTTTTTTTTTCTTTAAGTTAATTTGATTCATTTTACTATGATGAAAGAAATATGGGACTGTCACATGCTTTACCTTTGAGTGGTAATAATTGTCTCAGGGATTTGTTTATGCACCATCCTTTGATCATGGTGTTGGAGATCCGGTAGAAGATGACATCTCTGTGAACCATTGGTTAGCCTGCTTCATACTTTGTTCACTGTGATATATATATGCATATTTGACTATATGTTTCTTCCTTCTTTTTATTTTTTATTTTGTTTTTTTTGTAACGAAACTATTGAATTGCTGGCTTTCTGCTCTCAAGTAAATATCTTTTATTTTGAAAATAAAAAAAAATGTTTGTGCATCAGTTTAACTTATATTGCCCTCTTCTGCTTATGAGACCACTGAATTTCTGCTGTGAAGTTTCCACTACTAATTCATATATTAGTTATAATATTTCAATATTATTCTACCATCAACCGAATTTGAGCATAGGTAATTGTTATGCTTCTTGAGTTGCATTAGAATTTGTGTAATTTTATAGCTTAGGCAAATTTGTCATTATATTAATATCATTCATCTGTCTTAGAATGAATCTCCTTTTGTAGATGATACCATAACATGAAGTTTTGTGGCCCACCTTTAGTAAGTTATGCCATGCATCTATCATTTGTGTAGATTGGCATGGTTTCCATGGCAAAGTGTCATGCTTTTGCATAGTTTTTTGGTTTATTGTTATCTTCGGTTTGACTGTCGATATCTCTCGCGTTAAAGAATGAAAGATTTGGGTTCATAGGTTTATTTTTGACTTTCCATCTTTTGAATCTGTCAATCTTCCCTTCATAAACTCGAGAACCTTCTAAGATTATTTTGTTCTCTAGTTGATCCTTGCTGTTAGTTGCCCAAGAGTACCTTCTTTTCTGTTAATACATGACAATTACACTTCACATCCAAATGTTGGAGCCCAATCCAACACACTATATCTATGTCATATATAGATACTCGTATGCAATGTGTCAATTGTATCACTTCATAAATGCCCCTGTAGGTGCAGTGTCAGATACCAGTCTCCACCTCCAACACCGCCTTTGTGATATTGTTATATATGATGTTTTGGGTGTTAGAAGAATTTTAATCCATAGATTGATTGTTTCTCAGTTGATTTTGGCAGTCATAAATTGGTGATAGTAGAGGGGAATTACTTGCTACTGGATGAAGGAGTCTGGAGGGAAGTATCTTCCGTCTTCAATGAGAAATGGTAACTCCTGAGTTTGACCCGATTAGTTTCTTCCCTTTGTTGGCATATGTATGATTTTTATAATGCACCATTGAAGGCATGTAGTTTAGAACCTTATGAAAGTTTTGGTTTGTGCCATCATCATCTCCTCCTCCTTTTGAAGGTTTATTGATATCGAGATAGATAAGGCGATGCAACGGGTTTTGAAAAGACATATATCAACAGGTCAGTTTGTTTGCTCCAATGTCCAAAGAAAAAAGTCCACTTCACTCTCTTCTCATTTCTACTTGATATTTATGACAGGAAAAACACCAGATATTGCTTCATGGCGGGTAAGTTCCTCATCCTCTCACTCTCTCTCTCTTTCTCATGAGCAACATTATATATTATTTTTAGGATAGAAATATTAATATTTTCAAATTGGGACCCCCTACTTCCTGATTATCGTCTTAGATGTGGGCCTCGCATTGAATGACTAACAGTGACCTCTTGATCAAGCTTGTCGATGGATTGAATTCGAAATGGATATGCCCATATCCAAATCTGCATCTGAATTAGTTACTGGTTATCCAGATCCGTATTCAAATGAAATATTTGGTATCAAACTAATTAAAATCATTATTTATAATTTATTGCTATCAAATAGTAAAAAAATATTACCAAGCAAAAAAAAAAAAAAAATTTATTATAAATATATCCCAATTTGTGAATATGTATCTGAATCCATTCAGATGTAACATATGATATCTGAATCTTTATCCAAATTCGAAATTCGGATAATTCTTTGGATAATTGACAGGATCAATCTTGATGTTGGTTCCTGGTTGCATGAAGTTCTGCATATTGCTTATTGTATGTTTCCTGACCTCGCAACCGATCTTGGCCAAGGACTTCATGGCAGGCCCCTTGGTTACCCACTAAACTAGCTTGAGGAATTTAATGTCACATATAAAAATCTTAAATGTATGGCCGACAACTAATTATAAAATCTTTATGTTCTCTATTTATAGGCACACCAGTAGACATTGTTTAGGAATTTAAATATACATGTTTTTGCAATCAAATGTGACTGTTTGCTTCTTTTTTAGGGCTGTTAGTTGAGATGCTAGAATTGAATATGCAGCTCCACCGTGGGCTATTGTCAGAGGCTTGAGTCGTTTCACAAAGACTTATCTTTGGAATGGTAGCCAATTTCAAAGTTGAATTTGTTCGGAGTTTGAGTTTGTTCTTTTGGAATATCGGTCCTTTTATACTCATTTAATTTGCTTTCCTTTTAAAAAAAAAATGCTTTCCTTTATTTTTTTTATTCCTTTCTATCATCACTTAAGTCCCATGCCATAGGTTCGATCCTGTCAAATCTGTCCCATTTTGTCATTGAGCTAAGGATACAAAATAGTCTGACCGATTTTTGGATGAAAAAGTACCATGTTAAATCCTCGAATTTTTTCCCCTCTTCCTGTATACCAATCCTTTATGTACAATGTTTGAATTAATAGAATGCCCTTTCAAGATGATTGTTCGAGGCAGTTGTTCCTTGATATAACATGTCACCCTTAAGATTTTTTGGGATTTTGTTACTTGTTGTATTATCATTATTGCTTCTTTAATTTCCTTTTTAATCTTCTGGTCTTCCCGGTTGCTAAATTCATATATTTTCTTGGTGCTTCAATCTCATTTTAGGTTGAATATAACGACCGCCCAAACGCCGAACTTATCATGACATCAAAGAAGAATGCCGACCTTGTGATAAGGTCAGTAGATTTGTAGATCTTGTTAGTTTATTGTTACTATTTAAGCTATTTAAGATTGTGAATTAAGAATAAGGTAATAAAGGAGAGGCAGCCATGGAGATAACATTCTGGTTTCACTTATGCCCTGTCTATTTACTTGTCCTATAATCATTCTACCAAGAGTTGATCAGACTATTTGGTTCATATCCATATTCATTATTTGGTTGGCCCAAGAAAAATGATATGAGAATTTGATTTAAATACGTAGAATACTCACTAATAGCCTTCTGCATTTACTTTTTTTTTTTAATGACTTCTTCAGGATTTACTTGCAAAATCTCCTTTATGTATATCAAATCAAATTGTAAAAAATGAATGATATGAGCACAAGTTTAATAAATTTACTAATAAATGAATGATCTGGCATAATGACCAATAATTAAAGGAAAATGTTACATATAGCTCTTTTTCCAGCCTCATTTCTAGTCCATACATGTTTTTATTTTTAAAAAAAATATAGTACGCCTCATCTAATATGGTATATGCTTTGATAAAAAAAAATGAAATATATACTCAAATGAATTGTATGGATCCATTTATAGAAAATGTGAAATTTTTCTAAAGAGGTATATACTTCGTTAATGTGAGTATATAATGTTAGAGCATCTCCAAAAACTTCTCTATGGGGCTCATTCCCTAACATAGGGAGCTGAAAATAAAAAAAAAAGATCCAAGAGACTCCTTGAAAGGCTCCATACACTATTTTTTTGCTACCAGGCTCCATACATGTATGTAGCATGGTAGCGAAAATTACCGTTTAAAAAAAGAAAAAAGGACCCAACTGCCCTTGTAAACAAAACTCTTTTTTTCCATCCAAACTCTTTCTCCCCAATGGATCTAATCTTCCTCTCCTCCCTTGCAAAACCTAGAAAATTTTTTTTTTTAAAAAAACAAACACCTTGATTTCTCCTCTTCAAAATTCTTGATTCTATCTGAACTCCTTCGATCAAAGATCCGCCATTGTTAATGGCCAAGGCCGACAACAGGCAGGCAATTTTTTTTTTTTGAAGGGTTTATTGGGTTGGGTTTTTATAGCATTCATTTTATAGAAGATTAGATTAAACTTTGATTTTTTTTCATCTTTGGTTGTTTGATGTTTGTTTTGATTCTTTGGGAGGTGTTTTTTTTGGTGGTTTTCGAAAGTGCTGATGATGATTTTTTGTGTGTGTTCATATGCTTTTGGGTTTCTTGTAGGAGTTCCTGAAATTGATTTTGGGCTTGGTAACATACTTTTTGAAATTGATTCAAGTGTCTCTGTGGTGATTGGGTTGAAGTGGTGATTGGGTTCAAGAAGTGATTGGGTTGAACTTTGATATTTGGACTTTTTAAAATTTATATAGATATGATTCATTTTTAATGATGACAGGGTAAGAATGAGGAGGTTTTAGGAATGACAGAAAGAGAATGGCTCCCTACATGTCATAGAGAGGTAATCTCTCCCTATAATGTAGAGAAACAAAGAGAGGCTTTTAGAGATGCTCTTAATGAGGTATATGGGATTGGAATTGAGGCTATGTAACAAATCTCAGCCAACTATCCCACCATTTTGGTGGTATTATGATTCCACCATATCTTGTATCATATGGGGCCAACAATCACTTTAAATAACATGACCAGCCAGGTGGTCCCTCTCTCAATAATCTAAGCATAGAATTAGAATCCACTCTAAAATACCATCAACCATATCGGGGCCTCATTGTTAAAATCAAGCATTACCATCCTTTTGTTATGTTGCTACACTGTTCCACTATCCTAATCATCTAACCCAACTTGAGCCTTTGCAAGAGATGCATTGTGGGTGTTTTATGGGGACTAGGTGAAATTGTGGTCTAGTTAGGGTATATATGCCCTTTAATTTTAACATCAAATGATCCAAATGATAGAGAGTGGATGAGGGAGGGAACCATAATACAGACCTCAGCTAGGTATTGTATAATGGTAATATATAAACCGCTAAAGAAAAATTGGGGAAGATAACAGGTGGTGGTGTTAGTAAGTTGTTTTTTTTTTTTTTCATAAATAATTTTTCTTCTATCAGGAGGAGTAAGATTCAAACCTGGGGTGTCAATGCGAATATTTCTATTAACCTGCCAAGAGATTGTGTATAATAGGGTGTTTGAGTCTTAAAAAATGAGGCAGATTTAAAAGCTCTAAATTGGGATTGCCTCCACAATTCCTTTACCTTACATGGATGGATTTCAGATACTTCTTGTATTGATTTTCTTTGAAATTTGCAAATGACTCTGAAGTAGTCTGCCTCCCTTTCTAAATCCTGTCATTTTAGTTTTTTTATCAAGTCTCCATTTGAATCCTGTATTTCAAATATGCTGGTTACCTTCCGCCATTTGAAGGTATTTTTTTTGGCTCTATGGAAGGGATGGGGTGAGGAGTTAGGGGTTATGGGCATGCCATTCATGATTTGGACATTGTGACATTAAGTACTCATGTGTAACACCGCATGCAGAGTCTATTTTTTTGCTAACAAGTTATATGGTTCGTTATATGAAGCACGTATTTTACTATTTTTCATGTAAAATGGCATGTACTATTCATTACGATTCATTGGAATAGATATTTCATTTTTTCATGAAGGTATATGATTTGTCACATGAAATATGGAAATTTTGAAACTGCACATTAGACTGTCCCTAAATTATCTTCATAATTTTAACCCTATAATGAATTGCTAAGTGTCCTCACTTCGGATGACTTTGTTATTCCAAATTGCTTGTTATTCACATGTGGAAGAGGTCTTTGGCTTGCTCATCTCATGGAAGCTCATGTCTTCTGATGATTAAGTTACTCATCACTTTTATTTGTTATCTGCAATATATCATGATAATATGGAATCGTACCATTAGCTGGGTAAACTCAGAATGTGCTCTAATAAATTGGGGGGAGTTTCGAACTCGAGATCTGTGAGGAACAAACTCATGGCTCTATTATTTGTGTTTTTTAGCTGCAAAATCCATTTTGAATACAGGAGCCTTTATGACCAAATATCCAATTCGTGCATGGGATAGCTGTTATTAATTTGAAGCCTTACATAACTTGAGCCCTTGTGATGATATCAATAACTTCTGGGGAAGTCCATATATTAACTACTATGATTTTGGGTGAAATGTTGGGGATTATAATGCCATTCAATTGAGAAAAAAGGTTGATACACTCGGTCCATTTTACAGCGCCGTTTGCAGTCCTTATGTCACTAACGGTGTATGAAATCATGTAGTGCAGTGTATGTTTCATTATTTATTATGAAAAACATCAAAATATTTGCTTTGGATTCATATGAGCATGTACTTTTTTTTTATTTTTATAAACATAATATACTGCATTAGCTAATTATTTACTTCAAAAAAAATAAAAAAATAAAATGTGTGGGTTGCAAATGAGGTTTTAAACAAGATATCATTTTCCAGTAAGAAATAAAAGTAATATATAACCATACATATATTAACAAGGTATATATAAAGTTGAATGATAATTAAACTTCTGTTTAGGAGTGGTTTATTTCATAATTCACTAAATAAAAATGAAGCAACATATTATGCAGTCTATTGGATTTATATGCATAAATCTCCCTATTCATATTCATCATCATTTATTGAAGAAGTTTGGCAAAGAAATGATGTCGTGAACAAACATTTCAACAAAAAGTACGTGAGTTTCTCTCTCTTTAGTAGGTGAATTAGTGATCCATGTTAAAAGTTTTGCAATTATCATGAAAGACAATTTTAGATAGGGATGGTAATGGGTCAGGTTAGAGTCAAGCTTAACATAATCCTAATCCAACCCATCTCTTCAATATTAGACTCCATATCCGCCTCAACCCATCTCGGGTGTTACATTTTGAAATCTATATCCACCCTATCTCTCATTGGGTTTTATATCTTGAAATATGTATCCACCTCACCAACCCCATTTAAAGTGAGTTAATAAATTTAAAAAAATTATATGACAAATTAAATTATTTTTAACATGAACATGAGTTACATTCATATAACAACTTAAAGTATTTTTAAGGTGAGAAATGATTGATTGAACGAAGGAGTTTGCATTTTGAGTTTTTCTATGATATAAATATGAATGAAATGGATAGAGAGAAAAAATAACGATGATAGTGGAATTCTAACTTTTAATTATATGAAAATTAATTTTTATTTATAGTTCATAAACCTTAGTGATCGAATATAGGTCGGGTTAGTGGATTGGATCGTGTTTTAAACATAAAACCCAAACCTAACCCATGTATTACATGGATCAGGGCGGGTTGTGAAAACCAAACTCATCTCAATAGGAGCGAATCGGGTTACCAATAAAATCCACCCCATTGTTATCCCTACTTCTAGATTCATTGATCAATTCCAACAACAAATTATCGTGGTAGAGAAAAAAAATTGGCACCGACCACCAGACTTGAGTGGTGATATCTAGGCCCCAAAATATAAGCCCCACTAACAAGCCCCATGAGGTGTCATCACCTTATTGATTGCTATTAGTTGACTTGTTGACTTTTTAAAAATGGTAAAATGGCAAAATACAAAAATGCCCTTCATTAAAAATCTCTTTCATTAACCCAAATCCCCTCATTTTCTCTATTCGGTTATGAATCTTGAAATCCATTTAACCATTTCAAATTTTAAATTTTAAAATCCTTACCTAAATTACAATTGAACCTAAATTACACTAAAAAAGTTGAATATTTATTGTATTCAAATTTAAATAAAAAAACACATATCGTTACTATATGAATTAGTTACATCAAATACCTTTATTAAATATTTACATCTCTCACAACGATTTGTTACATTTATATCAGAACTATTACATTTACATAAATATAACAAACAATTTCATTTTCCTACCTAAATATTTTACATTCCATGCAATGTTTAAACAATTTAGAAACAGATTATATTTTCAATAGTCAGTTACATTTTATAGAAAATGTCAAACACTTTTTTTATTGTGTGATACATTTAACAAACATATGTATTTGACTGTTACAGTAATAAATGTAACAAATATAAATTACTATTTACATTGAAACAAATGCAATACACGAATGAATGTTACATTCATAAATGTAACAAATATAAATCAATACATGCATGCGGTTGACTGTTACATTTACGAATGTAACAAAAATAATACAGATTTAAAAAATTACATTGTCAACAATGTAGCAATAACATCAAACAAACTACTCATATATAAAATGTAACGATATCGAGTGTTACATTTAGATATTGAAACAAAAACAAATCAAAATGTGATAAATGACATTCAATACATGAAAAAAAATTGTGTTTAAATATTTAAAACAAAAAGAAAAACACAATTTTTTACGAATCTAATAATGTCAAACCTGATCCGAGAGACATTGATGTGAGATCTAAATCGAAAAAAAAAATGATTTCGTGCCTTCTTCTCAAAAATAGAATTTCCGATTTGCTCGCATGTATTCTTCATAAACAAAATCAATTCCGTAATGCAAAACCTCCTCATTTCGCATACAAGACAGATATAAAATTGTTTCAACATCAATGATTTCTCCGGTCCCTCTCAAATATTATTGCAAGATTTTAAGAATTCATTAATGGTGAATAAATATAGAATTTTTAGAATTAAATGATATACATGTTAAGGTAGTTATCAAGTAAAGGGTATAATAGACAATGTACACTTGCCACATCATGGGGCCTATGATGGGGCCTGAAAAATTGGGGCCTAGGAATCATTATTGACCAGACTTATAATAAAAATAGAAATAAAAAAAGGAAAATGATTCACATGTCCCATCTTTATAAGCCCCAACTAAGCCCCATATGCATAAAACTTATTTTACCCTTTTGTGATTTTTTTCTTTATTTTGTAACTGTTCTCATAATGAAAGAGACAATTATAATTACTCTCTTCCACCTATATAGAATTAATGAAGGTGACAATAAATCATTTCCATTTATAATTCACGTTTCTTGTTTTGTTTTTGGATTCATTCCAATTGAATTATTTATACATCCATAATCAATAGTGCATTTCCTTTTTAAAACAATAATCAATGAATTATTGTTTTTAAAAATACCTAGCACTCGATCGAAAATGATTTATGTTTATGCTGTTGTGTTGTAATTACTTGATTTTACATATTTATAGTTGTTGAATCTGGTCTTTGATTGTAAATTATTTTTATTGGTATGTTCTTTCATTTTAGATGATCTAACACAAATCTTCTAAATTCGTTTAAAATTTTCTTTTTTGTTTGAATTCAAATTCATATTTAAATGTGTAATAACACTTTTTTTTTTTAATTTTCTTTGAAAGTGAGTTACATTTCACTTGTCACACAATTCTCATTTCAATTGTCATATACATGTGTAGTAACACTCAAATTCTATGTCATATACAAAGAAACATACATTTGATTTTGTCAGTTACATTTAATAATCAAATGTAAATTCAATTCTAAAAATGTCAATTACATTTATCAAATAATGAATTACTTTTATAATGCTTAGTTACATATAAAAACATATAAAAAGTCATATACGAATAATCAATTACATTTAACAATAGTGAGTTACATTCAGCCATTTATTCAGTTTCACTGTTATTATACTTTGTTACAATTGTCAGTTACATTTTGTTAGTGTAAGTTCCATTTTCAAATAGTCAGATATATTTAGATTTTGAAGATCAGATACACATAGTCAGTTACATTTATCAAAACTTATGATAATATTATATGTTACATTCTAAAATACTTAGTTACATTATCAAGTAGTTGATTTCATTCATTATTATTCTCAATTACATTTTAAAGGTCAGATATAAATAGTCAATTACAAATACCATTTATTCATATACATTCTTATTATACTCTGTTACATTTGTATATATAAAAAAAAATTAAACAAATGTTATGTATATGAATATTCAAAATCCACAAACATTGAATAATTTGTCAAATAGTCAGTTACATTTCAACATTACGAAGTATTCAAGAATCATAAAATCAGTTCATACAATCAATTTACATTAGTATATACAATCGTGGATCATATATAGGAACCAAATCAATATAAGAATTGAAAAAAATTTGTTTCATAGGATTGCATTACGAAAATCGTCAATACAATATGCGTGATTCGAAAAATTAAAAAAAAACCATCACTTACCCATATTTTTGCAAATGAAAAGCAACCGGACAAAGAAACTTGAAAAAACCGGGTTGGAATTGAATCCCCCAATAATTATAAGTCTTCTTCAATATTTTAGACGGAAAAGAAAAGAGAATGATGAAAAGATTTAATTGATTTTTAATTTTTTAGAAACCAATCAATTTTGAAATTAAATAACAGTAGTCAACAGTACAAAAGATGAAAACAAACCCCAAAAAATGAGGGATTTGAGCATTCAAATGTGTGACTTTAAAAGAAGATATTTTTGTATTTTGTTATTTTGTCATTTTGTCAAAGCCAATCAGATATCCATGATAATTTGACACCTCCTGTGAGTGAGGCCTATGAATTGGGGCCTTTGTAGTAATCAACTCTTCAGATATACCTGGATGCATTTTTGTGAGAATTAACTCACACACATCTAATTTAAAAGTGAAAATATGATAATGATTTAATTAAAATGGTAAAATTATATTTTTATCCCATCTTAACAAAAAATCTAATGGCAGTGATGTAAATGCATGTTTTTGAACTTAAGGAGGGGTTTTTGGAGGTTTAAAACGCATTTTACCCTTTACAACATTAATTTGGCACTCTCAAGAAAGCCACCGGAGGTGATAATCACTAACATTTACCTGTACTTATGCCACATCAACATTTATATCACTATTATCATTATTCTATTTATATATAATAAGAAATATTATATATATATATATATGTGTGTGTGTACGTACACTTACATAAATCCATACGTAAACATATGTACGTAAGCCTACATGCGTTAAAAAAATCTAAATTTCTTGGATATATATATCTCTTCAAAGCAGCCCCAATCTCGGGCACCATTAATTTATTTGCCGTGTCAGAGAGGGAAAGACCCATTGAAAATTGAGGTTGATTGAACGAGGTGGTTTGTTTGACAATGTATAGCAGTGGAATTGAAATTTCTTCATAAATCGTACGATCTTATATATTTTTCCATGGAGAAGTTTCGTTTGTACGCGGAGGGTCGGGGAGACAAAAGAAAAATCAAGCAAGATAAGATTTTGGGTCTATTCTTCTGACTACGCAACCTCATAAGATTTTGGGTCTATTCTCCTGACTACGCAACCTCTGGGTCTTCTCCAAAGACCAAAAAAATTAAGAGGGGGAACAAAAAGGAAAATGTTTTTCTATATTTGAATTACATGTGGCTGATAAGAAAGCATGAGCAAAATAATAGTGGGTTTATTTAAAATGAAAATTAAATTAGGAGTTTACGTGGTCACCCGTCTATTATTTTTAGGATCTTGTAATGTTTTAAGTTTTTTTTAGGTTCATACGACGGTAAAAAATAATCTTTAGATCCCTCAAATCAGATGTTGTTCAAAAATACTAAAAATGTCATCGCTCAATTATGCGAATGTTAATAATGTACTGGGGAGTGTTTAAAGTATACTAAAATAATTGGATGGATAATATTTTATGCGAATGTATACAATGTATTGAAGAGTGTTAACAGTGTACGAAAATAATTGGAAGGAATGCATTTTTGGTATTTTTGAACAACAACCAGAGGGACTAAAAAATAAAATTTCACCGCCTTAGTAGGGCTGGTAAACGAGCCGAGCAGCTCAGGCTCAGCTCTGTTAAAGGTCGTTCAGGCTCGTTCGATTAGACAAACGAGTCGAGCTTAAACAATTTTTAAAGCTCGGTTTGTAAACGAGCCGAGCCCGAGCCTAGACGAGCTCGTTTACTTAACTAGAAAAAAGGTAAATGAGCCGAGCCCGAGCCTATGTTACTTTCACATGTATAAGGTGTTGTGATTTGTGAAATGTGACTTTTTAAATGTTAAATAAGATTTTTTTTTAGTTAAACGAGTCCAATCCGAGCCTTGATTCAAGCTTCGGGCAACCCACATGTCGGTGCAACGTGATTAAATATTTCACTTTCTTCTCCCCTCCACGCAACACAAACAAACATTATTGTAATCCATCTCTTCAACTGATCATATCAACATGGTTGGCATGGAAAATTCCATGCTTGACCCACTTTATACAGGATGACAAACAAATCTAGCAATTCAAACCCCACCTCCAAAAACCCTTATAAATTGAAGTGCCCCCCTTCACAAAATTAAACATCACAAACTCTATCCATTACAACAAATCACATTTTGAGAACCAGAGAGAGAGAGAGAGAGAGATGACGAAGGTGGTGATGTTGGTTCCGATACTGGTGTTGTGCGCGCTGGCCGCGACGAGCGTGAGCGCGCAGCAGGCGAGCAACGTGCGCGCGACGTACCACTACTACAACCCGGCGCAGAACAACTGGGACCTCAACGCGGTCAGCGCCTACTGCGCCACTTGGGACGCCAACCAGCCCCTCGCGTGGCGTCAAAAGTACGGTTGGACCGCCTTCTGCGGCCCCGCCGGTCCCCATGGTCAGGCCTCTTGCGGAAAATGTCTCAGCGTAAGCAACCTAAATTTATGAAGATAATCTTCACGTGCTTTTTTTTTTTTTTAAATAGTTAATATTATTTAATTGATGCATATGCTTTAATGAAAAATATAAATATCTCGTTTCAAAATAAAATAAATAAATCTATTTTTAATAAAAGTATAAAAAAAACTAACGAGGTAGATGATATATATACCTCGCCATATTGCTATGAATAAGCCTATCCAAAAAATATCCATAACCAATCTGAATCTATATCAGAAACTTTTAAAAATTATCCCATATCTGAAAATCTGTATCATTAGATGAGATACAAATACTTCTTTTAAATATTTGTCAGATATCGGATATAGATATTTTTTTGAATATCCAATTTAGATATGGATGTAAGTTTATCCTATGTGAGTTTATCTAAATTGTATGTACTGTTTGGGCCAATTTTTCTATTTTTAATAATGAACCAATCAAGGGTTGTTTTAAGTGTGAAGTGAATTACACGTCTACACCGAATCCTGGACGAATTTCAAAAATAGCCACCCACATATACTCATAGAGACAAAATTAATAAGTAAATAATACTTATTTTGTTAATAAAAAAAAAGTGTCTAGCAGCTAAAAATTAAGACTGATCCTAAACACATGTTAGCTAGAAAAACTTCACATATTCCGAATTATGCATATATAAACTTTGGTGATACAAATTAATTATCAACACCATTGTGTGGTGTCATCGTAATAACATGTTTGAACAGCTATTTAAAGGATATATATTTGTTTATTATTTTTGTATTAACATAGGACATACAGACATACATGTAAATTTAACGTATGTATTGCATGTGTTGTTTGGGGCAGGTGACGAACACGGCAACCGGGGCTCAAGCGACGGTCAGGATCGTGGACCAGTGCTCGAACGGAGGGCTGGATTTGGATTGGGGGGTGTTCCAGAAAATCGACACCAATGGGCAGGGTTACCAGCAAGGCCATCTAACCGTCAATTATCAATTCGTCGGTTGTTGATCTAATATGTGTGGATTTGAAGCTACTGCATATGTAATGCATGGGGAGGACATAAATAAGGACTTGTTTTGTCCATACAAATAATAAAAAGTGATGGACTTTAAGCTTGATTAATGATTTTTGTGCATGTTCCAGTTTAGAATCAATCGTTAAATTGATTCTGCTTCTACAAAATCAATTTTTATATCCTCGGTTCTAGAAGGATTTTTAAACATTACTTTTTAGTTTCAAATTTATGTTTTGACAAAAGCCAACAAAACAAATTTTATGTTTGGGAGTAGGTTTTTTATGAAAAATTATTTTTAAAAATTGGTCCCAAAAGGGGCCTTTATATTCCATGAATTAATGAAAAAAATGAAACTCTGAAATTTATATCAAATAGTTTTTTACTTTATTCAATAATAAAATTTATAAAATGAAAACAGAGTTTGGAACAAAAGCCACTAAACAAGGTCATACTGAAACAAATTATTAAAAGATAATTATGTGAATAACCGCCTAAAATTGATTTTAACATCTGCTTACACATGCATCAAAGGCCAACAATTTTTTTTAATTATATAACTTCAAATTCAGTAGTATTTAGAACAGATTAATTTGAGTCATATTTAAACCACCCACTTGGAATAAAGTTCATGTTGACTTGATTTACTTATCATGAGTGGGTGAGAATTTTTTTCCATGAACTTGATAAACTTTTCAAATGCAACATGAATCATTTAAAACATAGAATTAGCCAGATTTTCAAAAAGAAGGTTCTTTAGGCCCCCTTTTTCAGCTGATCAAGATTTTTCAGCTAAGTATCTTACAATCATGGGTATTGTAATACCCATGATTCCATGAACATAATCTACTTTTATTTAAATTAGCCTTATTATATAATCAATTTTTATCTTTGGATGGCCTTTGTTGTGATATATATTTTGGATAAAACAAAGGCATGATACACACACAGACATAATATATATTGTCATGAACGTTGAAACCATATACTCGTGTTAAAGACTCTGTACTCGAAGACAGCTTGCTCTGATACTCAATATTAATTACACGTTCTCGAGGGTCTGGTTTATGCTGACCATCTATTTTTAGGCAAATGAAATACTAAACTTTGTCACATGTTTCCTCTTACTTAAACTTACATATATTACAATAAGAAGAATTCTCATTTACCGTGACATCTCTCCAATTGGATCTCTAAATTCAATTTTCATTTACCATAACATCTCTCCAATTGGATCTCTAAATTCACGAGTAACATCTTTTTGTGGGTTAGGGGTGGTAAACGAGCCGAACGAGTCGAGCTTTGATCTGTTCAAGCTTGGTTCGTTTAGTATCAGACTCGAGTTGAGCTCGGTTCGACTCGGCTCGGTTTAGAACTGAGCTTAATTTCTTGTTCAAGCTCAACTCGTTTGGCTCGTCAAAAGCTTGGTTGAAGCCGAAGCTTGAACTAAGGCTCGACTCGAACTTGTTTAGTTAAAAAAAAACCTGTTTAGCATTTGAGAAATCATCTTTTACAAATTACAACACCTTATAGATGTGAAAATGACATAAGCCCAGGCTTAGGCTCAGCTCATTTACAAATCGAACTTTAAAACGTGTTCACGGTCGGCTCATTTGTCTAACGAGCTTTAACCGAGCCGAGCTTGAGCTACTCGGCTCGTTTACCACTCCTACTGTGGGCCTACACCTCGACCTTTCACCATCTCGGGGGTAGGGAGCTTTCTTAGATCTCACCTGACATTCAGAATGAAAGCTCGAGCTCTTATACCAAATGATGTAGATAAGAAAAGAGGAATCTTCAAGAGAGAGAGAGAGAGAGAATTTTAAAACTATTATTTCACAAAAAAAAACCATAAATAAATGACCTCTTTGAAACTTAAGAGAAGTAATTATAAAAAATGAATTACTTTCTTCTCAACAAAGGGTCTTATTTATAGGACTCAAAGTTTGTTGCGAACAGGTAATATCTAATATAAATCTCCAATAACTCTCAATTGCCAAATCTATCTATCTATTAACTAACCACATGCAAAAAGTTTTAGTTTTTAACTCTACCTTTGAAACATTTTCATCCCCTATTTTGCCCTTAATTTTTTGTGTAATGAGTGGATATGTACACTGAATTTTGGTTTTAGATTGGGGGAGAAAAATCATTTTAGACTAACATTTTAATATCAATATATTTTCAAAAATAGTTTTTTTTTAAATATTCATCAAATTTATATTATTGAATTCTACAAAGGCTTAATTAAAATATTAAATAAATTTATAGAAATATTTTTTCAAATTAAAAATAATAACAAACTCGATAATTTAGTTCGGATACTTTTTATATTATGATTATTTTATCTATATATAACATGAAATATTATACCAAGTGTTTTAGCATGTGCATAAAACTCATTCTTAGCTAAACTCTTATTTCGTCCCTAATCTTATATTTTATAAATTTTATGTATAACCAGATCCTCTAACAAATTAATTAAAATTAATTAAAAAGAATCTATATTACATATTCACCAAATCTCATTAAATTTTAAAAAATTTATAATTTTAATACACATTTAATATAATTTTTAGATAACTATTGTTATCAATAAATGAGTATATTCATTTTTATTTTATTTATTTTATCGGTGGGTTGTTCTTAGATATTTATTAACATATTATATTTTTTAGTGGTTGTAGATATGGATGAGGTTCATTATTTTATCCAATTTTATTATTAAAAGATTTGAGCATCAAATTATTTTATTTTTTTTGTTGGTGGTTTTTTTAGAGATTTATTAACATACCAAATTAGTTATTGAATTTTATTTTCAAGCGCATCGTACAGGGGGAACTCTAGTACACTTTAATTCAGGAGCGGAGCCAGAACTTTGCTTTTGGGGTGGATTGAACCAAATTTTTTGGTAAATTTATTACTTTATGTTCTATAAAAGTATTAATTTTTTAGTATCCCCACTTAAATAATCGAAACCAATAAACATATTAGTTTTCATATGCGTCTTAATTTCATTCCAATAAACATATTAGTTTGAAAAATCAATTTTTTTACATTCAGATTAGTTTCAAAAATCATATTTTTTACATCTCTACTTAAATAATAACATCAATCAACTAATTATTATAATCAAAACTAACAAAACAACCAAATAAAAACAAACAAAAAAACATTCGAGTAGATTCAAAACATCGCAAAATGTAACAAAAAATTATACGAGGATTTTACAACAGGAAAGAAAGAGAAAAAACCATTTTATTTTATTTAACAAAATTAAAATTTTTGAAATAAAAAAATGCACCTTTTTATGGGGATCACGAAAAGTGTAAGGGGGGCGAGAAAGGTGACAGGTGATTCCTAAAATCATGGCTTTTAATTAGGGGGGGTGGATATGATAGATGGAGAGATATTCAAGGGTGGGACTATAGTTATTACTTAGCAACTCATTATCCTAATAAATGAATACTTTAAAGCTTAATAAATCCTACTAAACTTATTTTAAAATCCATAAATAAAATCTATGGTTACATGACAAAAAAAAAAAAAACCCTTAACTAATCATCTAAATTAATTATACAAAAAAAATTAAAACAAAACCCTTATTCAATTTGCATCAGGTGGTGAGTGCAACACACTTTTTGCCTATGCTCTGCACTCACCAATTAATGATGGTATGTTTGTCTACATACATGACTAAAGGGTTCCAAAAAAGATAACGTCTAAGAGGATTCGGAACATATTTTTCATTTGTATTCTTCAAAATTCGATTGATGTTTTGGTTTGGTTGAACAGTGATAGATTTCGATTAGTTGTGACACGTGTATGATGGTTTTCATTGTTGTTTATATAGTTATATATTAATATTTATCATAGCAGTACATAATTATCAATGCATTAAATAGTATTATTGAAATAAAAGAGAATAAATTGAATTTTTATGTGGTCGATATTCATTTATCTGTATAGATAACGTTTTGTTTTTTGTGTTAGGAGGCTGCTAACCATCCCTAAAGGTTAAAATTAGAGTTGGTTTGAATATTATACTTTTTCTTATTGATTCCTCTATCTCTTCTATCTCATTGAAAATACAAATCAATGAACATCGTAGTAAATTATCTTATTTTTTGGAATTGATTTAGAAGACGTAATTAATATCATTTTTTTTTGTCATAGTTGTTGTTTGTTCACACATTTAAATTATAGACTTTAATTTGAAGCATCTTTTATGTTCTAGTAAAAATGATCTTATACTTGTTGATTACAAAAGATTAAAAGTAAATAAAGTTAGCATCCACTTGAATAAATTATATATATACATATATGCTCACTAAGAAGAAGACCAGTGAGACCTTGCCAGACAAACCTCCACTATCCCCATAAGTCAAATTCAGGCGCGCTTTCATTAGATGAGGAAGTGCTGTCAGGAAACGCATTAAAACCAGTTAAGTTTGTACATTGAAATGTAAAAAGAGAGGGCCCTGAAAGTCCAACTTAAAGGCCTGTTGTTGGTTGGTGGCTGGTTTTTATTGCTTTTTACCATGAAATAGATTCAGTTTTTGAAAAACTAAAAATTTTAATTAAAACGTGTTCTTAACTTTTAACTTTTCAAACCACTATTTTTTTAAGCAAAAAAATTACGATTTAAAAGTTAATAAAACAATGTTTTTTAAAAGCTGAAGTTAAAACGCTAGATTATAAGAATTCTGGTGTTTTAATCGTACATCTAAACGCAGCCTTTAAGACGTAAAGCTCAATACAGGTTACAAAAACAGGAAACAAGTCCAAAAGTTTGGAGCCTGAGTAGAGTGGAGATCTACCAAACTCCAACCCAATGACCCCGCCTGGGACAACACTCTTTGGCCATCATAGAAGCTAATGTCCCAAATCTGTTGGGATATACACCTTTACCATCTCCTAACCCATGTTTGGTTAGAGAATAAGCTCAGAATAAATTGAAATTAGTTAGAATAATCTCATTATGGATGTTTGGATAACTAGAATAAATGAGAATCTGTATGCAAGAATTAACTAGTATAAAGTGGTATATGGATTCCATTCACCCATTAGAATTAAGTTATTCCAGGTTATTCAAACTAAAAGAATATGTGAGCCCACTATCAAATCAACTATCATCACCTCTTATAAATCAATTATACGTTTTATAAATCATAATTCATACTTTATTCATAATTTATTTAAACAATAAAAATTTTATTATTATTTTTTTTAATAAAAATAATTCAAAATACAAATAAACACAAAATCATTTTATTCTTATTCATATTAGAATAATTATAAATCTTAGAATAATTTAAAAATGTTCTCTCCATAAAGCCTTTGACCTGAGAAGATCATCTGGTTACGTGTCAGCCACGTCGACCAAACAAGGGCAGGGAAGAGCATTGAGCAGTTGGGACACCTTAGCCTGGTATAATATATCTATTACCACCATTGCCCACATACCTTCCAGATCATAGAAACCCACCTCCAACTTTGTTAAAAGAGCCTTCGAGTAACTAGTGGCCCAAATTGGGTCCCAACATACCCTTAAGAGCCTTATAAAAGGCCACCCACACTCAGTGTAATATCCTCACACAGCATCACTTGCACTTACTTCTCTGAGTTCTACGTCTTTCTCTTTGTGTGTATTTTAGTTGTTTGCTTAGGTTCCTCAAACGATATGGTTAAGGGAAGAGGCAGTGCAAGTGTGGGTGTTGTTTTAGGAGCAGTTTTGCTGTGCCTGCTCCTTCACAGTGAGGTCGCACGCGCTGCAATCTATTCGGTTGGAGATAGAGGTGGTTGGACTTTCAACACCGCCAACTGGCCGAGAGGCAAGAGATTCCGCGCCGGTGATGTGCTCGGTGAGAATATCAAACGACTTAGAATATTCTTTAGGATACACTCAATTTTTTTTACAGTCTAAAATATAGTGATTTATATATTGTTAGAAATTCAGTGAAGTCATATACATCATATGTATATACCTCGTTATATTTTATCTTACACTTGTTAAAAATTGGATTCATTTAATTTGAAATTTGCATAGATTTTCTCAAGGGCAAGTTTTTCAAATAACCTCAATTTTTTTTAAATTACACTTTTAACCCTGTCTCAGTTTTTTATTTATAAAAAATAAAATTTGATGTAATCAACGTTGTCATGTTAGCGCTGACTGAATTTGATATTTTGTTATAGAAAATGAAAGATAAAGATGAGTTTTTATTAATTTCAAAGGGTCAAATCAACCAATGAATATTTTCCCTCTACTTGTACATTTTATAGTAGTATAGATATAAATATAAATGGATTCATACAAATTATCGGATCAACATTTTGCACCTAATTAATATTCTCCCTTTCCAATTAATCATAAAAGTTGAACTGAAATTGACCATATATATATATATATATATTGTTGATTCACTCTGCAGTGTTCAAATACAATCGATCAGTTCACAATGTGGTGGGGGTAGATGGCAGAAGTTACGGTTCCTGTGCGACCCCTCGTGGGGCCAAGACCTACAAATCTGGAAACGATCGTATTAAGCTTGCTCGAGGCACCAATTACTTCATATGCAACATCCCTGGTCACTGTCAATCAGGGATGAAAATTGCTGTCACTGCTGCATGATGCATCATGAGTTCCACCATGCAGGTTATCAAACTAGCTAAGATGGGAGTGGGTGGCTTCTTAGTGCTATATGGTTGTTGAATAAAGGAACTTGTCTTGTCTTATATCTATATATATCTTTAGTATTATGTATTCGGGATAGGGATTCCGTTTATCAATGTTGTATACTCCTGTATATTGAGAGTATTATCTGCAACTTAAGGAAGGAACTTTTGAGTTTTTTTCTTGGGCTTTTGAATTTACCATGCAAAATAAAGTAATTAGGAAGTGGTGAATGGCAATAACAATAGTTAATAGAATTTTCAGTAGCATTCGGATACTTGGATACTTCTATAAAACAATCTATAGTACCAAAAGCAAAGAGCCTGGACTGCAATATTAAAAGTCTAAAGGGTAATGTTTTAAAAATCAAACTATTCAATGAACCTAAAAAATGAACGGGTCAAAGATCGCTGGTTCAAACATTAGATAAATTTATAATACCAAAATATTATACTACAGAAAATGAGCCTGAATTGCAATAACAAACTTCTAAAGAGTGTTATAAAATGCTAGACTATTAAACTTGCATGGATGCCTCTCATCCAATTAAGCTGGAATGTTGTAAATTAAGGCAACCTTGACATGACATGGGTGACTATATATTAGGGGGACTTGGTCACCATGGTCAATGGCTTGTTCATGATAACAATCCCTCTACATTGATAAGCAAAATCACTTAGACATTAGTACATTACTTTGCACTGGTCGTCGCCTTGAGAAGAGGTCTCTCATGGTAACTGCCATGTTAATTACTCTCTCTCCTAATTTATTAACCACCTTTATTGAATTTAAAGTTTTTTTATTAATTACTCTCTCTACTCTCTGTTTTTCAAGCACACTCAGCTGTGTATGTTTAAGTCTTGAGGGTCGATGTAATGATTGTTGCCCTTAATTATAACTAAGGCTCTCCCAAGACAATGATTTTATATTTGAGCATGTATTAATAAATTTGATTCAGATTTACCTTTCGGCCATTGTCGCCCTTGATTATACATATAGCTTCAACCTTCTTTATATCATATTCCTTTTCAAGGATGTTTTTTTTCCTTCTTTATTGGACTTTTCTTTGTTGTTTGGATATGGATTTATTGTTATGTATCGAAAACTTCAGGGTGTAACATTTATTGTCGGGGTAAAATGGTAATTTAGAAAAGTATAAAACATTTTTTTTTTTTGTTATTTAGTTCCACCCCTTTTAAAACAATCAAATTATTAAAAACCCCTTCTAAAACACAATATTATTATAAACCCCCTTTAAATGTTAACTGGATTTGTAAAAAACTCAAATGAGTTATTTTTTTAAGGAAAAAGTTATTAAATGATAGATTGACAATAATACCCTTACTAAAAAATCCTAATTTGATAGAAAAAAATGTTATTTAGTTTCTACCCCTCCTAAAACAGGAAAATTATTAAAAAAAAACACTATAAAACACAATATCATTATAAACCCCCTTTAAATGTTAACTAGATTTGTAAAACACCCAAAGATCAACAAAACAAAAAAAAAAATAGTACTCCCAAAAATTTTTTGACAGAAAGGGGTTTAGGTTAATGAAATGGTTTTTTTTCTATCAAATTAGGATTTTTTAGTAAGGGTATTATTGTCAATCCATCATTTAATAACCTATTCCGTCAAAAAATAACTCATTTGAGTTTTTTACAAATCCAGTTAACATTTAAAAGGGGTTTATAATAATATTGTGTTTTAGAAGAGGTTTATAATAATTTGACTGTTTTAGGAGGGGTGGAAACTAAATAACCCTTTTTTTTTAGGGTAAGTATAAAACATTATACACACCTTATCCACATTTTATTCGTATCTTATTCTTCATCGACTAAACAACACATCATTTATTACGTTTCCCGACGAGAATAACTAAAAACACAACCAAACATAAAATCATTTATTTCACTGATATAGTTATCTATTATTAGAATAATCATAAAGCTCATAATAGCTTGTGTTTCTATCCAAACACGCACCGATAATTCATGCATTCCTAATATAAGCACACATGGTAAGTTAGGGTAGCACATTTTTTTTTTATTAGAAAAAAGTAAAATATTATACATTCAATTTCTTCCGTGCACATGTTTCATTTTTTTTTATAAATGTATATAACTCATTAGATAAATATATATTTTAAGAATTTTAAAATATACTATGACTGTCCAAAACTTTTTCTCTATATTAAAAATTGACAACAAATATCTCAACGAAAATAAAGGCAGCAGGTTTACTTTGGAAGTGGATCTAGTTTTCTAAATAAAACAAGCATTGAAACACAAAAGTAAAACTTGGCCAATATTAAACATCAACCACTTGAAAATATTAATCAAATCATGCAGTCCAAACACAAGAATAAATGCTTTCACACACCTCAACACCCCCCCCCCCCCCCCCCCCCCCCCCAGCTCAAACAACTGTTAACATGGCATGTCCCCTCCTCATTATTCATGGATAATAACAATTCCCCATATAAACAAATAAACAAAAGAAGGTGTATGATTCAAAGAATCTCATAACAAAACAAGAAAAAACAAAACAAAACACACCAAATTTTCAACTCAATAGATAAAATAAATAATAAAAAAAAACATACAACAAATGCACAGCAACTAGGGCTGATAATTGAGCACACCATTAATAAGCACAAGCCAACTCAAACATAGCAAGCCTTGGAACACAAGTGTTATTGTTTCTTGTCTATAGACATACAAACAAACAAGCCCAAAAAAATAATGACAATAACAATACACATTTCCATTAAAATTTCATAATTTTTTAGACACACAGTAGATTGTAGACAACACATTACAGATGCGAAACACCCGCTGCTCGATCGATCTCCTAAGTTTCAATTTTGATTTTTGATTTTTGAGATCCACTTCACCATGAAGATTGGCTTCTTCAGCCCCTGCTCTTGCATTTTTCCATGGCTCTTGGGGCTGAAAATAAAAATCAAACACAAATTATTGGTCATATATATCACTATATATATATATGTTGAATATTTTTATTTATACTGAAAATTTTATCCAAAAACATAAATTATGATTTAAGGGAAAATTGAAAATACTAACCAAGTCCAACAGCCTCCGATCCTTTCATTATTCGCAAACGCTTGCATGAATCAACAAACATCCTGAACAATATAAGATTTATAATTAATTAGTGATCATTTATAAAAAAATAATCCAGTTTCAAATCATGTTAAATGCATTATACAATAATAAAAAATTAATTAATTAAACAAAAATTACTTACTCCCACGGGACATCGCCGACGAGCATCCAATCTCCATCTTTATCTTCATAAGTTGGAACGTACTCCGAACCGTTAAGAAGATCCATTAGCTTGCTCTCATTCATGAAGTCCCTTCCATTCATCCCTTGTGATCCACAGTTACCTATAATTCACAAAGTTAATTATATAACAAATGTTAATTAATTGTTAAATTTACATAATCATCAGTACTACTAATCTCTTACAGTGGTTTTTATAATCTCTTGAAACAACGCAGTGCAAGTCCTCTTTTAACCCAGAAGAGTACAAAAATAAAGTAATACAACTGAACTTATATGTAAAGGTATCATTTCTTCACTGAAGATCTTATATTTGAGTATTACTCTTGTTGATGAAAGAAGATTCTAAATGTGAAACATGTAATCGTAAAACATAATGTGATTAATTAAGAGTTAAGGATGTTTTTTTTTTTTTTTTAATTTGGGGGCTTGTTATTTCACATACCACTAGTGAATGAGCTGAACATCTTCTCCAAAGCAATGGAGAGATCATGGTAGGTCTTGTACATTTTCAGGTCGACCTTACGCAGGTACGGCGCGCCATCCATGCTAACCTTAACGAAGGCCGCCGTCGTCGCTGATGAGTTAATGTTGTTAAACTTATTATTGTCTCCTTCGGCTCCGGCGGCCTTTGAGGACTGGCCGGCGGCCAGGATGTTCTTCCTGAAAGATCTCACTGGTGGCCAACCCACCACTTGTGCCCTGATTATCCACAAATTAAAAAAATATATACATATGTTATGATAATTTATTAAGAAAAAAAAAATGTATGATTTGAATTAATGAAAATATACACCTAGACTTGGGTATGAGGATAGGCAAGATAGCACAAAACAAATTTATTTTTCAGCGAGAAAAAAATCTGATAACTATGCTAAGATAAATTAGTATATGTACTTATAGTAATTTTAAGGAGGACTGGAATAACCATCCATGTCTTACAATTCACAAGAAAATGTTACATACAAGAACACTGATGAGAGAATAAGAAAATATAACTCGATAATTGCACGTCTATCACAAAATACAGATCTAATACGAATAATATTATTTAGTACCCCAATCGGGGGCCTTGATAATAATAAAAAGTTTGCATGTGATGATAATGGTATTATAATTTATGGAGTTCTGTTTTTTAGTGTGTGAATGTGTTTCTTTTTTTTAATTATCATGTGCTTGAACAGGGAAAAAAAGGTGCACTAAAGAGAAGGTTCTCTTATCCGCTTTTTAGTTTTTAATTATGGTAGTTAGTTATAATTATATTTTATATTAATCCAGCCCATGTGTAGGTGATGAATACTTGATTTTTTTTTTTCTGTCCATTGTCCTTGTTTATTTTTTTTAATATTTTCAAATAGAGTGTTCTCTACATCAATCAATTTTCCTTCCAACAAAATGGAAAAGATAATTCATCTCTAATATTTTCTAGCTCCTTCGTAAATTTTTAGTAGAAATAATTTCACTCCTGATGAACATAATTTATATAATAAATTAAAACACAAAAAATTCAATGACTCTCTCTCTCCCTCTCTCCATGAAAAATCTGGTTTGCTTTTCAACTCAAGAAAATTAAAGATTTTTCTTATTTAATTCCACTCTTTCAGCAACAAATTTTTTTTTGGAGAGAGAAAACAAGTTAATTTAAAAATATATATTAAACCTATCAAACCACAAAAACATCTTCAATCATATTTATATATATGTAAATAAATTAAGAGCGGTGAAATTCATCAAAATCGGCACATATTGAACCTCCACAAAAACCAAAATTACGAAATAAAAAAAATACAAAACACAGGCACTACTCACTCTCTTTCTACAATCACAACATAACCCATATATAACACCCACCGACCATGACTTACATTTTCACAAAATCCTCATCAAAACTAAAAAAAAAAAAAATACTACTCTCTTACGGGTTGGTAGAGATAATTCTATTGAAACTAAAAGATTTAACTCAGAAAAAAAAAGAGCTTAACTTTCAAAACATATATAAATTAAACAAAATAATGTAGAAGACTTACTTGGGCGCCGGAGGCTTCGCAGGATCGACGACAGTGGAGGTGGTGAAGCTACTCTGGCTAGGCGACTTATTGATGGTCTTCTTCTCTCCATCAACCCCAATCTGATGGTCTATCGTCCCGGCCGTTGGAAGGTTCAACTCCAAGTCGATGGTCTCCTCGAACCCCCTCTTTCCGCCAGAGCTCGAGCTCTTTTCAACCTCTCCTCCTCCTCCTCCTCCGCCAGGCAGCCCCAAACGGAGCTCTGTCTCTTCGTAATTCATCGTAAACATGCCGTTATCCGTCCTAATATTTTCGTCACCTCGTAAGTTTTTATCAAATTTTGGAATGGTTGAAAGAGAGAAGATAGGAAGAAAATGAGAGAGTTGAGAGAAGGGAAGAGAAGAGAAGGGGTTCATGTGGGTGTGTTTTTGTGTCTATATAAGCCTTGGAGCCTATTGGAACCTGACACGTGTTGATTGCGCGGGAGTGACGTCATTTTAATGGGCCATCGTTTGATAAAGGTGTTGCTTGGACTGTTATGATACACCGTGTGATTGAAAATCGGTCGGTTGTGATTGTGTCCTCAGTCAACGGTCCCTGATTGAGATGGTCTATCTTGATGGGGAGCATGTGAAGAGATTCAGCGGAGATTATAAGATTTTTAAAAATAAAAAATTGAATTAAAAAAAATATGGGGACCACAAGAGCATGTGATGTTGGAGTGGGGTCCGAACCCAGGCCCATGTGCCCCGTTTAAGGGCTTCCCATGCTTTTGTTTTTTTTATTATTATTATATTTAAATATTACTGTCCAATATTTTTAAAACATAATAGATAAATAAAAGAAGAAGGAAAAAAAAAGATAATGTTAGGTATCGTCTCAAAGACAATTCGCATATATTTTAAATTTTTTTTAATAATAAATCTTGTTTGATAATATATATGTTTTAATGAAAAGTGTAATTCATTCCATTTTTAACAAATGTATAAAAAATGTTAACGAGGCATATACTTCACTTAAGGATGTATACCCTCACTTAAGAAGATATTTACATAACTGGATTACTAACTATCTATATGGGACTATATTTAAAACTGTAAAAAGACAGTGCGTAGTAACCTCGAATTAAAAATTGAATAGATTAAGAATCTCTTATTCAATTTAGGTTAAATAAGATAAAATCAGGGTATCTTTGTGATGTAATAAATATATTAATTATTTAATGAAAACATAAAAAAATTAGAAAATATTCTCACTAGCACAGGATGCTTTAAGTTTTCATATAGCATCACTTTAATGTCTTTTTTTTTTATGTATGAGCACCAAGAGTTCAAGTAACTTGAAGTCCATTCTCAAAAACTACTGACCAAGTGGTTGATTGACATGTTTCTAAATTTTAAGTTGATTATTGCTTATTTACCAAATTTTAAGGGATAATTGGATTGAAAATTAGATAAATTAGTCCAGGGTTAATTTTATAAACTATATATATGTAAATAAGGTTTGAAAGCTCATTTATATCTCTGTCAAATTTGGATCATCAAACATTCATATCCCTGAAAAGTATATCATACCTAATTCATTCCTACCGGCTATCCAGTCTAACTCAATCAAAGTTAATCCTAACTACTCTTGTAAAATAACATTATTTCTCTCTCTCTCTCTCTCAGTGTATATATATATATATATAAAGAGGAAACATGAAGCACTTGCTACAACTTTTTCTTGCTAGTGGTAGACCCAACAGTGGCACCAAAATGTGTCTTTCTTTATGTGTGCAATTGGGATTGGAAATAGATTCTCTTTCACTGCATTTCTCATGGGTCAAACAGTGAGACCACTACCTCTCACACCCATTCATTTATCTAGACAACAATGTTTTTTTAACTACTCTAATCATGTGTTTAGTTTTATTGGGGAATAGTTGATTATAATTGATTAGTGGTGTATCATACATGAACGTATTTACACAGGAAAAAACCATAATAGAATCAGTTTTATTAAAAGAAAATTCGTCATAATGACTTGTTTATGATCAAACCAGATCCTCACATGCATTTAAGATCTCTAAGATTTTATGATTCAATGTTAACCGTTTGATCTGTGGATCCCAGTCAATTAAATATCCACCCCTATATGTCTCCAACAGGTCCAACAAATGTGGCCATGTGGGTACACCAGATCCGAGACAACCACAGTAAATCAAGGTTTAGATCATATCCAATAAAATCTATGCAACCATGTTTTCTCAACCTAGGCCTATTTTGGTCTAAGGTTATACTTGAGAAGGTGGTGTTTGGATGGTACTTTTACATGGTTGTCCAAATTAAATCCACCTATCATAACCAGCCTTTGTTTTTGTTTTTGGTTTTTTTTTTTACTTGTGCATCCATACAATTACAGTCTCAGATGCAATAAAAGCTTGGACATCCATCACATGCAACCATAGACTCCAGGAACCAAAGGCACACAAACAGCAAAAACACAGCCCTCAATGTGCTGTTATATGAAGGATAGCTAATTTTACCCAAACCCATTAAAAGCTTCAATACACTGGATTTTTGCCCTGCATGCCCGGGATAAGAAAACCCACATGTTGGCCAATCCAAGCCGTCCATTATTTTATACATGCGTGAGAAATTCCAATTCATTTGGGGACCATCTGAGATAATGCTATCCAAGCATCCAAACGGATAAACCATATAGTGAGTCTTAGTTAGGCCCCAGGTTATGGCTTTAGCAGTTGAGTTCATTATTATGAATAAATCCGAATAATTCGAGTTGAGTTTGGAGTGAGGGGTTAAGTTATCGGACTCGAAATAACTTGATAATTAAGATATGTGATATATTTAATGTTCAGTTCAATTTTAACATATGAGATAAATTTTACTTATATAGTATTTTTAAGATATCAAGTCTTTTAGCACTCGATTAATTGGATACCAATATATCATTATCCATGATAGGTTGGTACCCTCAAAATTGAGCTTAGGGGGGGAACTTATAGGGAAATATTTGTTTTTCTCACACGAGCTTCAATTAAACCACATAATGACAGGTTGGTAAATGTACAACCATTTTAACAAAGGGCATTGGGTCCGAGTATTTGACATGCTGATAGAAGAAGATTTAACAAGAGTGCATTTGAAAAATCACTGCTTTGAAAACAACTATCTTGGAAGCACAATTTTGTTCTTAAAAACTGATTTTCAGTTTGTCAAAAACAAGATGTGCTTGTTGTACCTGGTAGCAAGTTTGGCTTAGAGCATCTTCAATCAGATACACTATTTTAGAGGACCCAACTCTATTTTAAATGACAAACTCCATTTTGGAGGATCATATGATATATTACTCCAACCCAGTATCTATCGCCATCTCTATTATAGTTTAGTTTGATTTTAGGTACCAAAATTTAATATCTCATTTTCTTCTATATTAATGCTACCAAAATAATGCGAAATAAATATAAATAAATATCAATTGAATCAAACAAATATATATTGAAAATTATATATATAAATGTTGATTAACTAAAAATTGTTATTATTAAATATAGATTGAATATTTCAATATTGGTTTACATTTTCTTTTTCAGTATTCAATTAAATTTTGTATCTTAAAATGATTATATCAGAGGGTCCCGATTACATTGGACAATCAAATTGTTCAACGTATATTGAATCTAACATGAATCCATCTCAAAAACTTTTTAAATAAGTTTCTAAAAATGTTGGCTAAAGTTAAAAAAATAAAAAATATGACTTATTGTTTTATATTAAATTTTAGTCCAGCTAATATTCCCTGATTTAGAATATTAACCTAAGAACCTCTAGGCCACAGCTTTTCTCTCAAAAGATTGGAGAGATTTGCATCAAAGTACCAATGTTGACTGTTGTGCTATGATGACTTGATGAGAAAAAGAAAGACAGGATCCGAAAAGTAAACAAACAGCAAATCCCCTAACAATAAAATGGAGACAGTAGTGGAATCAAAATGAGGACAAATTCAAAAATCCTTGTCTGCCCTTGGCCATAAAATATACATTTTCTTTTGTGATCTTTCAGTTTTGGTTTATTGCTTAACAATTTACATGGTCGATGTTTTGTATATATGTTTGGTTTGCCTAAAAAAAATTCATGAATTTTGGATTCTAAAGCGTTGGGACTTGTGATGAGATGACTTGCGATTTAACAAAAACGAGCTTATTCATGAAACCTATAAAGAGAAAAAAGTCTAAAATTACGCTCGTACAAGATTTGGGTTTTTGTATCTTTTATTATTCAGTCTCTTTTTATGAAAGTTAAGAGAGGTAAAAAAAATTTCTTACATGACATATGCACTATCACATGTGATTATTTTGTGAGAAAATGGCAATGGTGAGAATAGAGACGGTTTTCTTTTTAGTTTTTTTTTTTTTTTTTTTTGTTATTATATCAACAAAAGAGGGAACCGGTTTCTCAAAATTATATTATTTCTTTAGGTGTCCTCCATACGTGATGGATTATAATTAGCGGTGTACCTATAGTTATCTCTCTGTGGGGCTCTTTTGGGTAATGGAACAGGGGAAGAATAGGGGAAGAATAAGTGTAAAAAACTATTTGTTTGGAAAGATTATAATTATCTATTTTTAGAATAATTAAACAATAAAAACTTCATTATTATTTTTTCTAACTGAAATAATGAAAAAACATAAGATTCATTTATTCCACTAATATAGTTATCTATTCTTAGAATAATCATAAACTTCTGAATAACTTATGTCTCTATCCAAATGACACTTTTCTGAATAATGTTATCCCCGTATGGGGTGTGACATTGGGTTATTCGTTCCTGAAAGCTATACTAGGATAGATAACAATCCAGACTGAATAAGCAATTTTTTGTTGGGTTAAAGACATCTAAGTCCTTACAAACATGGGAAAACTCATATAAGTCTTTGCTAAAATTAGGACAGACATATGAGTCCCTAAAAACTCAGAAAAACCCAATTATCATCCCTGAGTTAAATTTCCATCCAAACTTAACGGAATATTCCTAGAATATTCCATCACATATAATTGTGTAGACATTGAGTCTTATAAATAGTCATAAAGATAAATTAGTCCCTGCAAAAGATAAAATTACCCCTAAAAGACTTTTACATTAAATTGTGTACACATTGTAGTCCCTATAAATAATCATAAAGACAAATTAGTCCTCACAAAAGATAAAATTGCCCTTGAAAGACTTTTACATTTAATTGAATAGACATTACAGTCCTTATAAACAATCGTAAAGACAAATTGGTCCCTCTAAATAACGCAGCGTGAAACTGATAAAAAGATCCAACCAGCGTTGAGATCTCATAAGCTCCTTGAATCCACAAGGAATCCTTGAATCCACAAGAAAAAAAGCCCCAAAAGAGAGGAAATTCAAAATATTATTAATAATAAACTTTTTTTTTTTTAATTTTTGAAAAATAAGAATTGTTAGTTGTATAACAACTAACCCAGAAGATCTCCTCAATATATTTCACCATGTAAAATTTCGTGCGATTCCGAGATCGTGACCATTGATTTGTAATTTATCTGATGGACTTCTTTTAGTGCTCCCATCTGCATAATCTGTCCTACATCAGACTCCTCTTCTTCAAAAGAACTCGTCCTCGAGTTCTTCCGCTCTTCAATTGATGTTTCTTTGTATTTCACATTCGGCAAGAGAAGAGATGTTTTCTTGACTTCAAATTTCTTTTCAATAAAATCGATCATGTAGAAAATTGAATGCCCCTCGATTTGTAGCCCAAATTTCTTCACCACAGTAGTAGCCGCAAAGTCTTCATTGTTATCAATGTTGATGATGGCATCTAAAACACTTTTGTTAATGGTGCATATATTTTGCAACACAAGCTTCTGTAGGGGCTCTTCCATCTTGGGGGTCACCGCTATGGACTGTGGAAACAACTCCTCTTGTTCTCCTCCAATGACATCTTCAGAATCACCAGAGAAAATAATATCCTCTGCTTCTTTATTGCTCATGTCCTCATCGATCTCTGGTTCAACGATGAAGTTGACCCGCTCTCCTTCTTCTTCTGCGAACTCTGCGCCATCATATCATCAACTTCTTGTTCAGTTAAAACTTCGCTCTCTTGTTGATTTTGATTTGAGCAAAGTTCTGGTTCATTGAAACCTCCGTACTTCTCTGATGATGGTAGATCATAAGGGTTGGCCCTCGAATCATCCCCATCTTTTGGAAGACTTGCTCTTATCACCTCTTGCGCCTTTGATATCTCCAGTCGTGATTTCACCCTTACGGTTTGACAACAATTTCGATACAATTGGGGTAAATATCGTTCATAATTTCGTGGCAGAAATTGATCCATGAAGAGCTCTTTCATCCTCCTCCATGAGGAAATTTGAAATATTATTGATAAAAACTTTTTTTTTTTTTAAATTTTAAAAAATAAGAATTGTTAGTTGTATAACAACTAACCCAGAAGATCTCCTCAATATATTTCACCATGTAAAATTTCGTGCGATTCCGAGATCGTGACCATTGATTTGTAATTTATCTGATGGACCTCTTTTGGTGCTCCCATTTGCATAATCTGTCTACATCACTAAAAGACAAAAATAGCCTTGAAAGATTTTTAAATTTAATTGTGCAGACATTGCAGTCCTTATAAACAATCATAAAGATAAATAATATGATTTTTTTATTTATCTTCTATCATATCGCTCACTCCACCTGAAGATCTCAATTTGGATGTAAAAAAAATATTTTAACCAGTAGAATGCATTCTTTTTACCTTTTTGTTTGTAGGAAAGTAAAAAAAGTGGCATGAGTTTATTAAAATTCTCTCTGCTAGGAATGTAAATAAACAAATTTTGTGAAAAATCATGTATATGTATTTCAAAGCAAGCAAACACCTTAAAGAAAAGAGCATTATTCATTACTTGTTCAGGTGAAGTGTGAGCAATAGGATAAAAGATGAAAGAATAAATAAAAAAATTATATTATTTGTCTTTATGATTGTTTATAAGTAAATAAGGACTGCAATTTCTACACAATTAAATGTAAAAATCCTTCAGGGGCATTTTTGTCTTTTACATAGACCAATTTGTCTTTACGATTATTTATAAGTGTCTATTCAATTATATGTAAAAATCTTTCAGGGCAATTTTATCTATTTCGATGACTAATTTGTCTTTATGATTGTTTATAGGGACTGAATATGTACACAATTTAATGTAAAAGTCTTTCAAGGACAATTTTATCTTTTGCATGGACTAATTTATCTTTATGACTGTTTATAAGGACTTCAATGTCTACACAATTATATGTGACAGAATATTCTAGGAATATTCTGTTAAGTTTGGATGGAAATTTAACTCAGGGATGATAATTGGGTTTTTTTGAGTTTTCAGGGACTCGTACGTCTGTCCCAATTTTAGTAGAGATTTATATGGGTTTTTCCATGTTTGTAGGGACTTAGATGTCTTTAACCCATTTTTGTTTGGTTGCATTTTATGTTATTTTCATTGAAAAACGTAAAAATGATTTTTTTTTTATTTGTTTGATTCATCTTGGATAAAGTAATGATAAATGGTTGATAAGGGATGAATAAGAGTTTATAATTTTTTAAATGACAACTATACTCCTGTGAATAGTGTGAGAAATGTATGATTGATTTGATAGATGTGACAGTTTTTAAAATCTGTATGAGACTGTTAGGTGAAATAAATTTTTTAAAATGACAGAGAAGGGTATTTTTATTCATTGGCATAGATAAGGTTTGATAAACAATTCCAACATTTCTTTAGAATAGTTATCAGGCCTTCTCTTAGCTTATTCAGATATAACTATCGAGATTTATTCTGTTAAAACAAATAACTTTTTTTTACTATTTTTATATATTCTTTTTTATTCTGAGCTTATTTCTCACGCCATACAGAGGTTAAGAGTCAAGCCACTGGAGCGTCACTTTAGATCGTCTTTTTTGTGATTTTCATAGAAAAAAAAAAATAGAAGTCATCTTTTTTTTGTTCATTTTAAATAAACTGACATTAAACGGTGGATAGCAGTTTATAATTTGTAAATCATTATAATTCTACTATTTTATTAGTTGTTTGTATTTAGAATGTATAGGTGAGATAGTTTATAAAATGACACGGAATATATTTTAATCTTTCGACATAGATATTCTATTCTATTAATACCCTTTCCTTTTGGAATGGCTATCAAATTTTGTGCCAACATTAGTTATTGGGTTTTATTTGGATAAAATAAACAGGTTTTATTGGACTATCAGGACTAGCTTATTGGCTCTTATCTAACCTTTACAGTACTACATAAATGGGAATTAGAGACCTTAAGACAAAAGATAACAAATACTCTAACTAAGTTGATGACCTAAACTAATTTGACCCAATACTAAAAGTGAAAGGGTTAAAGACATGTACATCTATGTGAACTTTAGAAATTCTTTTTTATAAATCGTTGTAAAAGTTAGAGTAGACATACGAGTCACTGATAACCCAACAAAACCCAAATTTCATCTCTAGATTAAATTTTCATCTAAATTGATGGTGTATTCACATAATATTTCATCTTCATGTGATTGCATAGTCAATTTAGTCCCTGTAAACAATAATAAAGACATATTAGTCCTTGTAAAAGACCAAATTGTTCTTTCAAGTTCTTCACTCATTGTTGTCATCCCCTCAATCTCACCTAAAAGTTTTTGTCCCACCGCCGGTGTCCACCACCTCCACTCCACCTCCCCATTGAGGAAAGGGAGTTACTTACATGATCAGGTTGAAAAAGATGCAAAATGAGGTGTCTCGGACCTGAGACATAATCAAGTTTTTATGTTCATTGAGAATTTGAGATAATGAAATATTGAAATTCATGTTGTAGATATTGTATTTGATAGAGCACAATCACATAAAGGAAATCGAAAGAGCAAAAAAGAAATTGTCGAGGGAGAGACCCAAATGGAACCCAATTAAAAAGAGTTAAATCAGATGCAGAAAACCTTCTGAGGGAGCGGTGGAGGGGCAGGCGTTGTCTAGGAGACAGTGGTGGACGGTGGTGACATAAGAAAAGTTGGAGGGGTCGATTCCCTAGGGACCGATGGGGGCAGAGGTATTTTGGACATTTCATATATTGAGTTAAGATTAACTATAATAGATCGATTTAAGAGTAACATATGTTAGTTGTAAGGGTGTATTAAGGTTTTTGTAAGTTTTCAGATATTTTTCTGTCTGTTCCAACTTTCACATGGATTTACATATGATTTTTAGTGATGCAGATGTCTTTAACCCAAAATGAAAACACTAGTATCAAAAGTGATAAGATGGCATGTCATTAGTTCAAAATCAATTTGGGACATTAAATTAATCAAATTTCGTGTCATTATACTCCATTTTGCGAATCAAATTAAGTAGATAAAAAGGAAAAAACACAAAAAAAACATGGTTTGACAAAATACTTAGTTTGTGTCCAATGAGAGAGACAAGGGATTTTTTTTTTTTTCTGGATTATAAACTTCGAGGGAAAGGCTACAGAATCGACTCCCTCTCTCAAATCCCTAATGCTAACATTAATTGCTTTTTCACGAGAACGATCGAGAAACATTACTCATAAAATAACATACATACACACACATTACCATAATATCACTCATGCAATATAACATGTAAATTATAGAACTACTATTACATGTGACACTACATGTGCTTGCACAAAAAATTTGAGTCAAGGACTAACCCAAACCCCCAAACGAGGGACCAATCCCCTGAAACCTCCACGTGTAAGGGTGCATGTAAAAGACTTCATCTGCTGCAATTCTTCCTTGGTAACCAGAAATCCAAACACAAGACACAAACCCCAACACATTCAAGACTCCCAAAATGGATATTCAAAGAATATTCTTCCTCCAACACCTGCTCTTCCACAGATATTCCAAACACCACATATAACATATATGATGTCTTTTTCTTCGCCCTATTAGGACATGTATTGAAAATGTGAGGGACAGCAATAGCCATTGCAGACAAGCTGTCTTTTCTCATCCATCCATGCATTCCCAAACAAACATGACAGATGCAGTGCACTAGAGATGAGAGAAGGTACGTACCATACTCTTGTACCATCCCACAGACATCCACACGTGTGCATTAATTTCTTTTGGTGGGGAGGGGGACATCACCTCCTCTCCAAACCCAACACACGTGTACACTCTCCCTTTGTTTCATTCATAAATGGCCACTCTTATGTCTTCATCATGCAATCAATGATATGTGTATCCTTGCCTCCTATTTAATTAATATTTGTTTGGATGATTTTTTAATTAAAATTTAATTATAGTTTTTGATAAATAAACATTAATAAACTACGTATGCGTCCCAAATATATATAGCCTTTATTATAACTTATTAAGATATAAATATTGATCCTCTTCTCTTCTTTATAGTAGTTATTCATCATAAATAGCTATGCCAGGAGATATATACATAACAATTTGTACAAATGTTTTTTTTTATTATTTTTGTTATTCTAATTAAAAAAATGTAAAAAATAACAACTATATCATTATATAATTAATTTTTTTTTTAAACTGGTGCGAAGATGTAACATGTGTTGAGTATTATAAGACGTGTATGAAAGCCTTAGATGAGATTTAAAAAAAATAAAATAAAATTAGATGGAAGAGCATATTAATTAATTGGCATATATATGTTATTCCGACTCCAATTGAAATTACTACCAAATCATATACTAATTTATCAAGGTCTAACTATCCATTTTGATTGTAATAAAGAAAACAATTTTTTAACCAATAGATCTCATTAGCCTTGTACGTGTATGTTGACGTGTGTGTGTGTGTGTTTTTTTATGATTAAGCTTGTTCTTCCATATGCCCACTTTATTATTAATTTGAACAAGGACTTTGTCATTGTGGATGACCCTGGATAGTGCTATCCTGAATGCTCATCCACCACAAGTGGTGGACCTCATGGAGGGGGACTTGACATGGAATGACAACTACTATATATGGGCGAACCTGGCTTAGCTGGTAGAGAGAGAGAGAGAGAGAGAGAGAGAGAGAGAGAGAGAGAGAGTTTTTTTTTAAGCCAGGCTCGTCCAAATTGAAGTTATTGTTGCATATAGGGTCCAGCACAGCATGGGAAGGAGATTTGGTGAGGTGGAGGAGGAGCCTTCACACTCAAATCATTGTGTGGTGGTCCTGCATGAGATGAGTTAGTATGCATGAGACGACTATAGATGAGTTGGTATATATTCATCTCCTCCTCTCCAGCCTTGTAGTGGACCAACCAACTCGGATGCTCTCGTCTGGTCATCTCTATTTTTTAACACAAAATCAGTTATTTTCCAAATTAGGGAGAGAGAGGATTAGAGTACAAAATAATGAAGCATGGAGAGCGAAAAGAAAAAAAAAAAGAGAACTCAACAGGAAATGTTTCTACCCTGTCCAAAATGCCAAATAACACCTATTTCTTCGATATCCGCCACCCCTCTTCCACATAATACACATCTTCAGCTCCCATGAGATGTTTGTCCTAGTCTTTTACACACTGCCTTGTCAACTCCTATAAATTCTTAATAGTAGAATAAACTATCTTAAAAACTACTTGGTTTCTTGTTATTCAAATGACCCACACCACTGTCGGAATGAAAGAAATCGCAATTCGTCCTCCATATCTTGCCCGACTTCATGCTTGCAAATCAAGTCTTGAAAAACAATAATGCATATAACAATAATGTATATGAGATTATATTTTTTTTATTGTAAAAAAAAAAACGAGTGTAACATCAGCCCCAAATAATATACAATCAGATTTAGCAAAGCCCACGTGTTACTGGCCCATAGATACCCAAATAGGACCCAATCATTGTACGGTCGAGAATGCGTCACTGCTTCAATCGGACGATCAATAATGAAAGATCCACCACATATTGATTAGGAAAGACAAAAAATAAACAAAGGTCCACGGGTGGGGGACTGGGGCTCACAATAATGAACATGTGGACAATGATGGTTATGGTTGAGGACCACCACATACATTGCAATACAACCGTCCGATCTCTGGACCACCTACGATGGACGGTTCAGGCTGCGGATCCGTGAAAATAAATGTTTTCAAATAGTTTGGCAGGTAAGCAAGGATTGAAACACTGAAACAACCAACATTAATTGGATGTTTTGACTGGTCAAACCGTCACCATCATCAATAATATCAATAATAACAAAGGTACAACTTGAGAGGGTTTTTTTTTTTTTTGTTTTATTGCAAAATATATAATCCAATTTTTTCGCGTAGTTTATGAAAACTACAACTTGAGGGGCAAGCAAGCCTTTTAAATTTTTAATTATTAAATTTTTGGTTTATAAGTGAAAATGAGCCTTCAATCAAATCTTCTGTGTCGAATGGGCTGGAGTTTTGGAGACGAAGAAGCTAGAAAGAGTCCATGCTCATGTTTGACTCGAAAATAAGCTTGAAATATATTGAAATTGGTTGGAATAATTTTATTATGAATATTTGAATGATTGAAATAAATAAAAACTTATATATCAGAATTAACTAGTATAAAATAGTATATGAATTTCATCCACCTATTAAAATTAAGTTATTCATGGTTATTCAAATTATAAGAATACGTGGACTCATTGTTAAATCAATTGTCATCGCCTTTTATATTTTTTTACTCTTTATAAATCTTTATCCACACTTTATTGACATTTTATCCAAACAATAAAACTTTTATTATTACATAATTCAATTAGAATAATTTAAAACACAATAAAAAAATAAAATGATTTTATTTTTATTTATACCAAAATAATCATAAATTTTAAAATAATTTAATTCTTGAATCAAACATGCATAACCAAGATTGTCTGTCTTTATATCGATATAGTGTTTGATTGTCTATCACGGAAGCTCCGCCGACTAAGTAGGGGTCCTGAAATATCAAAAAAGAAATCAAGAATGATTGAATAAACTCTCACACCCGATTTTGCATGGAGCGATAAGCCTAATTGATTTTGCTTACATGAAAATATCTTCCACGTGGCGTCTCCTTTGTCGGTCACATGGAGCTCCTCTTGACTTTATTTGACTTAATTAAGCCCCGTTTGATTGCACATTTGGGTGTGAGAATGCGGCCAAATGTGGCAAATAGGCCCATTTGCCCATTTGCTTTTTAAAAAGCTGAAAAGCTTACGGTCAAATGAGACAGCTTTATTCAGAATCAGAAACTGGATTCCTTTTAATTTTTCTCTCGAAATCTGTGTTTTGAAAAGCTCAAAAACAACGTTTTTTTTATCAGAATCGATTTTTTGAATTGAAAAACAATTTTCTCTGTCAAACATCAACTGTTTTCAAATATTAATTCTTGAATTAAAAAAAAAAAGTATCTCAATAGAAGTCAAGGTTTAAAATCATCTTAAAAACAGTTTTATTTCAAAAACTACTTTTTTTTAATACGCATTTTCAAACGGATCCTTAGTCACATTAGCTGTCAATTATTTTGATTAATTCAAGACCTTCTGGATGCTTCTGCTATACTTGGTATACTGAGTCGTTTAGTTTGTGGGCAGTTGGAACGTAGTTGCCCATGGATAAGTTTTAACCTAGGAAGACCAAATTCATTGCTCGTCCTCATAAGCCTTTTTTTATACTTGTTTATGAAATCAACTTTATTAAAAAATAATCTGGTGTTTAACCTTGTATAGTATTTATATAACCCCCATTTTTATATAGGAATTAAGTTATTCATAAAAGATAACTGTTATAGGATAAATAATTGTATTAGTACAATAAACTATTACAAGATAAATAAATGAAATCAACAATGAAGTTTTGCTTGACCATGAATAAATTGTTGATAAAATGTGATAAGATGTGGATAATAATTTATAAAAGATGAAAAATATTTGATGAGTGGGCCCTTCATTTATAAGAGATGCAAATGTGATTTGACATGTTGGGACCCCCTTACACCATTAGCATAGATTAAATGGAATGATCCGATTCTAGAGAGAACCTTGAATATTATCACATTATTTCACTATATTCTAGTATATCAATACTACATTATTCTAGGCCTGTCAATGGGTTGGGTCGGGATGGACCCGGATCCGACCCGTTTGATTGTAGGGTCTATATCGGGTCTTAGATCGGGTCGGGTCAACTCATTAACAAGCCATGCATTTTTTTTCCATTATCATCTTATCTACTGCTATTCCACCTATATTTTGCTATCCAAACGGGAGGTTAGAGAATATCTACATAGTTTGTATATACAGTAATTTCATTTTCCTAACAAGATATATTTTTCGTTACATAAAATTTATGATATTTTATTTCTTTAGATAAATAGGTGCATTCAATTTATTGGATTACAATTTTCATTGTTTTTTTTTTAAAAAAAAAAATTCTCTTGATGTTTTTTTTTTTTTTTGCTTGGTGTTTTTATAAATATTAAAACTTCATTACATGTTGTTCAATGAAGCGCATTAAAAAAAGAGCGCATGTAACCTTATTTTTGTAAAATTCGCTTGGTGTTTATATAAATATTAATATTTCATTGCATGTAGTTCAATGAAGTGCATTAAAAAAAGAGTGCATGTAACATTATTTTTGTAAAAAAAATGTAGTAGTGTGTCTTTATTGTCTATTATTTGAAGCGAATTCTCCAGTGGGTCTTCAATTTTTTGTTATCGGGCTTACAAACAGGTTTTTCAGTGTTGTAACACACAACAGGCACATTCTTTGTATTTTGTATGTTTGTTATCCCATTTCAGTATATATTTTATTATATAAAATGTGATTTTTTAATAAATGATTACATATTATTTTTATAAAAATACATATTTTATTACATAAAATATATATACATTTAAAAAAAAATTAAAGCTTGTGCATGCGCAAGGCTTCATGCTGTACTTCCCTCACGTAAACTTACTATTTTTTTTTTCAGATTGCTTGATATAACATGTTATGGACCCTAATAAAATAATCATTGCACTTAGGAGGGTGTACATATAGATATATGATTTTTAATTTTATATATACAAAAACACTAAAACTTAATTGCATTAACTAAATTTCTGATACAATGCACCAAATCTGCATCGAGGGGTGCGCTATCATATATTGGGGTGATAACAAATCCCTTAAATCAAGAAAACTTTAGTGGGACATCAACAAGTCAAGGCCATGGATGTCCCCCAAGGTCCCATGTGACCAAACATTGTGCAGAATTAGAAGAGCATACCAAAAACTAACTTATATGAATGGTAATTAATATTGAATGCTAGAAAAATAAGCTCATAATCTATACAAATCTAAGTATCTAACATAGAATTCAAAATTATTCCAAGAACATGCAAAAATGACCTTCAAAAGAAAATTTAATACAAAGTCTTTTCTATGATTTGATTTCAGAGAGTTTGCAGGCCCTGAATAATTTGTTTGAGTTCTTGATATTAGTAATTCAACAATATTTTATTTATTAAACAATCAAATACTCATTATGAACCCTGTTAGATGGTAAATTAATAAATATGCTAGGAGTTAAAGGAGTCTCGCTTAAAGATTTAAAATGTGTGACAGAGGTCTTGGAAATTTCTATATGCCCCTGAGATCGACAATATGCAATAATAAGTGTGCGTTGATCACTCAATCTATTTTACAGTCTCATTAAGGGACGGAGTCAAGGTGGGGGCGGGCTGGGGCACAACCCCCCAAAGCTGAAACTATAGGTGAAAATGACTATAAGAAAAATATGATATTTAGTCGCGAAATATTTCCTTGTTAAACAATATAAATTCGATGGTAAATAGTATTACCAAGGAAAACATTTCTCGACAAAAAATTCCCCTACGGAAACATATTTCTTGATCAAATATTTTCTTAGGTAAAAGTTTTGTATTAATTATACAATGTAAGTATATATTACCCAGGAAAAGTTTTCCTTAGAAAAGACTATTTTGAAAATTGTATTATTATTATTTTAGGGTGTGGGGGTTGGGGGGGGGGGTAATGAAATGAATTGAAATATTAGGTTAGTATTGGGGTTGAGCAGCCTAGTTCGTAATCCCATTTGTATCTCATACAATTTTTTTAATATATGCTTAACTAATTGAGTACATTCTCTCATAAAAATTAAATACATACTTATATAAATTAATTGAATGCATATATTTTAATTATATTTTGTGTATAAAAAATATACCGAGATAGTATAATACATTAGTTATATGACTACAAATGGGTTGCATTTTTTTGAAATTGGTAAAAAAAACTTGGTTTAAGGGACGGTGGTTGAAAAACCACAGCTATTTATTTGTTAATGTTTTTTTTTTCATGATCGCTATTTTGAATTTCTTGGGCTTTTTTGGAAGTTAATTTTCTAAATATATGCTTTAAGGGTATCCTAGTGTTGTGATCAATTGTTTTTTCATATTTATTTTTAAAAAAATTTCAAGCTTATTATTTTTTAAAATTTTGTGTGAATGTAAATAATGAGATTATAAGTTTTTTTAAAAAAAATTCAAATAGAATTTTCAGATTTTCTAAATGTGAAAAAAGTAGTAAAAAATAACTTTTTATCTAAATTGTCCATTACTTAAATGACTCGGTCATTATTCGTCAATTTTAATTATATTAAATTACCATATAATTATATTGTTTTATAAATACATTTTTTTCTTATTCTAAGCCTATTAGCCTCACGGACACCCCCTTGTTCTAATTCCTGGCTCCGCCCCTAGTCTCATTCACAATCATCATGTCACTACATAGTGAATGAAATCAACTAAGGCAGTATATATATACTCCACTATCTCAGTATATACACAATTCATATGAGTATATAAATTATTTCTTATAAAAGAATGAACTTTATTAGCAAAGTATATAGTTCAGGAGAAAAAAAAAATTAAACATGTGTGGGAAGAGAGAGAAAATATAGAATATCTCTCAAATATAACTGAGTTGCACCTAGCAACAAGGACAGGTGGATTAGATTTTCAACTCATATTAGGCCAAAATCAATATTGGTCAATAAAAATCTAACTCAACTTGATCTTCAAATGTAAGGAGGATAATCTAAACCAAACTCATTAGGTTTGATTAACAAGTTTAAGTTGGATTCATCTATGATTTGAGTTGGGTCGATTCTAGTTGAATTTATATTTGACTTCTAAAACTTTGTTATTCTAGATAATTTGAATTCTACATTAGGCGAAGGGCACTTGAAGTGGGCGTTGAAGGCGGTGAAGGCGGACGGATGAGGTGGTGGCAACAGGGGGGGGGGGGGGAAGTGGTGGAGGGGGAGGGAGAAAGAGAAAGAGAGAAGCCGAGGAGGGGAGGGCGGCGGTGGCAAGGGGGTGGCAGTGGTAGGCGGTTGTGGGCAGAAGGTGGGCGGAGGGGTAGGGGGAGAGAGAAAGAAACAAAGAGAAAGATATAGAAAGAGGTGTGTCCGCCCTAGCCCTATCTCTTTTTCTCTCTCTCCCTCCCCCTTTTATGATTCCTCTCCTCGTCACAACCACCTTCTTTGCCCCCCTTCTCTGACCTCTGCCTCTCTCTCTCTCTCTCTTCTTGAGGGGTGGCTTTTAAATGCCCCTTCCAGGTTTGGTTTGGTTTCGGGTACAGATTCAAGTTATATCCAATCCCTCAACCAAACTCTATCTAAAATTGGTTCAGGTTTACTCCTACTCGGGTTCAGAATTTGGGTGTTAAAGAGTCATTATTTGGGTATAGTAGTTATTATATTCCTAGTTCTTCGCTTTTTCATATTTAGTAATCCTGGTTGTTCTCTTTTCCTAGGTTGATATTTTCCTCTTTTTCTAAGGTTTCACTTTTGTATGTATGTAAATAGAGTCTTTGGCTCCTCTAATATAACAAAGAGGACATTCCTTTATTTTAACATGGAATTGGAGCATAGATGTGGTGGGCTTTACTACATGGATTTTCTTCATCTCAATCTATCTTCAACTTCTTCCAAATGCTTATATTCCTCTCTTCCTTCACCCTTTGATGTTTGGTATCATTGTCTTAGTCATCCATCTCAACCGAGACTTAGAAATTGATTATTATCAGAGATAATTCTTCTCATATTTATTTAGTCAAGCAACATCTTTGGTACCAATTTGCGATATAGCTACCTCAGACCTCTTCGGTACTTTTTGGTATGGAGGTTGCTTAATCTCCCTATGGCTATCGTCTCTCACGGTGCAAGTATACTTCAAACTTTGATCGACCGATGATCGTGTTTCTCCTACTTCCATTAAGCTTAATGCGAAGCTTCGATAGATTATGGTGATATCCTCTTTTAGATATCATCGCTATAGATAGTTCATGGAGAGTCTTGTGTATTTCACTTTCACTTACGCTGACTTTGCACATGTTATGCATATTGTCAGTCAGCATGTCGTTGTGCCTCGCATTGCTTATTACTCTCTAGTTTTTTTTATCATTTGTTATCTTTGTGACTACACTGATTATCGTGCATTGTTGTTATCGTTCTCTTCTATTCTTGAGCTTCCGAATTATGTTGATGCTGATTGGGCTAGTGATGTTAACAATTTTCATTCCACCATTGATATTTGTGTGTTATTACTCTTTACTGTGACAACATAAGTACCATTCAGATTGTAAGTAATCTAACCTTTCATGAATGAACATAGCATACTGAGATTGATTGTTACTCACTACTATAATTTTTCACATTGATCTCAATTGATTTGGTCTCACATTGATTTCGGTTGATTTGATCTCAGTATTGCAATTCTAAAACTATGATCATTCCTCTCCAAATTACACATATTAGTTTCACATTTAATTTGATCACTATTTATTTGGGTCAAACCCCTAATGAGAAGATTTGGTTCATTCTCGTATAACACCAACTAATCAAACTTGCATCTAAAGATCAGATGTTCAACCTCCCAAATACATTACCACCCATTATGCAAATTAAAATCCATAAGCGCATCCTATAGTATAGGAATCTTCATTGTTCCATATTCACGCATCAAGATCAACCTGATGAGTTCAAAATGGTCAAATCTAAATAATAGAAATTTGAACCACACACAATGCACGTACAAGCTTTTCTATCAAAACTATATTAAAATTCCTATCATCAAACTCTTGTTAACTTGATAGGCATTTTCCTATTATCAAACGCGATTGCAAAACTGATTCTGTAGGAATCTGGATTTTAAAACAAATTTTACAAGAAGCTCACCTCCTTCAGTTTTTTAAATCACAGCTTTTGGATACTATTTACCTGAAATCTACGTGTAGGAAGCTTCTACAATAAAACTGTTTAGTTGTACGATTGCAAACGCACGCAGCTTCTTGCAATCGCAAACGCTGCGCAATCGCGCAACCAAACGCACCCTTAGTCAAATAGGCATCGCCGTTGTTTGTCATTAAAACTTCAATCACTAATTGTATTGGGTGTTTTTAGGAAACCAATTGAAAATTATGATTTTATATAAAGTAGTTTAATAAAACTTGATTACTAGAAATCTCTTGAATATTTTAAAAAAACACTTTTTATGCTAAAAGCTAAAACAAATTTTTTAATTAAATATGTTTTCTTATAGCCATTTTAAACGTGTTGCTTTTTTTAATTTCTGCAAAAATGAAAGCAAATTCAAACTGGTTCTCAAACTATCCATAAGTAAAAATTAAAATTAAAAAATTGACCTAAAAACAAAAGATGGAAGCTAAAATTTTAATTCAAAAAAAAAAAAAAAAGGTCAAGGAGGATCTGAAAATAAAACAAAAGTAAAAAAAAAAAAAAACACTAAATTTATTTTCTGACTAAAAAACCAACTTGCCAATAAAAATGAAAAAAAAAAACAGTAAAAAAGGTATTATGTGCCCCCACCGCGTGAACAATAAAAAATAAAAAGAAAAAGAAAAGCCAACCCAAACGACCTGGTTGATCTCTGGTTCCACCTCACATGGCCTCTCCTTCCTGACCGTCCAATCCTCCTCAATCCAACGGCCCAACATCGCTTTCAACCGTGTACCCCCTCTCACCGACAGGCCTACCTGTTCTTGTCCCCAGAACCGTCCATTTCAATAAAGCAACCTTGCCTAGATCCTGTTCCCTCCCTTTTCTTTAATTAAAAAAATATATATATAACTCCTCATCATAGTATATATATATATACTTATCATGTTAAGGACCACCATAACCCACACAACAACTAGTCTTTTTTAAAAGGGCTTCTCTTCTTCTAAAGCACACCAAAAGATCAAACAAAAAATTGAGGGTTTTTTTTTTTTTGGATTAGAAGGTTGAGAATGGAGCATAACGATGCGTATGATAGCAATCTCGAGGCGACCGAGTTGAGGCTGGGGTTGCCAGGGACAGACAGGATGGCTAGGGTTAACAACAAGAGGCCCCTTTCTGATGCGAGGGGCGGCCCTGGCTCAACGAAAGCGGATGAGTCTCAAGAAACCGCTCCAATCGCAAAGTAAGTGTTATTTTTGAAGTTAATCAGTCTGACTTTTAGTCATATTGAATGAGAACTGGGGTTGGGTTCTCTCAGCTTTTCTAATTTTAATATGGAATAATAAGGTTTTGTTTAATTCCTATAGGGCGCAGATCGTTGGATGGCCGCCCGTCCGGTCTTACCGGAGAAACAGCATGAGCGCGACGAAGAAATCGGAGCCGGAATCAGGGATCTATGTGAAGGTCAGCATGGATGGAGCTCCATATCTAAGAAAGATAGATCTAAAGGTCTACAAGGGTTACTCGGATCTTCGGCGGGCATTGGACGACATGTTCAAGGGCTTCGCAACCGTCGATTCTTCGGGGAAGGAGGGATCCAACGGTTGCGAAAGCACGATGACTTATGAGGACAAAGATGGGGATTGGATGCTTGTTGGGGATGTCCCATGGGAGTAAGTATTTATTTTGATCTATGTCTCTCTTAATATGTATTTATTCAATTAATTATTATCTTGTTTGAGATGTTTTTCTAATTGAGTTTTTTTTTTTTTTGTGTGTGTGTAGGATGTTCATCTCTTCATGCAAGAGGTTGAGGATAATGAAAGGATTGAATTCAAGCCCATAAAAGGCCTCCCTAAAAAGATGAGACTTTTTACATTAATATATGGGGAAGAAACACAGAACAGTTTCTTTTATGTTTGATTTACTCATGAATTGTAAAGAAAAGTAAAAAAGGAAGAAGAAGAAGAAGAAGTACTGATGGAGATTTTTACAGCAAGACCAGTGACTTTTTTTAGCATTTGTTGGTGTTATTGCTCTTTTTATGTAATATTTAATTACATGAGTTTTAAAGGGAGAGATTTGCATATATTGAAAGAGTTTTTTTTTTTTGGTTTGTTATTCATGTAATTGTATTTGTATATAGAGTCTGAAAAAAATGAAAAAAAAATTATTATTAGAAGTGAAAAAAAGGTGTTGATTTTGTTTTGATACTTATATTTGTTTTGATTTTTTGCTTTTAGAATATATAGAATAACACAGGAAAGAAATGATACAACAGAACAAAGATCTACGTACTTCAACAGTTGTCTACATTCACCAAAGAGAGAAAAAAAATCAATTCACCATTCAAGACTTCCAATGACCAATATAAAATATAATCTCACTGCTGTAATTGATCCTTAATATTTTTCTAAGCAAACTTGTATGATTGTCTCATAAAAAACATAATCTCCTTTAACTCAGACAAAGAAGCAAAGAGACTAGAGAAATAAAGATATAATAGTTAAATTAATTTTATGAACATTCAGTGAGTGGTTGGATCCCGATCGAGCCTTCAACTTCTGCTATCCTATAAATTTTTTGTAGCATATATTCATCTATTGAAATATATATATTTTTTATAACATAAACTACATATTCAAATGAATTGAATCTATGTATTATTATATTTAATTTTTTGTAATAAAATATATATATGTACTATCGTATGTATACATGTAATAGAGTATATATTGGCACAGGTGATTTCATATCTCACTTAGCTTGTCTATAAAAATGATGTAGAATAATGTGATAGGTTATTTTTTAAGATAAGACATATGACAGTGTCTATTAAAATATTTAAAAAAAATGTCGGGAGTTCAGACATCTGGAAGATATTTTTCATGGCATGTAATTAATTTAATTTATTGAAGTTGACAACAAAAAAAAAATAATGCAAGTATTTGAATGCCATGCCAAACGCATTGAAAGATTCCAGACAATTTACATGTGGTTGCACATGGAGAGTCTAAGAGAAAGAGAGAATAAATTAATGGGATGTGGTAATCCAAATTAAATCTACTAATATTTATTTATTTAATCAATCACCCTCTAGAAACTTGAAATTAGTATTAATTAAGTTGTTAATGATTGAAATGTATGATTAGAGGGTTGTAAACCTTAGATTCACTGGGACCAAAACAGACTGTCATGTTCAACTAGATTAACAATTAATTAAAACTATAATCAAATTATTCATCACTCACTGTCGTCTCTTGTTCTACTCTAATTTTTTATGGATTAAGTTATTCAAGTTGTATATAATTTTATGTTATTTATTATGTTTGATCGGTGAATTATATATTTATATCATCGTTGATTGCATTGCTGTTCGTAGACTGTTCGACATCGATCAAACAAGACGAATCTAGATATTCTTTTTGTCAATGAAAAAAAGTTTGATTATAAGACAAAATTAGACTAATCAATAAAAAAATTAATCTGTTCTTTGCAAATTGCAATTCTTTGATTATGATAGTTCCTCCTAAAATAATGTTCCATAGAATAGAATATTACAATAGGGTGATAGATTCTGTGGAGCTGAAAACGATATTTGGAAGTTTCGTTCATAAAACTTTTGAAAGATATAAAAATGGTAAAAATATTAGTTATGGTCAGTGTATGTTTAAAACGCCATAATCAAGATTTGACATAAAAATCCCCTGAGAGTTTAACTTAGCCGTCACATGGATCGTTATGTTATTATGCCCCAGAGTGATCAACATAATAATGTAAATCTATGTACAGAAAGCAAATAGTCAAAGATAACCTAGTAATTTAACTATAAGTTCAGCCACGAAAGTTTCCACAAGATTTTCTAATCTCATATGGAAAAATGAAAGAAGACATTGACGTTAATGGTCTACACAGAACGCTCTTATAAACTCAACGCTTAAAATATGATCTTCGTGATTAACCACCATTGGGTTAACAATCTATTGGAAGAATTTACTGAATTCCATTGAATTTACTGATATAAATAAGGCCCATTGAATTTCGATTTGAATTTCCTAAAACTCTGTCTTCTATTCAATTCAGCCTTTCTAAGTTATAATAACAATTTAAACTTTCTAATCTAACTTACATTTAAAATCTAACTTTTCAATTTGAATTTTTTTAAGTCTTGTATGAAACTTAAACAAAAAAATAGTAGTAGCAAACAATGGGCTTGTTGGCGGGCTGGCCCACTAGCCCGTGAATGGGCCCGATGGCGACATTGTTTGGCCCGTTGGGAGTACGCGGGGCTCTGTGCTGGGCCAGGAAGTAATAAAGTTCAAACAGCGTTTACGCTCTGTACATTTTGTAGATCGTTTAGCAGCCTCATACACTATAATAACGTAGTATATAATACGTCATCATAGTGTTTAAGGTTCAATCATAGTGTGACACAAAAAACATTTTATCTTTTTTTTGACGTGAAAAATAATACACTAATGTATCTTAGTATATACTTCATTTTATATAATTGCATGTACTTCAATGAGAGAGTGTATAATTAAAAAAAAAATGACATGGATTGCAATTGAAGCTGCATTAGGGGTTAGACACATCATTTTCTAAATTCAAAACACGTTGTGGATCACAAGAAGGATCGCTGGAATAATTGTCTTTTAACATTTTATTATATATATTACTGGATGTGCAATCGCCATATCTTTAACGCAATATATAAAATCTCTAATGCAATATTTACTACATGATTATGCTTTATTATATATGTGTGTGTGTGCGCGCGCGCATTCAATTGATGGGAGTATATGTTTAATATCCATAAAAGAATATATGTATTTCAACATCCATCTATATACTTCAAAAAAAAAATGTAAAACATGTGCAGATTTTAAATGGGGTTGCCAATAGAGCTGAACATGTTACATTTTCCTATATTCCATCCAATAGTAGTCATGGTGATTGGACTTGCAGGGAGCCCAATTTTAAATATGGAGTGCTAATATACTCAGTCTATTTTATAGCTTTATCTACAGTCTCATGCACTATGATAATGTAGTATATACTTATATACTGCGTTACCATAGTGTATGATCTCTACCATGGTGTAGTATGAATGTTTTTTTTCAGATTTTTTTTAAAATAAACATTATTATATTTCAATATATATATATATATACACTTTATTGCGTGAGCAATATATATATGCTTTAATAGGATAATGTAAACTAAAAAAAAAAAGTGTAGATTGTTAAATGGGCTTCACACCAGATTAGAAATATCATTTTCAATTTGGCACACTAGCCCAACCATTTTTTTGTGTTTTTCATTGGCCCATTAGTCCAACTTTAGATCTGGCCCATGGGTTTGCAAGCGGGACTGAGCATGTCATTTACATTTTCCATTTCCATTTTAGGGTATGATCACATATAGGTGTAAACGAGCCAAATCGGTATGACATGGCACATCAGGAGGACATGAATCCTTTTGGTCAGTTTCACAACATGTAGAGCCATTCCAGCATGACACGTTAATAATCCATGTCCGCATGACATGAGACAATAGATATATTGTGTCAACTAATTATTTATTTATAATATATAGATTACATATATTGTTGTGTGTGACACACACGTATCAAGTAGAGGTGTAAAATAGGTTAGGTTCAACAGGAGGTAGTAATATGTAATATGTCGTGCCCACACGGTTCCCCTTCACCGGCCATAGGGGTGGTCTATTTTTTTATATTCTCCAAAAAATTGTTCCTTATTTGAGTAATTAAGTTTAATGTTTAGCACTTTAGTGTTTAAATTGTTAGAAAGTTTTAAAATTTAAGTTAGAAAGTTTAAATTGTTATAAAGTTTAAATTGAATTAAACTCTTCATGTTTAAATTTAAATTAGTGATTTTGTAAAGTTTGGATGATAAATACTTGGACACTACAAATTCAAATTTGAATTTAAAGTTAAGAATTTATAATTAAAATACACCACAAAAAACAAATAAAACATGATGAAAAGAAAATATGAGTGTGGTTTTCAGTGTGTGTGTAGATAGATGATACATCATGTTTTATAACTCCATCTACAGCCTCATACACTGTGATAGTACAATACTAGTCTTCATCACGCACGATGTGCGTGTAAATAAAAAAATACTTTAGAAAAACAACTCACAACCAACACTCTTAATTTTTTTTCAATATGATATAATATATTATGTTATATATATAAATAATATAATAAATTTTTTAATAATGATTAAATAAATCATTTTAAAATTTAAAATGAAACATAAAAGAGATATATTACAACTAAAAATGAGTTTTTTTGCATATATATCCTTCTACCAATTTTATATTGTAAAAATACCCCATTTGAAACTTTAAAATTAACAATATCGCTTAAATAGATAAAAAGAGGCGTTTATGTATAATTTAAATCATTTAGAATTAGAGGAGCAACTTGGATAGGTTCACAATTCAACCTGAAATCTGGGTAGGTTTGAGTCAGGGTTTTAGGGTTCAACCCGAGCCCGAATTGAAACAACTCGAATCTAATTTGGGTTTGGTTTGGGTTGAGAGTTTGGGTAACCCAAACCAATTTGAACCTGGAGTTTTCATATCTAAGTAAAATGTTCCAAGTAAAATTATAATTTTTTGATATGTATGATAAAATTTGAATTATAAAATTTATTTTTATGTAAAATCTTTCACTTCTATAGTATTCTTATATTTATTCATTTTTTATTTTTCTTTTTACTGAGAATTGACTTTTGCAAAGTTTTAATTGTTTAAAATAATACATATTTTAAGTCTAACATGAACCTGACTCAAGCCCAACCCAAATCCAACCCAATATGAATCAAATCCGAATCTAACCCAAACAAAACCCGACGGGTTGGGTTCTAGTTGAGCTTTTAAAACCTAAAGTTCAAGATGAGTTTCTCCAACAACGGATTGAGCTCCAACCCGACTCAACATGCCCAGGTCGCACCCTTAGTAGAAATAATGAATCATGAAAGATATTTTGCTAAAATGTAATTTTTTAGAGGTATATATAAAAAAAAACATTATTATTTGGTGGATATGAATGATATTATCTAATGTATATATAGATATAAAAAAACCAAGAATTAAATTATTCCAAATATTATTTGAAAATTCAAAACTTTTTAAGTATAACTTAGATTTGGTTGATTGATAGCTCATTGGAAAGACATTTTCGATATATACTTATAATATATACTTATGGTAGTGAAATAGATTTTTCTTAAAAATGATTCTTTGAAGATTAAAAGTGAAATCAAATGTTGAAACTCATATTTAATCCGAAATTACCTCATTATATCTATATCCATGATTATCTCAATCTAAATCTAATAAAAAATAATAACAACAAAAAATAGGATACCCTGGCACTATCACCACCATTCATTCAATATATCTTTATTAAAGGATATTAAAACTTTGTAACATATAAAAAAATTGGGCAAATACCAAATAAAAAATAAATAAAATGAAATTTAATATCCATACATCTTCCGTTGTTTTTTTACTATTAAAATTCTAAAAAACATATTCAATCAAAATTTCTAAAAAAAATATAACATTAAATCGAACAAAGAGGATATTATAAATCATTAACATATAGAAAATTGGGTAAACAATAAAATAAATAAATAAATAACACAATTTAATATTGATACATTTTCTTTCTCGGTGTATTTTCTATCAAAATTTTAAAAAATATACTTGATTAAAATTTTAAAAGATATTCAACATTAAGTTAAACTAAGATGATATTAAAAATCATTATCATATATGAAATTGAGCAAAATAAAATATAATTTAATATTTCATACCTTTTCTCTCTCTATGTACTTTTCCTTTTAAAAAATAAGTTATTGAAAATTCAAATATGATATTATTTTAAATAATACCTGCATTCAGAATAAGAAAAATGTTTTAGAATTCATTAACATCAATATCAAACTAAACAAATAACAAATAAATTAAGTAAATAATGAAATATCTTGATTAAAACTTTCTCATCAAATTTATTTTAAATTCTACTCTAGGTATTAGAGGTTTTGAGAACGATTGGTGATCCATTGTTATTTATAGGCATGCAATTTTAATTATATTATTAAATCATAACAAATTTTGTTTAGATCTTAAACTTACCAACAATTAAATTATTTTTGAAAATTTTAAAAAATTCACAACCTTTCAAACATAGCTCCAATTGGGGTTATCAATAGCTCATTGAAAATATTTTTTCGATATATAATTATGATTGTGAAATAGATATATCCTAAAAAATTGACTATTTCGATGCTGAAAAATGAAATAAAACATTGAAACTTATATAGACTCGAAATTAGCTATTTATCAATTAAACAAAATCCTAAAGAAGATAAAAATTGTTTTTAAATATAATAGCAAAATGAACATAATTTTGAACTGATTTTATGAAGTTTTTACAAAGTTTTAGATGATGCATTTAGGCCTCGCATGTGTATTTTCAAATTTATTGATTTCTTGAGCTTTTCTTCATGGGTTTTTATAAATCTTGATGTACTTTATATGATTTTTGGATCCCTAAGTTATAGCCATGAAATCATGATGTTTTAAAAGTATTTTACAAATCTTTCATTATTATTTTGGGATTTTATCATAGATCCATGCTATTGTTTTCTCCATATAATATAGATCGATAGTTTTCAAAGATTTTGAGATACGGTTTATTGGTTTCTTGTGAATGTTTTGTGAATCCTTTTAAATCTAGGGTTTGGAATAGAAGGATATCATGCTATGTATAATAATATGTTATCTCTTGCATGTTTCGAAGGATTTTACCAAGTATAATCAGATCCGTGGGTGTACCAAGCGTTTTAACATCTTATCGATAGTTTTATCATTTCTCCATAAGCTAGGGTTTCGAATGGATTTTTCTTTATACGATCTCCGATCTATCTCGTAAATGTTTTGTGTCGTTTTACCTATCATATATGATTTTTATACCTATGTTAGATATACGGTTTTCAATGAGTTTTTATTCGGTTTTAATTGGATCTTTCGTAAGCGTGATTTGATGTTTCGTTATGAGTTCTTTACTATTTTACATCGTTTTAAACGACTCGAGTATGATTTTCAATAATAGAATGTGTTAGAACATTTTTTAACAAAAATATTAGGGTTTCATATTTTCTGCCTCAGGACGGCTCCGTTGAGAGCCGTCGAGCATGTTCTGGATGGCTCCCAGAGGAGCCATCGATTTGTCAGGGACGACCTCAAGAGGAGCCGTCGGTTTTGTCTCAGACGGCTCGTAACAGAGCCGTCAGTTTTTCTGTGTGTACGGGTACCATTAGGTCCCTTACTGTTTGCGTGTATTGTGACCAAGTCGTATCGTTTCAGGACGAGTTAGGTTAACTTATACTTTTTGGAGTCATTCCGTATCGTTGGACTAAAGGTGAGTGAACTTGAGTCTCATATGTAGTTCCTAAAGAATATATTATGTATTCATGATAGGACTGTCTTATTTTACGAAATATAACCGCTAGATTCAATATAAAAATGTGAGCATGCATTTGTTGGTATATTTATCATGATATGATTGGTACGTTGAGATTGTACATGCTCTATTCTTTTGTGATTTTGAAGATATGATAAGTTATCAATGCATCTATTTTGTCTAGATGGCTCGGTCTTGGTGGCAAACGTCTAGGTGGGCTTGTGTCTACGTGGCCAGGTCCGAGAACATATGACCCAAGTCTTCATGGCTATGTCTACGTGGCCATGCTCGTGAGCTGCCCCGCAAGCTAGGTTATGCAAAGACGGACATGCGTGTTTGTAGTGTTGCATGCATCATGTTGGATAAGATTGTGTTTGTATATATATATATATATTATTGCATGTCTTGGTGGCCTTTGTATATTATTTTCTTGATATATTACATGTCTGTGTAGACATATTACGATATTGATATTTTGAATATAAATGTACTAACGGGATGATGATGGTCTATTCACTGAGCGTGTTGTAGCTCACCCCTCTTTTTCTCCTTTCAGATTTGAGGATCGAGTAATAGCGTTTGTGGATCTCAAAGGCGTTAGCGAGATTAAGTTTGGGTTGTCATCCTTGATCGTCTAGCTTTGCTTTCACTAGGGTGAATAAAGCCTTTCTTTAGGCATATACTAGACTTTCCTTAGCTCTATCAACAAAACTATAGAGATTGCTAAGTTTAATAATTATTATGTGTGTAATCATCCAAACTTGGGATGAATTATTGTTGGATCATGGTGATGTTTTAAGTAATAATTTATCAGTATAGTTTAGTTAATTATTTATTTATGCCTGGATGAATTATGGTTAATTTCCCTTAGATTACTCCGAGATTCAAGGTTTATGACATGTGGCGCACCGTCTCCCTCGCCTAATATGGGTGGTGGATTCGGGGGCATTACAGACGGATTATATATAATTAGTCTCCAATAAAAATATTTGGATGATTGTATTTAGGAGATTTAACATATGTTTATTATTTATGCATTTTCATATATGTGTTTGAGAAAACCATCAATTTATATAACAAACAAAAAAAAAAAAAAACACTAAGATAGAAATACATTGAAGACTGATTATATATAATCCATCTCCAGTGTTTTCACAGTGCTCTGAAAATTTGTACTAGAGACTGATTATATATAATCCGTCTCCAATGTTCTGAAAATTTGTACTAGAGACTGATTATATTTAATCCGTCTCCAGTACAAAAATTAAAAAAAAAAAGACCAGCGCTGACGTGACAGTACTAACAGGGTCAAAGGGGCTAGTTTTTACAAATATTCGATGGACGGGCTATTTCTGTCGATATTCATTTTAGGGGGGCTAAAAGTGCAAATTACCCTTACAATCACGTTTATTTTTCATGTTTGTTCTGTTTCCATTCCCCAACAACAGTCCCAATTCCATCGGAAAAACAGTCCACTGTATTGCGGAGCCTGGCTAATATTATAAAAAGCGTGCGAGTCGCATTAAAGACATTGTCCTGTAACAATAACACGTAGTTATTATTTCTATCTATTCGAAAGTTCCGCCATAACATCTGTTCTTCAAGTCGTCCTGAAAAAACCCAACCCATAAGAAAGAGCGATGACTCTCTCTCTCTCCTTCTCTGTCCCCCCCCCTCCGAAATTAAAATTCGAAACTGAAACCCTAATTTATATGAACTGAAACCCTAATCAAACTCTCTCTCGATCTCTCCAGATCAATCTCCCTCTGTTGTTGGAAGAGAGATTTGAGAGATGGAGATGGCGGAGCTAGGGCACCAGACGGTGGAGTTTTCGGCGGTGGTGACGAGGGCGGCGGAGGAGTCTTACGCGGCGTTGAAGGACATGGTAGAGAGGTCCACCACCAACTCCTCTTCCATGGTGGACGGACTGGGGGAAAAGAGCTCGGACTCCGAGAAGAAGATCGACCTCCTCAAGTACATACTCAAGACCCGGCAGCGGATGCTCCGCCTCCTCGTCCTCGCCAAGTGGTGTCAGCAGGTCAGCTTCGGTGTCTTCCTCTCTCCGTCTCTCTGTGATCCGGTCACTGAATTTTGGTGCCTTTTAGACATAGATTTAGTGGATGAGAACTCGAAAATTGGTTTCTTTATTTATTTATTTTTGATTGGCATCGATAATAGATTTCCATACATATTCAACATAGAGATTATTTATTAATTTGTTGAATGAATAAATGATAAATTTTCTTTTGAGAAATCTGGCAGGAATCTGCCACCAATTTTCATTAAATAGAATTTTGAGGAACAATTCTGGGATAGAAGCAAAGAAACAGAATACAAAATAGTAGATGAGGGATATACTAGAAACGGCAAGAACTTCTCTACCCCTAACATCTAATCACCAACTTGTCCTCTTCAAATTGCCTGCTTTGTGCTCCAACACAGTGACAAGCCCTGTCTTTAATGAACCTGATGGGGTGTTCTGTCATTTTTTTCAAAATATGGGTTAATTCCCCTCCCCCACCCCCCCACCCCCAACTTGTCATCTTCTAATCACGCCCTTTGTGCTCCTGCACAGTAACAAGCCCAGTCCTTAACTAACTCTATGGTGTGTTCCCACTTCCCACATATTTGCAAAATATGGGTTGACTCTCTCCTCTCCCCCCCCCCCCCAAAAAAAAAAAAAAAAAACTTATTCGGTAGTCGCCAACCTCCCTGAAACGTTTTTTTATTCTATGGTGTGTTCCCACATATTTTCAATATACAGGTTGATATTCTCTCCCTCTCCCTCTCTCTCGGGGGTACAGTTCTAAAGGAAAGCAAGAATAAAAACTGGATCTTGTTAGTTGCTGAGGAGTTTACTAACAGAAAATTCAGAAACTATGCACCAGTCCGATTAAAGCACTCTCTCAAAACTTACTCCGTAGTCACCAACCCTCCTTGACATTGAACACTACAATGTTTAGTTCAGTCTTTGACGAATTGGATTGTTGGATTGTTCTTTCCCGCTCATGCTTGAATAAGAAGTGGCAGCCATGAATACCAACCTCATTTCCAAAAGTCAGCTTCACTTAAAACTTAATATGGTTTGATATTCTTAAATACTGTATCATTCCTCAGTAACCATAAGGCCCAACATCCAACAATTCTGAAAGAAATTTGGGGTACATTTCCGAAACAAATCAGTAGAGAAATGAGCAATCTATTGACTAAATTACAACAGAATTAAACAGCCCAAGGTGCTAAGCTGTGATCTCTAATTTGTAAATGAGTAGTCTACTGACTGCAATCCCAACAAAACAGAATATCAACAGAAACAAAACATGCATAGGTGCTAAGTTGTGATTTACAATCTGCCCTTAACAAAACCCGTAGACTTTTTTTTTTGTCAAAGAAGATATAGGAGTAGTCATATTAAGGAAGATGTTCCCCCCCACCCCAAAATGGGGCAAGGGATCTTTGCACAAAGTTTAATTAAAAAAAAAAATGTAAAAGAAATAGAAAAGGAACATAGGGGAAGAATTTCCTACAAAGGATGTCCACATATTGTCACCTCCTAAACAAAAGATTACTCATGATGGTAGAAGGATTGTCCATTCCTAATATTATATTGACCCAATCTATAATAGATGAAATTGCCACCCACATTTTCTCCAAATAAAACATCTTTTGTTGGAAAGTGCATTCATTGCGAGCGAGCCAATTACTCCAACACACTACATAAGGGATTAATCATTGAAATATAGAGGGATTTCTATGGTCATCTCTCTTGCGCCTTTTCCGGAACCGATACCACATTCCTTCAACCTTGTCGAAGGAGCAATTTGGCTCAAGAGCCAATCCAGCTTCTCCTCTATATTCACGCTAAAAGGACATTGAAAGCATAGATGGTTTCTAGTTTCTTCTTGCAACCCGCAAAGCACACAAATAATATTACCGTCATTTGCCCACTTAGAATGGTTGATCCTAGTGAGTACTTTGTCAAGTTTGAGAAGCCACATAAATTGCCCATGGACTTAGCTTTGACACAATCAATCAATTGCCCAATTCTTAATAAATCCCAGATGTTCTCAATATATGGGTTATTGGCCTTGAAAACCACGTCATTATTTGTAAGCCAAATGATTCAGTAATTTATTGGTGCTAGAATTTGAGATAATTTTGTCATTGTTCTCCTCTATTCCCCCTTTCCTATTATTTCTTCATCACATCTTAAATCCATCCAACCTGAAAAATTTGTATTCAGCCCACTTCCAGCCCCTTTTTCAAAAAAAAAAAAAAAGAAAGAAAACTGCTGACCCCAGGATACACCACAGATTTCTTTCAAAAGCATAATAACAGAGAAGATCTCGATGGTTTCAAAATTAAGGGGGCAAGTGGGCCCCTTGCCCAAGTCCTTTTTTAAGATGAAAAAAAACACATGGTTGCCTATGTGTAGCTGAGATTTGTGCCTAAGCAAGTAGGAAACTATTTAGAAGGGATTTATCTTTGATAAAAACTTTTTGGTTCTCTTCTCTTCAATATTAAATTTGATTATATTTTCCAAGTGACTGTCCAAACCCTTGAAATCATTTTGTAGGACTCATTCAATAAACCGGTTGATCTGAAGTCATAAACTATTCCCGTGCAAGTAGAGCGTAAAAAAAAATCCTGGAACATTCCCATGAGATAATCCTTCATCAAAGCCCAAAATTTTGGAAATTTTTCAATTGAAATCAGGGCCGTGGGTTTTTTCCCCATCACAATTAAAACTGCAGCCATGACCTCATCATGAATGGGGACTTCTAGAGATCTGAATTCATCGTCCAGAATTCTCTTTGGGTCCTGCTCAAACCATGCAGGTCTCCATCTTCTATTCTCGCATAGATTCTTGAAGAGCTGGTCAAAGAATTTCCAATACTTTCTCTGTCATTCACCCAATTTCCATTGATCCTTTTTTTCGGAAAGAGGATTGAAGCATTCATATTAAAAATGATGCCCCTTGAACAAAATGGTGACAGTGGATCTCCCAAGGAAAATAAAAACAATGTAGAAAGAAAGGCAAACCCTACAATAACCGGAAAAAAAACTCTGCAACCCCCGCAATTCAAGTCATGTCCAGCTCTTTCCATGTATTTACCATGATTGTAGTTGTTGATTCCTCCCCAGGACGGATCATAAGGTCAGAGAGAAACTGTGATTGCCACCCAATGATCTTAATTTTAGAAATTCAATTGAACTTTTTTTGCTGACTAGCCGCTATTTTAAAAAAGGTTTGCCTATCAAGATTCTTCTCCTTTTTAAAAATGGTAGACACTTTTACCTCGATTCATTGAACAAAACCAAGGTACGAAAGTCTGAATGCCACCAAATGGTTGCAACGAGATACAGGAGGAAGAAAAAACAAAATAATAACAAACATTCTAACCGCGGGATCGAGCAGGATCATTGGGCTGCAATCACAGGAAATTCCCCTTTTTTAACCGCAAGGCTCTGATCTCTGCCTCCACTACTCTTCTTCGGCTCTTCTTTGGCTTCTTTTCTTATGCGCCTTTCTTTATCAGACAGTAGAAGTGCTTCTTCTTTCATGTTCAACCACATGTTAAAAAATTTAAAACAATATTCTTCTTCTGGGATCTCTTCTGTTTAAGATACTTGTAATATGCCTTTTAGTCTCTTTAAGTTTCTCTACCACCCTTTTGGCCCCACAGAGCTCCCCAATGTCCAGATTTGAAGCCCAGACATGTCTCACCTGACATTTTTTTTATCTTCCATAAATCTGGTGTCACTTAAATCAATTCCTGCTAGACACCATGAACAATTCTACTCTTTCGAATTCACTTGAATTAGCCCAAAATGCAGATCTTTTGTGACAAAATTAGGCCGTAGCCCTTGGAAAACATTCACACATACCTAGTTCTTTACTCTTTTAGGACAGATTCTAGGAGAAATAACTAAAACCATGGTTTTCTGGTACTTCCAGCTTACTCTTTTTTCTTAATAGTGGTAGGAATCCTACCACTAAAACTTTATTAAACTTTGTGGTACAATTCCAAACAACAAAAAAGGCACAATGGAAAAAATTACGGAGTATATGAGAGATCTATTCCAAACAACAGAAAAGGCAACACTAACAATGGGAAAAATTACAGAGTACATGAAAGATCTACTACAGAAGAACCGTTGATGCTTTCAGCTCATTTTATCCTCATCATACGGATTGATTAAAATGTTTTGACAACACAAAAACAATGGGAAAAATTACAGTGTACATGAAAGATATACAACAGAAGAACCGCTGATGCTTCCAGCTCGCTTTATCCTCATCATAGGGGTTGATTAGAAAGGTTTTCTGGACAGCAGGTTTTCTATATCAGTTATTTCATTTTTATTCAGATTTCTTTTCAGCATAGGATCCCATGAGAGACTATTTTCTCTCAATTGCATGGCATTGCTTTTTCTTCCTTTTTGCAGCTTCCCTAGCATGAAACAGAATATGTAAGCCTTTGTATTTTGTGAAATGTTTTTCACCACTCTTTGGGATTGATTTCTGCATTGGATGTCTTGTAGTACAATATATATTTGGCATGTAAAAATTACTTCTGGATATTGTGTGTAATTCTCATGAAGTTGTGTGTTTCCATCTCAATGTCGGTAACTCTTTACTTAGATGAAGATACATCTTTATCAATTTGGAAAGCGGGAACTTATTTTGTATCTATTTTCCATAGGTTCCATTAGTTCAGTACTGTCAACAACTTGGAGCAACTCTTTCAAGCCATGACACTTGCTTTACCCAAGCTGCCGATTCGCTCTTTTTCATCCATGAGGGACTGCAGCAAGCTCGTGCACCTGTCTATGATGTTCCTTCTGCCGTTGAAGTACTCCTAACTGGGACTTATCAGCGGTTACCAAAATGTATAGAAGACTTGGGAATTCAAAGTGCACTTTCAGAGGATCAGAAAGGACCAGCTGTTAAGAAGCTGGACACAGTTCTCCGATCTAAACTGTTGGAAATTCAACTCCCTAAAGAATTTTCTGACATAAGAGTCTCTGATGGTATGGTAATTTTGCGCGTGGATGGGGAGTTTAAGGTTCTTTTAACTGTAGGCTATAGGGGGCATATGACATTGTGGAGGATACTGCATTTAGAATTGCTTGTGGGTGAGAAGAATGGACCTGTTAAGCTTGAAGAGACAAGAAGGCATGCTCTTGGAGATGATCTAGAACGTAGGATGGCTGCATCAGAAAATCCATTCATGCTTCTGTACTCTATCCTCCATGAGCTCTGTGTTGCTCTTGTTATGGACACTGTAATAAGGCAAGTTCAAACCTTGCGCCAAGGCAGATGGAGAGATGCCATACGCTTTGAGCTTATCACTGACGGAAACCTGGGAGCGGGAGGTAATGCCAGTAATGTTCAACTGGGTCAAGATGCTGAAGTTGAAGCGGCTGGTTTGAAAACTCCAGGTGTAAAAATCATTTACTGGTTAGATGTAGAGAGAAATGTTGGAGTATCTGACTCAAGTTCATCGCCATATATCAAGATAGAACCAAGACAAGACCTGCAAATCAAGTGTCTTCATAGTTCATTTGTCATAGACTCTGCTACTGGCAAGGAGGCTGAGTTTTCACTTGATCAGAGTAACATCGATGTTGAAAAATTACTTCTAAAATCTATTGCCTGCAGTAGACATACTCGTCTTCTTGAAATTCAGAGAGAGTTGGGTAAGACCGGCCAAATTAGCCGTACAGTTGGGGACGTTGTTCTGAGGTGCCATGGTGATGAACCTAATGCAGACACAAGGAAGGTCAGTTGAAGAGAAAAAGTGCTATTTTATAAGTTTATTAGTGCCAATTACCCTTCTCCTTTATGCAAAGATAATGTTAAATCTGGTTTGACCGCTAATTTTTATGTTTAACCTTTTCTTCTTTCACCATGGTAGTTATTTTCCATATTTAAGGTATATTTTATACTTACTGAAGATGAGAATTTATGTCATCATTTGTTATTTGTTTATTTTTACAGTGTAACAAGGAACTTTTTTTAATAATGTACAACCCTGGTTCGAAATATTGTCTAACATTTCTTTTTGCGTCTTCCTATTTATATGTTGCCTATGTGCAGAAAGAGATCAAATGGAATGCTGAGGAATATGAAGATGGGGAAGTCTTATGTGTGCGAGCATATGGTTCATCATATATTAGCCTTGGAATAAATATCAGGTTATCATTTTTAACCTGATGATTTCAGAGTTTTTATGTATCTTTTCTGGGCCTTATCATAATGATGATGTGTTTGTTGCCTAGGGTTTCACAAAAAAAATTCTTCATATGATGACTTGCTAGGATACTTAATTTAATTATTTACATGTTTACATGGCTGTAGGCCTGCAGAACCTTCATCTACTGGCCTTTTTTATTTTATTTTTGTGTTTTGTTTGTTTGTTTTTTTCCTTTATGTTCTTTGAGATCGTACTCCAGTTTATCAATGAAATTGGTTGGTGGGATTCCTACCTTTTTTTGAAAAAAAAGAAAAAGAAAAAGATTAATTGATTATATTTTTGTGAAGTTTGATATATTTTGAAAATTCTGAAATTATTTGAATCATTAAAAGGAAGATAACTTGATGAATATGAAAGAGTAATTGTGCAAATAAGGAAGCATTAATTTGCATCACACATTCTTAAAAACAAATTATTAATAATAATTCTTAGAAAATTGTAGGTTGCGTTCCTTTTTTTGTGTTTCAGGTGTTAGTGGTACAATATTTACTATTTTGAGATTTTATGTATGACAGTGTTTCCATAGCTAATTTTACTTGGTTGTGATTTCAATTTTTTGTTTGAGGATGTGTGATGTCCACCCATTTTAGAGAATTGAAATTGACACATAGAGAAAAGAGAATAGAAAATCAGAATCCGAGATGTCTTGCAGCAAAGATATGAAGAAAAGAGTGTGTGCCAAGCCAATACATAAGACCCAAACTCTTGAAACCGTGACAACCCAAGCATGGAGACCCTATTCCACCTCAACATACCATTTTTCAGCAATATCACCCCTGATATTATATCACTCCTTGTTCTCAAGGTTAGCAATCACGCCCTCCAAAATATTCGTACTGTAGCATTTTACAAGCCTTAATACCCCTATACACTGGGGGCTAGTTTGAACAAATTTCCTTTGGCACTCTTTCTCCCCTTCTCTTTGTTTCTAATGGAAGAATAACAACGTAGGTTATGATTTTAATTTCATGGAACTAAATTATCAGTTTTCCTTTATAATCTATTACTTGGTAAAACATATTTTTTTCAGTTGCTCATGAGCCATGGGAGTCAGTTATGTCTCTCTTGAGAAAGGACTTCCTCGGGAGTGGGGAACCTTTTATAAGTAATACCTATTGTCAAGATTCAGTTGAAGGAGCCAAATGTGTGTAAATTGATGTTTATGCTCATGTGGCATGTCTGGTCCTCACTTCTGTTTGACCAAATGGTCCTTTGAATCAAATATATGTAATAGTTAAGCCAGACCCAAACATGTGCAAGTTGATGTCCTGCACTCATATTGCATATCTAGATCTCACTTTTATTCAATTAAAGAGGCCTTTAACTTGAACACATGCAATTAAATCCTTAGCCATTAACAATGTTTACATTGATTTTAACATTGTTTTGTGTAATATAATTTGAAGTAGATTCTTATGTGCAATTTCTTTTATGGGCCTATGACCTGAGCCATACAGATAAAGTATTTCTTTCTTGTTGATTAATTGGGTTTATTGAATCTCTCAACCCTTAAAATTATGTAATTTTATATTTGAATTGCAGAAATGGGCGTTTTCATCTCCAAGCATCTCAAAATATTCTTACGCCATCTTCACTGTTAGAATGTGAGGAAGCATTAAACCAGGGAGGCATGTCAGCAGCAGACATATTTATAAGTTTGAGAAGCAAAAGTATTCTGCACTTATTTGCATCTGTTGGCAGATTTTTAGGCCTTAAGGTATGTTTTGTCAGAGTAAACAGCTACTTAATCTATTGGGCCCGCCATTAGTAATCAATTATTTTGGTTATCCGTCTTTCACTTTGATTACAACATTGTATATGCATGTCATTTGCTCCTTAGAATGAGTCAGACTGCTGAGATATTAATCCTAAGCAGAAAAGGGTCAGACACGGAACTACATATTCTTGCTTCTTATAGTTGCCCCAGGAACCTGTTGTCGAAAGTTTATCTTCTCTCTTGGGGACAGATAATGCAAAATAAAGCTCACAGGCTTTCATTTTCCATGTTAACTATGTGGTAGATGAGCACTTTAGTTGATTCTATATATTTGTGATTTTTTAAGAAAAAAAGGTAGGTATCCTACCCCAAATTTTTTAAATTTACGAAATTGTTTTAAACTTATAGTTCCTTCTATTTGCATTGTTTTATATTTTGGAGCATATGTCACTTTAAATTCTTTAAAATTCTTTGAAATCGTAATGTGTATTTAAGAATTGCCTAAAAGATGAATATATATCCTATATCCATCTCTACCTTTTTATCTTGATCATAAACTGTGTAACCGACAACATTTTCTTACCAGTCAACTTGATCTTGATCAAGAATAGTTGGTCACTTCACCATTTGGAGTTGCCAGAATTTGTCACTACACCAACCTATTTCTTGACTTGATAACAAGGCTTAGAAAAAACATCCATGTAGTGAGGTTCGGCCTATACTTTGCAGAGATTCTAGGTAAATGTATACTATGGTCGTGTTCTGGTATGCAACATCTATTGGATGGTTTAACTGATAGATTTATGTAAGCAGCATTTTCTTCTCTATCACCTGATGACATTTATGAACTTACTGTATCGCCCAAGGCTTTTTTTTAAACAACTCAAAAGACTTTTTTTTTTTTTTTTTGCGTGAATGGTGGGAAAATTACCACCATAATTGTACTAATGAGTAAACCTTAAGAAAAAACAGTTGAGGAGTCAAATAGGTTACATTGAAAGATAGCAAATAGAGAAAAAGATAGAAAAACCCATGCCTAAAGATTCATTCCACTTCACAGTCTGCCATTTTTGGTGAAAGAAACACTATCTGCCCCACTGAAAAATCATCCCCAATCCTTGATAAGCTAGAAATAGAGGATCAGGTAATCCCACAGAACGCAGGGTTGCCATTGAAGACTCAAAATTCTTGTCAGCCAAATGCCCCAGGATACTGCTGGTATTAAGATCGGGGAAATCTTGCTGCTGGGTTTTTTTCCCTTTCTGTTTTAATCAATTACCCAAGAATGCTGAGCATTGCCTAATATTGAAGCGTAAAGGAGTCTAATAGATCATCTCATTTCTTTTTCATTATCTCCCCCCTCCCCCCCCAAATTTCTTCTTCACCATATATAAAATTTTCAATGAAATTAGGATGTAAACCTTATATTCATTGTGAAAGAATCTAACATAACATGGATAGAGAGTGCCACAAGACTGAAGACTGATAAAGAGTGATTTTTTTTTACCTAACAGTAGGCCATCGCCCTCATTTTATTAAAATCAGAGAGAAAGCCCAAAAGGGAAGACAAAGACATAAAGATATTAATAAGCTGGAAACACTCCCAAAAGCTTGGGACTGTCCAGAGAAGAACACAAAAGAATTACTCCTGTATCAGCAATCCCCCCTGAAAGCATAATTGAGCTCGCGCCCTCGCATAATCTTCCCCAATCCTGTATACACCTAATCGTCGACTCCCATGTGTTCTCTGCATACGGAGTGCGTCCCCTGAAAATCGCTTGGCTTCTAGTCAGCCAGATAGACCAAATCACTGGGGACACAAGCAACTGAGTAACCTTTGCTCGATCCCCATGTTTCCTCTGCTTCTTACCCGCCTCCTAAAGACCATTTAATTGGGTAGGAGATGAAAAGATGTTCCACTGATTCCACCTCTGCTCTGCACAAAACACATGGGCAGTCCATCCCCAGCACTCATTTCGCAGTGCATGATTTTGTCAAGATATTTTGAAGATACAGAGTCCATATGAATGCTTTAACCTCCATCGGAATATTACATCCCCACACCTCCTTGTACTTCTGTGCAGTAGCTAAGGTGATCGGCTTTGCTCTCCTCAACCAGTTGTAGCAGCTGTGAACTGAAAAGCCCTACCTGGGCTTAGGCTTCCAGCCTTCCACACAGCCTTGCCCCTTTCCCTAGGGCTAAGAGACACCTCCTGCAATTCTTCTAAAATCGACAAATAGATGTCCAGCTCCCCATCATTAAGGTTCCTCCTCACCTGAATCTCCCAACAGCCTGTCTACCCTCTTCTCGACCAAAATTGACATGATGTGCCCTCCTTCTGAACCGCTATATCGAAGATCCTCGGGATCTCTATCGAAGTCGGGTGTCCCCAAGCCATACTTCCTGCCAAAATAGAATAGTCTCACCCGCCCCCGGCTCCCACCTTGTAGCTTCTGAAAACTTCCCCACACCATCAAGAAGGCCTCTCCACAATCCAGATGTATGACTGGCAAGTTTCAGGAACCTGACCACTTGTGTAGTGCCTCACAAGTATTGGTCTCTAATCACGCTTCACCATAGTCTATCGAAAACGCAAGCCACCTCCAAAGCAACTTACAAAGAACCATCGTGTTCATGTCCTCCATGTTTAGGATACCAGCCTCACTACTTTCTTACTACTACAGACCACATCCCATTGCACAAGATGAATCCTATTCCTTGTCTCCTTTGCTCCGCACCACATAAAACAACGCCTAATCCCTCCAAATGATTGATCCCCTTTGGGATCCTGAAAAGGGATAAAAAATAGATAGGGAGGTTCGATATGACCGCCTGCAATAGAGTAAGCTTCCCTCCAAATCTTAGGAACCAACTCTTCCAACCCTCCAGCCTCTTCTCGAACCCTTGCTGACAAACGACAACCATTCCCCTTTAGGCAACCGCCCTAAATGAAGGGGAAGACCCAGATGCCTTATAGGGAACTATTGAATCTCACTAGCCAGAATATTAGCAAACCTTCTGATGGAAGCTTCTTCTACGTTGATCCCTGCGATCGAGATCTTGTGAAAATTGATCTTCAGACCTGAGAGGAGTTCAAAGCACTTGCACACAAACTTGACCCCCCTAATCGATCCTTCTTCTGCATCACACAAGATAATAGTATCATCCACATACTAAACATGCGAAATGGGTGAGTCCCCGCCCCTGCAATATAGCCCCTTTATCCAGCCATCCTCCACCGCCCACATCATCATCCTGTTGAACACGTTGGCCACAATCACAAAAAGAAAAGGGGAGAGGGGATCACCTTGGTGTAAGCCTTTGTTGATGTGAAAAAAAAACCACATGGCTTCCCAATTCCCATTAACCAGAAGCTTTTGCCGTCAAAGCGGTGGTTTTGCTTTGAGGGTGTTCATTTTATTTTATATTTCTTTCTTTTCTTTGTTAGCCTTTATACGGAGATTCCTTGTCCCTTTTTTAATTCAGTGGCTTTCTATCAATAAGATTGCACCTAAATTTTTTTATTTTTTCTGAAAAATGACATAAAAGAAAATAAAATAAGGTCTTTCTCTTTCATTTGTGCACAGTTGCTTGGATATATCTTGACAGTAATTAATTTAATTGGAGAAGTTACTATTTAGTGGCTTACAAATATTTCTGATATTCCATGTATCAATCTTGAATGCATCCAATTTGCTCTGACATTTCTTATTGTACTTTGGTGATAGTTAATTTGAAGAATCAATGGGTACTCATATTTTTTTTCCTCCTAGATAGATTTGTCACTAGTTGTGCTTGACTATCATAATGTTGTCCTGGGCCCTTGAAATCATAAGGTTCCTATGTCTGATTCCTTGAAATTGTTGGTAATTTCAGACTCTACATTATTCTTCTATCTTCTATTCTGAATGTGTTGCTGTTGATTTTTTTTTGGCAGGTGTATGAACAGGGATTGGGTGCTGTGAAGATTCCGAAACTAATACTCACTGGATCAGATTTGTTGTTAATAGGTTTTCCTGATTGTGGGAGTTCGTATTACTTATCGATGCAACTTGATAAGGATTTTAAGCCTCTCTTCAAGCTGCTGGAAACTCAGCCTGATCCAGGCGGAAAATCCCATTCCCTCGGTGACTCAAACCATGTCATACGATTTAACAAGATTGACATTAATCAGATGCTAATGATTGAAGATGAATTGAATTTAAGCCTTCTTAACTGGGAGAAGCTAAACTCTTCTTTATCAGAAATTGGTGGGTCTAATCAAACTGCAGAACATGGTCTTCCTTCATTTGGTGTTGAAGCTTCTTTGCAGTCACAATCAAGTTTTCCGTCTATTGTAGATGAAGTTTTTGAGTTTGAAAAAGGAACTCCTAACCTTGCATCTTCTACATACAACATGTCTCTTTCACATCCTGTTCAAAGTAACCTTCAAGCAACAAAGACTGGAATTAATTCTTCTAGATGGGAAGGAGGCTTTCAGCAATCTCAGATTAATAATTTGACAAAAGTTTCTACTAGCGGACCCATTGTAAATAGTCCCTCATATGTGTCGAACAATTTTAGAGGGTTGTTGCATCCTGTATCTGCCAATTCTTTCCCTTCTTCAAGCCCTGCAAGGAACTCAGCAGTTCAGAAATTAGTAACTTCGAAGTCTGACCAGGAATTAACTTCCCTTAGATCTCCAGCACGTTCTGTTGATGTCGATTGTTCCTCCATGGATGACGATCAGGCAAGAATGCTACATGGATCTCCTAAAGAAGCATGTTCAATAGGTACTGGGAATCGTGCAGGTCGTCTAATGTCCCCCCTTCGAACAGCGAATTCTCGAGTCTCTGTGTCATCTACAAAAGCAAACAGCTTGAAAAGTTCACCTGCTGGAAATTTGGTTGGGCCTTCCAAATATATTGGATCTAATTTAGGGTCAACCTCTCTCCCATGTAAGACCATATTTGACGACTGTTAATTTCTGTAATTTTGTTAGTCTGTTTTTTCCTTGGGATTCTTGTTGGATTTGTCACAGTTTTTTTTTTTTTTTTTCCTTTCAGGCCAAAAGCAGGAATCAGATATTCATCATGCTTCTGAACATGATGAGATCATTAAACACAATAAAAATTCACTCAAGCGTGATCTCTCTGATGTACTGATGTTGATTCCATCGCTCCAAGGGGTAGAAGCTAGTATACAAACAAGAAAGAGGAGGAAGATTTCAGAAGCAGTTCACAGTCAGGTTGTACAAGCGCCATGTTCATCATTAGTGACCTGTAAAACTGAGGGGTATACCTATGGAGGTGTTCTTGCTGAGGCAAATCATGGCCATGCACCTTCCAGTATGTATATTACAACTCTTCTGCATGTCATTAGGCACTGTTCGTTATGCATTAAGCACGCTCAACTTACAAACCAGATGGATGCTCTTGATATCCAATATGTTGAAGAAGTTGGTTTGCAATCCCCATCTTCAAAATTGTGGTTCCGACTGCCATTTGCCAGAGATGACTCATGGCAGCATATATGCTTGCGTCTTGGTAGGCCTGGGAACACATTTTGGGATGTCAAAGTAAGTGACCAGCATTTCAGGGATTTGTGGGAACTCCATAAGGGGTGTAGCGGTACAAGATGGGGCAGTGGTGTTCGTATTGCCAATTCGTCTGATATAGATTCTCACATTCATTATGATTCGGAAGGTGTTACTTTGACTTACAGGACTGTTGAGCCTGATAGTATCCAGAAGCTTGTATCAGATTTGCGAAGACTTTCTAATGCACGCTTGTTCGCCCTTGGGATTCGTAAGTTACTTGGTGTAAGAATTGATGATAAAGTAGAAGATGGAAAAATGAATTTTGACAGCAAAATGCAATCTATGGCAAAGGGTGTTGGAGAGGCTGCTGATAAAATGTCAGAACAAATGAGGAGGACATTCAAAATCGAAGCTGTTGGTCTCATGAGCTTATGGTTCAGTTATGGGTCAATGCCTGTAATGGCTCACTTTGTTGTTGAATGGGAAGCTGGTAAAGAGGGTTGCACTATGCATGTTTCTCCTGACCAGCTTTGGCCTCATACCAAGGTTAGTTATCTTTTAGCATTTCAAATGTCACATAGATGTTTTTTTAAAATTTATCTAATCTAATCGAGTTCTTTTTTTATGTCTTGCATGCTATTAGATGGGTTGGAGTTGATGTAAATTTTTTTATTTAGTTTGGTAAGTTTCATGAGGATCAATAAAGGGCACTCTTAAGAGGTAACAAAATAAGGAATAATATGGAATCTCGACAACATAATAAGAATAATGATTAACAAGTTCCAATAATGAACATTTCAAGAAATAACTAGACGAGTGATAGGAATATTCAGAATTTCGAATCACCACGGGATAATAGTGATGAAGCACGTCTCAATAATAAGTGATTCTAATGAAGTATTCACAATAGAAATAATCTGGGTTCTCAAATACCAACTGAATGGTCACAAAGAATAATAAAGTGTGGAATGGAATTGAACAAGAATTGTTGGGTCGCTTACTTGGCAACTCACAATCTCAAGTTGAACTCACCCTAATCCAGCTCCTAAGCCACGCAAAGGGGATCTCACTGTTCAAAATATTATATCAATCAGATACAAAACATACACTAATTCAATAATAACATAAGAGCTATATTAACAAAGAAATATAAGACGCTAAGAGCTATATTAACAAAATCAAGTACATGCATCATGGAGATTCAACTATCTTGAGGATTTGTTTGCGTTTGAAGAATTGGAAATAGAAGTAAGTATCTATTCCAAAAACCAATTCACCTGTTTGATTTTGAATATAGAAAATTAATGGGATAAAATGGAAATTCCCATTCCATATCTGTCCTTTTCATTCCTACATAAATGGGTGGGTGTTCTGCAATTTCAACCAATTCCTAGAAATATATTTCCAACCAATTCCAGTTCTTGCCAATCCCATGGAATTGTAATTCCAATTGTGGTCAATTCCCGGTCGAAAAACACTACGAGACTCCTTATTAGTTTGATATGTAAATTTTTAACATTATTATCGGTTCTTGTAGCGAACGTCAACCGGTTAGCATCCCCCTCCTCCAAAAAGGTCATAGTATCAAACCGAGGTGGGCACCAATTATTTTTTTGAAAAAATGGTTCTTGTATCTGATGTGTTCTGAAGACATGATCACGTGAACAAGGGCAATTATTCCATTTTTCTTTATCATAGATCCTGTATGATGCATGTCTGCTACAGTCGTATGTCTTTAGGAATGAGTGGTTATATTTTCTCAATTTCTTCTGGGTTCTGATTATTAATATTGAAATAGTTTTTCCTGAGCCATATCCTGTGTTGTAGAGATTACACCTCCTCACTGCTTCCCTTATTTGCTTCACTCTGGGTCAATCTTCTGCCAAAAAGGTCAAAAAGGAGAAAGAAAAGAACCTTGAAAGGATAGGAAAAACATAAAAAATGTGAGATATACGTATGATCATAGGATCAGAGCGGGCCGTGAAACATTCTGAAGATGGATCTTACTTAAATTTGTAAAGACAACTCTTAATAGATGAGACAAGGTTTTTTTTGTTTTTTGTTATTTTTATGCATCAGATCCCAAATTTGGAGGATAGCATTTATGTAGAACAACTCTAAAAAATGCTTTAAAAGGAATTAAATAATTTTTTGTTCGGACAACGTTATGGGTATAATTTTTAGTGGCATCCCCCTATCAAGTTTACACTGTTTCTGCATTCCATCTTTTCTTCTCGGTAGTTCAGTCTGATCCATTTTAATAGTTGGCTTCTTTTGTGTGCATAATTTTCTGTTAACATAATTCTCTCCAACTTGACAACTAGGTTTTTCTTTTCACAATTGCAGTTTTTGGAGGATTTCATAAATGGAGGAGATGTTGCCTCTTTTTTGGACTGTATTCGGTTGACTGCAGGACCTCTGCTTGCTCTTGGTGCCGCCATACGCCCAGCAAGGATGCCTGGTCCTGTTTCTTCCAGTATCCAAAATGTGACAGCAGGTGGTCCAACTCCTGTCTATAAACCACCCAATATTATGCCGTCTCAGGGACAATTGCCTGGTGGTTCGTCATCAATTGTCAATCAATCAGCATCTGCTGTGGCATCCACTGGAAACGCTGCAGGAGGTTCTGCTGTTGGACATCTAGCAAGCCAAGGTCTTCACACAGCTGCCATGTTATCTGCTGCAGGGAGAGGTGGACCAGGAATTGTTCCTAGTTCACTCTTACCAATTGATGTCTCTGTTGTCCTGCGAGGTCCATATTGGATACGGATCATCTACCGGAAAAATTTTGCTGTTGACATGCGCTGCTTTGGTGGTGATCAGGTTTGGTTACAACCAGCAACGCCACCCAAGGGTGGCCCTTCTGCTGGAGGCTCTTTGCCTTGTCCACAATTTCGGCCTTTCATCATGGAGCACGTCGCTCAAGGGTTGAATGCCCTGGAGCCAAACTTTGCTAGTGGAGCACACACACTTGGCCTTTCAAACTCAGGTAGCCCAGTCCCAAATTCTGGTACCCAGCCTCAAATGTCCAATGGAACTCGTGCCAACGTTGCAACTTCAGCTGGGATGTCTAGACCAGCAGCAATAGTTGGAAGCCAAGGAGGAGGTGGTAATTTAAGCAGAGTTGGAAATGCTATGTTGTCATCTTCAAGTTTAGCTGCAGTGAGCTCTGGATTGCCTCTCCGTATAGCTCCTGGCACAGGTGTCCCGGTGCATGTTAGAGGAGAGCTGAACACTGCTTTCATTGGTCTTGGGGATGATGGAGGTTATGGAGGTGGATGGGTTCCACTCGCTGCTCTTAAAAAGGTTTTAAGGGGCATTCTTAAGTACCTTGGAGTACTTTGGCTTTTCGCTCAGTTGCCTGATCTGCTGAGGGAGATACTTGGCTCGATCTTAAAGGAGAATGAGGGTACACTTTTAAATTTGGATCAGGAACAGCCAGCATTGCGCTTTTTTGTGGGGTGAGATTATTGTCATTCTTAATTAGGCAATAAATGCTGTTATTGTCCCTTCAGTTTTTGCTCTAGTATCTAAAAGCTTTATCTTTCATAAGCATATACTGTACCCCCTCATATAATATATTTTATGAATGTGTTTATGTTTTTGTATGTCTAGTTAAGATTTTGTCTGTAGCTTCTTTCCTGAAGTGGTCTAAATTGAGTCAGTTTTTTTTTATTTTTTTATTTTTTTTTTGCCCCCTGGGGATGATCCCCTGACCTCCTTTCCGGAGAAGGGAGAAGTTGAGTCAGTGTTATAATGTTCTGTTATGTCCTGCCTCCATCCTTCAAAAACAAAGTGATATATTTTTAAAAATGAAGTATTCGTACTGCCATTTTTTTATTCTCTAGTATCTTCGCAGTAACACACTATTTCTCTGTTCTATACAGGGGTTATGTTTTTGCGGTGAGTGTGCACAGAGTTCAACTTCTGCTTCAAGTCCTCAGTGTGAAGAGATTTCATCAGCAGCAGCAACAACAGCAGCAGCAGGGCCAAACCAACACGCAGGAGGAACTTACTCTTGCTGAGATAAACGAGATCTGTGAGTATTTCAGCCGGCGTGTTGCCTCCGAACCATACGATGCTTCTCGGGTGGCATCATTCATCACCCTTCTGACCCTACCCATAACGTCTCTGAGAGAATTTCTAAAGCTCATAGCTTGGAAGAAAGGTTTGGCTCAGGCACATGGTGACATTGCACCTGGCCAAAGGGCCCGAATTGAGTTATGCCTGGAGAACCACACAGGTTTGGGATCAGATGGTAACTCTGAAAACTCGTCTTCATCGAAAAGCAACATTCATCATGATAGAGCCCACAGTTTAGTGGACTTTGCCCTCACTGTCGTGTTGGATTCGGCCCATATACCCCACATAAATGCCGCGGGTGGTGCTGCCTGGCTACCTTACTGTGTGTCTGTGAAACTGAGGTACTCTTTTGGTGAAAACCCCCATGTATCTCTTCTTGGAATGGAAGGCAGCCATGGTGGGCGAGCATGTTGGTTAAGGTTAGAAGACTGGGAAAAATGCAGACAGAGGGTGGCTAGAGCAGTTGAGCATGCAAATGGGACCAGTGCAGGGGATCCCAGTCAAGGGAGGTTGAGAATAGTAGCAGAGCATCTGCAGAGGACATTGCAAATAGCATTGCAGCAATTGAGAGACGGTTCTGTTACCGCTACAACTTGATAGCCATATTAATGGATGAACCAAAGAAATAAGAATGTTGTTGTTGCATTGATGTGAAGATTAGCTTTTGGAGGGAGCTCCGGGGTTCTTGAATGTGTTTAGAAAACATCTTCGATCGAAGACTGAATTTTGGTGGTTACCAAATTGTAGATGTGGTGAAGTTCTCTGCCACATGGTGTTGAGACCTCTACAATGATTAAAGAATACCGAAGAAGATGATGTGGGGTTGAAAATTGCAGAGAGAAGAGGCTAACCCTCTTTGTAATTTGCTAGTGACGGCGTTCAGATGTACAGGGATAAAAAAAACTCAATCCTGTCTCTTGTAAAGAATCATGAAGATGTTTTTTAGATACCCTGACTGGAATGTCTGGAGAAGCTGCACGACGATTAAATTCAGGTTCGCTTCATTCAAACTAGAAACTTAAATAGATTGATATGGTTTTGACTTTGCACCTGCTGATGTGATCTTATTTAGATTAAGTCTGAGTTTAATGGGATTCTATTTTTCTGGGCACACTTGATTTTGTAGACTTGTTAGTTACATGTTTTTACATTCACAGTGTTTCTTAGATGCTGTAAAATGTGGGTGTATTTTGGGTGGGATGTGTACTAGTATATATAATTCATGATCAGTCACCTTGCACAACGATTTCATATGGAACGTGTGTATAGTGTGAAACCTGCTTTTCCTGGTGATGGTCGTTTGTTGATATTATTTGATCTCATTTCGAATTAAAGAGAGTTCGAAGAATAGTAGTTCTATTTTTCCTGTCATTCTATTCATACATTCATTTTGGTGGGGTAAAAAACTGCGATTGAAAGAGTTTGTGTCATTGTTAATGGGGGGATGAGACACTTTTATCATATTGAATTGTTTTTTGTAGGTGTGATGTATTAGAAACACTAGCTAACATAGACATTGGAGGGTTGGTTTCTGCATGTGTTGTAGTGATTTAAGTGTATCGAGATTATCATTGATTGAAAATAATTGTCGCTTGTCCCAGGTATATATGTATTTTTTGGTGTACATGTGGGGAGAACATAATGATATATCTGATTTTTCCAGCATATGTATTTCTGGTTATGTCTTGTATCAGCAGGAGTAAGACATACCCAGGGCATTTTTATCACCCTGAATGTATTTCTGGTTAAATGTGGTGAATCAGAAATACTTGCTAACATGTACACAAGAGGAGCGTGTTTTCACGTGCTTTTAGTGGTTTTAAGTTATGTGTAGCTAGATTACCACCTATTAAAAAATGTTGGTTTCTTGTCCCAGATGTCTGTATTTTTTTAGTGTACATGTGAGAACATTTGTATGATTTTTTTTTTTTTTGGGTTAAGTCTAATAGCAGACTGAAACCCAGGATCCCCTTGTGAAGTCATGAAGAGGGTTGCATTTACCAAACTGTCAAATGGTAGACATATTTTAAATGGAGGAAATTCACATTTTTCTCTATCTTGAAATTTTATTTGATTTTATTTTTTTAATTTGGAATGAAGGGTTGCTCAAATGCTCAGTAGCGATGTACATGATTTTTTTATATTTGTATTTTTGTGTATATATATGTGGAGAATACATGCATTTTGCGGTTGTCGTTTTTACTCAGGCCCAACCCCTTTCATGGGGTCACATATTGGTCATGTTTGTAGTTTTAATTTATAAATTATATATTTCAACTTATCTAATAAACGGTGAACATGTTTGTTGTAGTTGTTTAAAATCAGAGAATTAGTAGTTGATGTTTGTTAAAATAAGTTGAAAATGTTTGTCAAAAATCTCTCTTTCAAATGTAAAAGTTAAATGTTTGATAAAGTAAGGTGATTTTACTTATAAAATTAGTTTTACTGGTATTAAAAGGCAAATTAATATAAGATAAAATTTAAAATTCACTACAATCATTTTCAAATATTACACTATGTAATTATAATATATTTGGTCATTAGTGTCTTAAAGAATTTTTTGTATTAGTGTGGTGATTAGTGAAAAAAAGTTAAAATGCATTTATGTTAAAAAAAAATATTTTTTTAAATAATCCATAGGCTAAAACACTATTTCCCCAGTTTTAAGTTATTTTTAATTTAAATAAGTTTAAATATACATGTAACAATTGTTTATATATTCTCACAGCATATAAGAGTCTGATATCAACCATCCAACACTCGTGTAACGGGCCATTTGCAAAAGTCCATGACCTTATCTCTGTCCGTATTTTACCTCTACCAAAATAGATGAAAAAAAGTCATTAATGGCTTTTAAACGTGGAGGGTGAAAAAATAAAGAAAATATATATATTTTTTTTCTTTTGAGGAATTTTAGAAATTGTATTGTAAACGTCAAAAGCATTGAAATACAAAGGCCGAAAGTGAAAAAATGAGAAGCGGGTCATAAAAGAGGAGAAGAAAAACTAGAAACTAAAAACTAGAATAGAAACTAGCCGCGGAGCGGATGGTGCGTAGATGAGAAAAACTATCCACCATCCGACCCTGCTGCTCCCGGGTAGCACCCTCGATTAGCCCGTCACAACCAGCACCCCTCCCTGGAACCGCACCGAGGTTGTGTGCCCATCAAGCCCCTCCCCCAAAACACTATAAGATGCTCAGCTAACGCCACCATATTCTGCCATATTCTCGACGTAAACTCGCGTGTTTTTTAAGACGGCTTGGTTCCTCGTAAGCCAAATTGATCACGCCCCCGTCGAGATGATCATTTGAGAGATCTTAGCTACAGCGCTTCAATCCCCCCTCCTCCGCATCTACTGTCAAGCCTGCCACATACACTTTAGCCCTGTGAAAGAGGGAGCTAGTCCGGTCGCGGTGCCCAATCTCCACCAAAAATCACGAGTTACCACGCACTCGCACATGATGTGAGTGACGGTCTCAGGCTCTTCTTGACACAGCGCGCAACGGCAGTCTTCCTCTCCATTTGGCACGATAGACGCGCGTTAACAGTCTTTCTTGATAGGTGAGCCACAAAAACACTTGCACTTTCAAGGCACGCGCACCTTCCAAATCTGCCGCCATTTCTCAACTGTAACTTCGACCGGAGACTGCTCCCGATGCCACCATGCATAACCTGCCTTCATTGAGTATACCCCGCCCGCATGACCGCGCCAAGTCACCCTGTCGAGGTTGCCCGCGCTCAGTCTAACTGGTAATAACCAACCTATCATTTCCAAGAACCGTTCCGTGTCCGCTGGCGATAAGGTTGCTCACACCCTAATGTCCCAAGGTCTGCGCTCATCCTCCGACTAGAAATCCTTGACTCTACCGTATCTATTTGACGCTAGAAGGAAAAGCTCAGGGAAACGCGCCCGGAGCGGACCTTCCCCAGTCTACCAGTCCTACCAGAACAGCATGTCCTCGCCGTTGCCAACCACCCAAAAGAGACTGCCTGAATTCCTTCCCCAGAACGAAAATTCCTTTACATAGTCCAGTGACCCACCTTGTGCACGCTGGGAACTTCCGACCGCGTCGTGTTGTCGAAACCCCCAGAAAATATATGTTTGGCCTGCTATTTTGCCTATCATCGGAATCTTACCGCTTAAAGAAGAATATTAGAAAATTGTAAATGAAATAAATAAAATTGTTTTGTTTTCTCAAAAACGATGGAAATTGTTTTACTTCGGCGCTGATACAAGTATTCATTTTTGCGATCCTTAACTAAGGATATAATTTTCCTTGCCAGACACTTTCGCACATCACCCAACTAAGTATATTAAATCATGTAACACAATATATATTCTATTACAAAAACAAAACCATCAAAATGTACTCATTCAATTGAATACGTTTTTAGTTTTTGTAAACCCATGCATCTTATTAGATAAAATATTTACTTCTAGGATTAAATGCATCCAGTCCCCCTGAAAAATTATCGATATTTAAATCAACCCCTCCAAAGTGTAAATAATTATGTAACCCCTTATGTGTATGAGCTTATATCACATACCTCTTATGTTGTTACCATGGGTAACTTGGTATGTGGGTAAATAAACTCAACATTTTTAAATAACCTTGATTGGGGTGGGTAACACGGGGAGAATATGTGGGAGCTAGCCAAGAGTTTCATATTTGATTGAGGTAATCTTTGTATGGGAGAGGGGGGTATTTCTTTTCAAAATGATAGACTTGTAATACCTTAGAAGACTTGAACCCTTTGGTTTGTAGAAACAGATTAATACCTCTTTTACTGTGCTCCCATGAAACCTTTTCCTTGTTGATGTTATCATTTAATTGAGCCCTTGACCCTTAATATATTAAGACAAATGCCTATCATTCTAATCAAAAAAACATTTTCAAATAACCATTACACCCCTAGAACTAAAACTCAACGGAGTCCCCACCCCCCCCCCCCCCCCCCCCCCCTCAAGGAGCTGCATGTGCATAAGTTCTGTTAGATAATCAAGATATTTTGAGATTCATAACTATTCTAAAAATAAATAACCATACTAATAAAATAAATAATTTTCTATTTAATTGTGCATTTAATTATTCTTGTTAAAAAATGTAATAATGACTTAGATTCCAAACAACTTGGCATGTGTGTTATTTTAGATCTGAATTTCATTGACAAAACCATAAATGTACCCACCAAGCTGCGGTGTGGCTCAAGCTGGGGGGGAATGCAAAACCAGCAGCACTACATCTGATAATTCCTCAAATAAATGGTAAATCATTGAAAACAATAGATGGAAGGAAGTGATATTCATGAAATGGAACCACAAAATGCATTTTCCATAATATACATAGATCCAAATATAAGCTTTTTTCCTGTTCATTTTTTTTTTCCTTTTCAAGTAAAATATGAATATAAGTTGATCCTTCATTCGGTTGTAAAAAGGAAACTTGGGATTACATAGGATGGGGGTTGATAAATCAATGACCGCACTTGACTGTCCCCTAAAAACAGCACAGCTTTAATTCTACAGATACCTGCAAGGAGGAATAAACATTAAACAGTCAGGTGAGGAATAAACATTGAACAGTCAGGTGCATGATGGTGAGAGAGCATTTGTTACATGAATGTCCATTGTAGATGTCCCATTAGGTCTTGTGTGAATGATATTTTTGGAAACTATTCATCGATCACATTAATAGTGAAACTGTCTGTCTTCAGCATTGATGAACAAAGAAACTTTCAACATTGCATGTATTTGAATCAGAGGCACAAGTCCAGGTCCAGATAAACGAAAGGCAAGAATGCTAGAGAGAGTGGAGCGATGTGAGAAAGAATACACAGCACAGATATTTTGAGGGAGAATTTACTGAAAACCAGATTTCAAGTTGAGACCGAATTTCAAAGCTCCTCTTCATGATACTTAAAAAGAATATAAAAATTTGTGAGAGGTGTGGTACATGCCACACCTCGAGTCAGTATATATCATAAAATTGTGGCATGTGATGACCCTACAGGATCCTTGTTCACCTACTCGCGCATCTAAGATATTCTAAGTGCAAGTCAAGATGAGATCTCAAAATGAAGGGCCAATGAAATAATTACCATCGTAAGCATTAAGCCTGCTTTTTCTTTTTTGGTCTCCTTTTCCGCCGAGGCTTATGAGCATCAGAATTGGAACTCAGATTACTGCCATGATCTGTTCTTGAGGATCCAAAATTTCTAGAGAAAGAGCCATTTCTGCTTCGTGATGTATTACTTGATGTAGATAGCTCCATTGACGAGGAAGAAAACCTCGGTTGAGCACGATTGGGATTTCTAAATGAATTGTTCGATGCCCGAGGAGGAGGCATAAGGGCTCGAGCTGATACCTGCCTCTGCACAATCGAAAAATCCATAATGAGTAGTGCTGCAGTTAATTTTCTTATTCTTTATACTTCTCTTTTCTCGACACGATAAAACAATCAGACCTGATTCCTTTCATCACTGGACATGCCAGATGCAGCTTTTCCAGAAGTGCTTGAAGTTTGCTCCCTACAGAACAGACACTATAGATCATGAATAACCTATATACTAAACTTAACATAGCCTGAACATTTTCAGAAACACAAAGTCCACTGCATAAGATTTCTATGTACCAAGTACTTGGCCTGCAACATTTTAAAAAATAATAAGATGAAGTAAGTTTCCATACTGCCACAATATTGATTTTGGATTCACAGATTACATATCAACTGTAAAGATGTAGAGGAGAGAGCCCTTTTAGAAGTGCATAAACAAAAATAAAATATTTGTTCTGAAAGTTATCTATAGTGCTGTCAAAGCAGAAACTTAAGGCCTAGCCATTGCAAAAATTTAACTAAAGCATGCCTAAAGACCATATCTTAATGGGCAACCAATAAGGTTCACTCTGTTATACCTTGTACTTTTATCAGTCCATTCATCGTCTGCATTTGCTTCATCACTTGAACTTCCATTTAAAAAGAAATCATCATCACTCATATCCGGCGGACAATCATCATCACTCCCAGTTTCTGTACAAGAACCAAAAAAATAAAATAAAATACACATCCGAATTAATAACAAAAAAAGTCTGAAGCATAGAAAGGAGAGAGGTATTCAATGAAAAACAATTATTAAAAACATAAGCCCATTTGGCAGGCAGAAATGATCATGGCGCCAAATATGCCCACAAAGCATCATCATACAGAAAAAGATTGAAGCTTAATAGGGTTGGAGGGTTGGAGACTGAGAATTGAAACTTTTTTAATAAATAACATGGGAGCCCACCACCAAATATGTGCTAATCTGGGATAAACTCCAAATAGGAGGCCAGCAAATGAGAGATATGCTAATCATACAGGATAAATATAAAGGAAAAAAAACAGGGAAGACCAAGAAGATAAGTGGGGAACACAAACAAAGACACGCCCCACAACCCACTTACCCTCCCATCACTTACACTCCCAAAGAAACAATCATTTTGAGACCCAGTACAATTACAACTCAGGCCCCTAACGAATTTAGAAACAGATTCCTAAACAGATTTGACAAAACAAGTGTTTCAAACAATTTGGTACAAAATCTACCTTCCAGATCCTTTCCACTCGCCGCAGCAGCCTTGATGTTAGCTTTGATCAGTTTTCGCAGTCTATTTCTCTTTTCCTCAGCTTCATCACCTCCAAGAAATATAGATACATATTTCTCCTTCTTCGGGAAGAACTACAACATGAAGCACTGATTCATTATAAATATCCTACCATCCAATATACTCAACAGTCAACAGTCTCATCAGAAACCAGTACCAGAAATTGTACAATATTCAAAATAAGAAAAAGAAACTAGAGTTATTTGGCCAAGTTCATAAACACCAAAAGATTATTGTGAAAAATATATAATGCTTAACCAAAGAATCCCCTCTTCGTCTTTTCATTCTTGTTCTTCTTCCAGCTCTCACCAAAGGGATCATCAAGCAAAGGGACAATTGCGGAAAGGCTCTTGTCCCCTTTTTTTGAGCTCCTGTAATATGTCCCAGGAACCCTTTTTTTAAGAAACTATCATTCACATTCTTATTAATCAAATGAAATTATGCCCCTCAAACACAAGAGACGAGGGATCTCCACTAATACATGGCGCAACATAGTAAAAGCAAACAAAGAAAGCAAGACACAATAAAACCCAAATCCCTTTCCCATGGAACCTGTTCATAAAATTGAATCTCTCATTCAATAATAAAAGCCCCAACTCTCTCAACTGAGCCTGGTAAAAGTGCAAACCTATAGCTGCAGAAGTAGGAATATCTTAGTATTTAGATACTTAGATTAAAAAAAGGAAGGGGATTGATTAGAAACTTCCAAAACAAGGATTGGGTTGCGTCATACATATGAAAGAGTATACAATAATGATGTTGTTTAATATCCTTTTGGGTTTTTTTAGCTTTCTTGTTTGCTCTATTTTGTTTTTAAAAGATCCCTCAAACTCCAATTTTGTTCAAGAGATGTCATTTATAATTATATTTTTTATAAGATTGAAGCAAACTTCAACAAAAAAAAAATCTGTTTGGATGGATTTCATCAACATGTTGAACTAATTCGTATGTTGTACAATATATTATCTGCACTTTCAAATGTCACAAGTCAATGGGAGGTGACACTTTGTGGGAACTTTTTGAAGGGAGTGACACTTCGTGGGAATTTTTTGAAGGGGGTGACACCCTCTGTAGTGCTCCTCCTCTTTTCTCTTTTATTTTCTTTCTTTTTCAAGATCTCTTACGGAGAAACCTTGTCTCCTTTGTTTGGGGAAATGCTTTATAAATATTAAATTGCTCCTAAACTGTCTTCAAAAAATATCACAAGTCAATGAATATCATTGAAAATACAAGATAGTTTTAAATTTACATTTTTTTGGCATTTCATAATTTTTTGAGATACTTCATCCATAACATAAAGGAATGGATTTTCCACTTTACCCTAGAATAAATATACAAAAATTAAAAAATCCAGCCTGGAGAGCTTTAGTCAGTTTTCCCAATTTTTTTTGTAATTATTTTGTACGGAGATCCCTCATCTGCTTTTGTTTAGAGGCTTTCTAATTAATAATTAATAAGATTTGCTCCAACTCTTCTATAAAAAAAAAATTTAAAAGATCCAAGAATTTGCATATCTTAATTAATTTTTCCCCAGATGTGTACCTACTTTATGAATTTGTTCATGTTTCAAACTTTGTTGATCCAATTTTAGGATGCCACTCAGGATTTGACCAAGGGTGTAAGATGTTGCAAGATGGGGCCCACATCTGAGAGAGGGCTACTTGGTGAAAAGGCAATATGATCGGTTGAGAATTGACAGGGGGATTCAAGAAGGAATGCAAAGGAAGCCAAGGAAATTTGAGAAATTAAAGTTTCCCTTATGGTCCAAGGCTTTCTGTGGCTTGTGCCTTGTGTATCAGGATCCTCAAAAAGGCATAGAAGTGGGCACATGAAGAGCCCATGTCATGTGCGCTATGTAGAGGGAAGATGGAGAATATGATGCATTTGTCCTGCGGGTGCCCGTTGGTAAGAGATTTGTGGGGTCGCCTTCGCGTTGCGACAAAATTCAATGGAATGCCAATCCACCTTGAGAAGCTCTGGCGAGAGGGGAAGAGGCTTAAAACTGAAGGGGGACAGAAGTAGGAAGGCCAAGATTATTCGGTCACTTGTTCTAGCGATGGTGTGGACGATGTGGCTTGGCTGCAACCAAGCAAATTTCAAAGGGGTCATTTCCCTTGTAGAGAGCATTTGGGAGAGTATCCAAAGTGGGGGAGATGTACAGCCGGTGCATCAAGACTCAAGAGTGGATTTTGTAAATGGTGGTCTGTCAAATGAGTGAGAGGGTGGGTGGGGCACCCATTTAGGACAGTAGTTTTCTCTACTACTTCCCTGTGTAGGTTGAGGGTTTTTATGTCAGATTGTACTAACTTGACCCGCTTCCTGATTTTAATAAATCGTGGTAGCTTCGAAGAAGGAACAATTTCTTCGATCATGGGGGATAATTGGTTCATGAGGAGTTGACTGTGGATTTTTTTATATTCTTTTTGTATTTTCCTTTCCTATTGTATCTTTTCTTCTTCTTTTCTCTTTTACTAATATAAGGAGATCCCTCGTCTCTTTCTATTCGGGGGTTTCTTTTCAATAAGACTCTCCTATCTTATTTCAAAAAAAAAAAAAAAAAATTTGTGGTAGCTAGTATACATTTTCGTCAAAAAAAATTTAGGATACCATTCTTTATTACAAACTGCTAGAAGGTGTATGACACAAGAAACATACATTAGAAAACAAAAGAGATGATGAAACAAATAATGCATGCATTTAAATACAAAGCACAACAAGATTTTGGAAATATGGCTACAGCAGAATTACTTAAGAATATTAAAAAAGATAGGAAACAAAGTTACAATTTGTCAAAATGCTCAGCCAACACTTACCCTAACATATTCAAGATCTTCCTTCAACTTTGAGAGCTGCTCTGCTGTACTTGTTTCTGATATATTATCGGATGTCGTCCGTTGTAATTTCTCCAGACGCCTTATACTCCTCTCTATCTTTCTTCTCTCTATTTTGAGTAAGCATCATATCTGAGAGGCTTAGATATTTTGGAAAAAAAACAGGAAGTATAACCCAGTGCATGGATTTCCATTGGCAAATGACATACCAAAAAATTTAATCCTTTTATCTCTCAAAAATATCTTGCGTTCTACAGCCAGACGAGTATGAAGCTCCTGCTTCTTCTTTAGCTCTTCTAGTTTCTTTTCTTGAGCTGTCCTGACTTCAAGGGGAAGGTTCTTCAAGCAATTAAAAGTTAAATGTTTTTGGTCCCATAAAACAATAAATAGTACTGCCAAGTGCCAACGCCGCAGTACATCTTCGAAATATCCCCTCAACAACCCCATTAGTAACAATTTCTAAAGAATATGTATTGTCCAATAAGCATGTGACATCTAAAACTGATGAAAAAAGATTAACGAAGATAAAAGAAACAGCCAACGTTGTAGCCCAACTAAATAAGAAAGAAGATACTCAACTAACAGCAAAAAAGTGAATCACTGTACAGTTATGACAAGAAATTATGATCATCAGCTGAAAAAAAGATACTTTATCTTAGTCACCTTGAAATAGTTTGGAAATCAGTCATTAGGGTTACACATGGAAGGGAAAAAGTGGAAAAACATGCAACGCTGTATATCATGTAGTAAAATAAATTACATATTTCAATAAGAAATTAATAAAAATTCATCTTAAGAAAAAAAATAAACACATAATGTACATATTGATTGCTTGTGCGAATTGTAAGTCCTTGTAACGCAAAAAACCCACCCACTGTTGACAAGCTTTCTTAGCCAGTGAATGGAAAACTTGTTTGTGCCCTTTTCTATCTCTAATTGTTAGTTTTTCTTCCAACAGACATTGTTATAACCCATGAAATTATCCACAATCCTTCGAACTTTGAAGTTCATTTCCCACATTTCTCACCCATTTTTTCCAAAATCACCATGCTCCTCAAACTTAAAATTTTAAGTAATGTGTATAGTTATCATTGGAGGGGTTTCTAGTTTCTTTCTCATGGGGGAGACAAATTTGAAGTAATGTGTACAGTTATCATTGTACACATTAGTTTCTTCCTAATGTGAACAATTTTAAAATGTTCATGGAAAGGGCTGTAGACAAAAAAGTTGAAACTCTTCTCCCCTTTTTTGTCCTCTTGTTCCTTTTTGTTTCTTTTCCAGATTCCTCATCTCATTTTGTTTGAGGGACGACATTTGTTTAATATGAAGATTCAACTTTCTTTCAAAAGAAAAAAATAATAATAATATGCATGGTTATAAGTTATAAACCCACTATTCTAGAGCACCACTAAAGAAAAAAATCAATAGCCCACTTTCATTGTCGGGTACCCACTTATCCAAGTCTTTAATGAGAAACAAATTTGCATGAGACTTAATTTGCATAACATCAACTGTATATTATAACTCATCCAGCACGCTAGGGCCCTTGTCTACTCCCATTGTTTAAGATAGCCTCCTATTCCTCGTCATCCAGGGGTACCATCAGCCTTCCCATGTGTCTCACACCCTCTGACAAATCTTAAACATCATCATCATAACCAATGTTTCATATTTCACTTTCCCTACAGAAATTTTCCTATAATCCTCTCCTAAAAAACACATGTAACTTCTGTCAGGCAACATTACATGGTAACTTTTCATGCTCTTAGACGAGATCAAATGAACTGCTAGTATCTTCCACCAATTCATTATTCACAAAAAAAAAAAAAATTAATAACAGAAAAGGAGCAAGGAAGGCTTCCATACTATTAGAGTGCACATTATGATTATGATTCATGGAGTGGACACATCTTCCGTTATGGGCAATCAATGATTTTGGAGATGAGTCTTTGGGGGATTCTTGCGAAGGGATCTCCCTCCTTTGTTGTTCTTTATTACCTCCCTTCTTTCTCTAATTTGTAAGGAGAGCCATCATCTCCTCTATCTTCAGGGGCAACTTTTTTACTATAATAAATTGTTCCTACCTTTTATCTAAAAAAAAAAGATCTCAAAACTTATCTTGCTCTCAAAACACCAAGGTGACTATTAAAAAGGAAGCCAAAAGAGATCTGCTACTTCATACAGCCCAGCATTTTGAACGAGCAAGAAGTTGAACAGTGACCACCACAGACACGTGCCCAAACCCACTTCAAAAACCTTAATAAACAACATTCATCAAAAAGTCATTTACTCTAGTTCCACATTTCATAATAATCCAACTCATCGCTTACAAAATATAATCTGAAGATGGTCACAGCATATCCAACCCAACTCAAGCTAAAGATACCACTTTTACTACCGCAATCAATAACTTTATTCCATTAAACTAATAACATAACCTCAACTCATTCATAACAGTGATCAGTGAACTACTAGTCTGGAACCAAATCTGGCAAACTCGATCGGGTTGAATTCTCCCTCATTTCAACGAAATAATAAAGTCCCCACAAACACAAGCCCAAATCTCAACATCAACCAGCTATTTTACAAACAACATTCTCGATTGGTCACCCACTAATGCTTTTAAATTCATAACAAGCTGGCTAATCTCTGTTCAATGCATTCATCATTTCATTACAACACGCAATTCCAAGACTATAGACAACGAATCCAACCAACATCATCAACAGATTCCTTCAATGAACACTAATTACATAATTTTTATCACATTCGTAAATCGTACGAACAGATTCCTGTAATAGAAACAACATCTGCACAAATTTAAAAAGAGAACTGGAGATGGGACTACCTTACGAAGAAGCATGCGTTCGGTGGACCTGATCTGGTTCTTGAGGGAGACCGTCTTGGGCTTCTTCTTGGAGCCCGTGCCACCACCGGCACCCGATCGACGTCCGACGGTCCTGCGATTCTTGCCGTAGCCGCCATGGGCCATCTCTCTTTCTCTCTCTCTCTCTCCCTTTCTGGACGGCCTGATCGACCGTGGATTGTTCTGCTAGGGTTTTTCCGAACCCTAGAAAACTTGGGTTTTTTTTTTGTGTAGTTTTTGTTTTCTGTCATTTGGGGAGGCCGTGGGCACCAATTGGGGACAGTGGACCCGCGACTCGGGCGGGCTGGACCGGGCTCGAGCGGACATCGGGCTCAGCCTCAAAACACAACTGTCCAATGGAATACCACATGAAATTGAAATGGATGGTCACTCCAAATACAGTCCTATCTATCTTATTAGTTCCCTCCACTCACTGCCTATAAATATATACTTTGTTAGATATTGTTTATATTTTCATGAACGATATTATTCAATTCATTTGAGTATATATTTCATCATTTATAAAAATATTGTATCATTTTTTAAATAAAAACACATATGCAGTCTGCGTTTTTTACAGTAAAATGGGCTTTGTGTAACATTTTTCTTATTTTTATGGGAGGTTTCACTATAGGAAAAATATCATGCTTAATCTACTTTACAGTCTAAAATGCTGACCGCACATGTTTTCAATTTTTTTAAATCATAATCATCTAATGAGGTACATACTTTTATAAAAAGTGAAGTGTATGCTCTAATGAATTGAATGGTATCATTTATAGAAAAGTGTAAAAAATTTCTAACAAGGTATATAATTCGTTACAATGAATAAATAGAGCTATTGAGGTATATGATAAGGTAAATTAAAAAAATATAAAAATGACTAAGTGTAACAATGCTATTCATTATATGGCAAGTTTTTTTTTGGCTCACACCTACATATCCATTACCTTTGCCAACATTTATCCAAGTTGTGGCCAGTCTTGTCCTCTTACTTCATCAAGGATCTTGCAAATGGTTTCTACATTTTCAATCCGAGGATGATTTGGTGCGTGTGTTGTTCAATATAGCTTAGTTTATAAATTATCACATTTTCAATCTCCAACAATAGGAGATTTTGATCAAATTGGATTTGCTTCTTTTGAGGTCACTCCAAATTGGATTTGCTTCCCCAATATCCCGATAGATACTAGGATGCTATTAGGGTTGGTAAACGAGCTGAGCGAGCTGAGCTTCGATCTGTTTAGGCTCGGCTCGTTTATTTTTAGGCTCGGCTCGGGCTCGGCTCGGCTCGTTTACGAGCTTAATTTTGTGTTCAGGCTCGGCTCGTTGGGCTCGTGCAAAGCTCAGCTGAAGCTCGGCTCAGGCTCGTTAGAAGCTAAAATTATTTTTTTAAAACATTTTAGAAGTTAATTTTCACAAATCACAACACTTTATAGATGTTCAAAATTCCACACTAATAAACAACATATTCAAAATGAATAAAAAATAACAACATATTTAAAATTCATCACCTTGAACAACTCCAACAGTCAACACCAAACATATTAATCAAACAACCTTTCATAATTCAACCACCAAACAACCTTTCATAATTCAACCACACTAATAACAGCAGTCCAGTGAATCCATGCTAACAAACAGTCCACACTAATAAACAAACATATTTAATAATGGATAACAGTCCATACTAATAGATAACAGTCCACAATAATAGATAACAGTCCACACACAGACCACACTAATAAACAGTCTAGTGAGTCCAAACTAACAAATAGTCCACACTAATAAACAAACATAATAGATAACAGTCCACACAGACCACACTAATAAACAATCCAGTGAGTCCAAACTAACAAATAGTCCACACTAATAAACAAACATAATAGATAACCACACTAATAGATAACAGTCCACCCTAATAACAGTTCAGTGAGTCCAAACCACCTTGAACACCTCCGATCAACACCCTATAGATTACTGCATTGAACAAAAAAATAAAATAGCAAAAGATGCATAAGTTCCAACAATGGATTGATCTTTGACACAATGGATTCACACAGACAAACAAAATGCGAAAGATTTAAAATAAAAATGAGATTTACCTTTGTAGTAGTCTCTCCACCTTCAATGACAACTTGCATGAATTCTTCCTCGGTCTGTACATATAACGTATAAGATAAATGAGATACATATTATGTAATCACTACGTTAATAGAAGAAATGTAGAATATATAATTATACTTACATTTGATGACTCAACAAGACCAAAATCAGTACGTAACCAATCTCCAGCACAAATTAGAGCTTCGACTGTCTCGGGCTTCAATGAACTGCGGTACTGATCAAGAACTCGTCCTCCTGCACTAAAAGCAGACTCAGAAGCAACAGTAGTCGCAGGAACGGAGAGTATGTCACGAGCCATTTTTGATAGGTTACGAAACTTGAGTGTATTTGCTTTCCACCAAACTAAAGCATCAAACTCATTATTCACATCATCTTCAGGCAAGTAAATCCCTTCTTCCAGATAAACATCCAACTCTGACTTCATTGGTTGAACAACATCTAACTGCTTGGCCCACAAATCAAATTCATTTCTGCTCTTAGTTTTCCCCTTAGAAAAGGGAGGAACACTAGGGATATTGCCACTACTTGATGCCACATCTTTTGATACATAATCCTTGTACAGTTCATGTAAGTAATGACGCACAAGATCAATTTGCACCCTTGCTTCAGATGTAGAATATATTTTGGGGAAACAAAACTCAATAAGCATCATTTTATATCGAGGGTCTAACACTGCAGCAATTGCCATCAATAGATTGCACTCCCCCCAATACTTGTCAAATTTTTCATTCATCTTCTCAGTCATTCGAATCATGTAATCTCTAGTATCCAAACACACTACATTCAATATTTCCTTTATTTTCCAAATCTCAGCAAGAAACAAATTTGAAGTAGGATAAGAACATCCTGAAAAAGCATTTGTTGCTTCATTAAAAATCTCTAAAAACTTGCACACCTCCTCAGCGCGTGACCAATCCTCATCAGATGGCAACCATTTGTAGTTAGGATCCCTTTCTTTGTACCTTGGAAACACCTGTTTGAACTCAATGGCAGACTCTAACATTGCATACGTTGAGTTCCACCTAGTAGGTACATCTAGGATTAAGCGCTTAGAAGTAGGCAATTGCAATTGTTTCACAATTTCCATAAACTTGTGAAGCCGTGATGGAGACATTTTTATATACTTGACACTCTCACGCACATTTTCTATTAGATCCCGTATTTCACTCAACCCATCTTGCACCATTAGATTTAAAACATGTGCACAACAACGACATGAAAAAATTTTCCACCAAAGAAAAGGCTTCCTTTCACTGAAAAATAATCTTTCAAGTTTCTAACAGCCACATCATTTGCAGATGCATTATCTAAAGTGATAGTGGACACCTTGTTCTCAATCCCCCAATCAATTAGACACTTAAAGATGCTATCAGCAATGGCTACACCAGTGTGTGGAGGTGGTAAACAATAAAAACTTAAAATTCTTTTCTGCAACGTCCAATCTGAATCTAAATAATGTCCAGTCAAGCACATGTATCCAATGGTTTGATTTGATGTCCATAAATCAGCAGTCAAACTAAATCTGTCAATGCTAGAAAATGCAACTTTCAACTTTTCTTTTTCAATGGCAAAAACTTTCATTACATCATTCTTCACAGATTGACGCTTCAATGGCTCATATCTTGGGTTAAGTGTTTTGAGAAGCAGTATAAAAAGCTCATGTTCAACCATTCTAAATGGATACTCATGCACAATAATCATCTTAGTAAGAATATCTCTTACCTTGTCCTTATCATACTTGTAGTTTGTTAACCCCCCTCCGCCATGAATTGCATCTGCCAACCCTTCCCAAGCCAACAATTTCTGCTTCTTGCTGCCTTGACCCGAGATACTGGCTAGACGAACTGTGCAAACCTTCAAGTGTCTTAACAGATGGGTAGTGGGCCCCCCCGGAGTCATATAAAATGGCTGGTTGCAATAGTTGCACTTCGCCTTTTGGCTTCCACTTTCATCCGTTAATACTGAAAAATCTTCCCACACTTTTGATGTCCTCTTCCTTGTAGTTTTTTTTTCAGATAGTTGAGATGCCTCTTGAGAAGGTTGAGATGCTCCTTCATTTGGGGTACTATCAGCTGTAGCAGCCTCTCCAGTTTGAGCCCCTTCAGGTTGAGTAATGGAAGCCTCTCCAGGTTGAGTAATGGAAGCCATATCTGGTCGGCATAAACCTAGACAAAAGAAGTAGTCAACATTGTTAATCTACACAAAAAAAAAAGTGGGACTGAAAGATTTATCTAAATAAGAAAGTCTAAGTATGTATTCTCTGATGAAATTTATACTCCAATGAACCATATAAACCCACTTATAAAAATATAAAAAGTTATATGCTTCATCATTGCATGGGGGGCATAAACCTAAATAAGAAAGTCTAAGTACATGCTTGACAATGATAATCCATGGTGTCATACATACATAGGAGTATGCTAAACATGAAGTAAGGTACAAACGATAATGAGTTTCGAAACTCTCCAATACACAATTCAGTTCCTATCATTCCTATCTTCCACAATTCAGTACAAACGATAATGAGATAAACATATACACATAACATTTATGTCTCTACCCCGGACCAAAATTCAAAGCCATGACCCTATAATACTAAGCTACTGGTGAATAAAAATATCTAGCTAATGATACAAAATGCAGGTGGTGATAACTGATAATTGATAAAAAGGGGATCAAATAACCATAACATGTTACAGGGGATCAAATAATATGTGCCCATATTAGATGCATTCACATAGTATAAATAAAAAAATTGAGCACTCTGTTAAAAAAAACCCTAAATCAACAAAGCTACAACAATGGAATCCAGTAAAAAAAAATAAACCCTAGATCTACAAAATAAATCATCCTGGAGGGACTATGACGAACCTTACCAGGTTGATCGCGGCATCGGGGTTGCCGAGAGATTACGCCGAGAGAGAGAGAGAGAGAGAGAGAGAGAGAGATCGCCGAGACGCCGAGAGATTACGCCGAGTGATTCGCGGGCTGCGGTGGTCGGGGAAGGCGAGAGGCGTGCGCGGGGAGGGCGAGCGGCGTCGGGGTTGCCGAGAGATTACGCCGAGAGAGAGAGAGAGAGAGAGAGAGAGAGATCGCCGAGACACCGAGAGATTACTCCGAGAGAGAGAGAAAGAGAGAGATCGCCAAGACGCCGAGTGATTCGCGGGCTGTGGTGGTCGGGGAAGGCAAGAAGGTCGCTGGTCGGCTAGGGTTTCCATTGATGAGAGATTGAGATTTTACTATGAGAGTCGAGAGACCTGAGAGAGTGAGAGGCTGAGACTTTGAGAGTCGGGTAGTGGGGCATTCGGGTAGTCAGGCTGCGCAGTCGGGTGGTCGGGTTGGGTGGGCCTGGGCATTCGGGTAGACTAGTCGGGCTGGGCTAACACAGTACCACTAGTGGGCTAGTAAACGAGCTCAGCTAAGCTCGGGCTCGGCTCGTTTAGAAACTAAGCTTTAAAATTTGTTCAAGCTCGGTTCGTTTATCTAATCGAACGAGCCTGAACGAGCTTTAACCGAGCCGAGCCCGAGCTATTTGGCTTGTTTACCAGCCCTAGATGCCATGACACTCACCAACCTGGCAGCATTCGTTGGATATCTCATTCGGGTCAAAACAATGATCGAAGAGGTGGGGCATTGCGCCATAGCACTCGTTGAAGTTGATCTCCACCAACCCCTATGCCCTAGAATGTAGGTCGAGGCTTCATGGTGATGGAAAATCTTTGTTTACGAGAAGATTTATGGGTTGCTGCTTTTCATTGCAATCTTGTATGCTACAACACCACCCACTATCCATTCCCTTTTTCTCACCCCATTAGATATGGTACTGAAACCCACCGCCTACACACTGCCCCAACCATCCCCGTCAGCTACTTCAGTGGTGCAGGCCAACCAATCACGAACAAACTTAGGTTGACTCATCACAAGGATGTTATGGACAATGGTAGACTGTTCCCCCTCGCTAGGCCCACTAGTGGCGCCACGTCTCGTAAGTCCAACCATTCCGGCTCGCTCGGTGACAACGGCAATCATGTCTTCACTCCAATCTCCCAAGACCACCAAGCTTCGACAACCTCCAATTAGACACGTGGATCATGTGTGACACAAGTACAATGCTCCCTTGGTCACGTGCACCTTTTAAACCTCCAACTCACCTGGTACGGCTGGAGCGGTCATAGGTCTATAATCCAGTGCCATGCTAGGCCCAATAACACATCATCCTTATTGTAAGACCAACAACCATATAACATCAATCGAGCCCCTGGCCCACCATTGATACATAACCATTACTCCCCCTCCAATTATTCAACAAAATTCTTCACATGCTCCTCCAAGCAATGTTCATACTCCCCAAGTTTCAACTACATCAGAGACCACAATTCCACATTTCATCGCCATGACTATTAATATACAACCTAATACATGTACGTCCGTGCTCTCTCACACTCAGATCGTGCAACTACTGAAACATGCACTTGTCACGACAAACAGTCTTGGTACATCAACCATGTAAAAGGTTTTGAACTTTAGAGGGATCTTTAGTCTCTATATTTGTTTTGCATTGCTCGTCATGACCTCCAAACCTAAGTGATTTATCCTAAGCTAATTGTAACAACCATGTATTGTGAAATTTTGTCAAGGATTTAGCCTCCACATGATCATGTCCTTCGTTATCTCGACAAGAAACACTTCCTTAATTTTTACCAAGAGGGCCGAGTAGAGCTCAACCTCCTCGTCATGCACGCAAATCCCAATGGGCGTCACCTCCCCCTAAGCCCATAATTGAAAAATCACCCCTCCATTATGGGTAGATAGGTCGAAAATGCTGGGGTACCACTCTTCAAGTGAATCATCTCATAATAAATACATTGTCATTAAAATGCTATCCTCCTATTCTCAATTTTTTCATCTAATGGTGCCCATAAAGAAGTCTGTCACACTTGAGATGTAATTCCACACCTTGGGAGTCTTAGTTATGCCTTAGGAAAATGCTCTGACTGAAGTCTCCACTAGTTGTCGCCAAACCAAGGGATTATGATGCATCCACCTCCGTTTCCACCTCTTCTGCCATTCCAAAGGAAACTTTTTCTCATGCCATCTAACATGTTAAGAATCCCCTTAAGTAGGGATTTCAAAAATTAAGAGGAAGAATCAACACCCCAGGCTTTATAACTTACTCTTCCATCCTTCTAACATCTTTTCAAATTTATCAAGTAGTGGTTGTCATTCTTCCTTCTCAAAATTACCCAAGCAGAAGGGAGAGGCCTAGGTGGTGCATTGGGAATTATTTTACCAGACAATCAAAGATCCTTGCAAGAGACACAAGCTTCAGGTGCACTAGATCATGTCAATCAAAAGAGCCTACAAGTAATATCATCACATCTCTTAAAACACTGCTTTTCTAATAATATATGCATGGTAAAAAAATCCATGAATCAGATGATTAGAATATAAATGCAAATCCAAATGGATTTTTTTATGTCCTCGTACGAGTAGTTAATTAGTATTTTTATAGACAAAATGTCTATGTCCATGGAATTGTAAATCTGATGTTTTTCAATCAGAACTTTGGTTCATGGACAAAAAATCCAGCGTTATTCAATTAAGACATTATTTTGTAGACAAAAATTTTAGCGTTTTTGAGACATTATCTCATAGACAAAAAGTTCAGCGTTTTTCGATTGAGACATTATTTCATAGACAAAAAGTCCAGCGTTATTCGATTGAGACATTATTTCGTGGACATAAAGTCTAGTGTTATTCAATTGAAACATTATTTCGTGGATATAAAATCCAATGTTATTCAATTGAGACATTATTTCGTGGACCAAAAGTCCAGCGTTATTCGATTGAGACTTCTCATAGTAGACATTTTATCATGTGTTATTTAATTTAAACAAGATTAGTGAAGACTTTCATAAGTCCATATCCACTACCCCTTACTATCTGAGCCGGTCTAATCCCACCAAACCAATTACTCTCCCCCCCAACCCAATAAAAAATTAAAACATTTTATTTGAGACACTCATCACACCAACCTCACATGACACGAACTTTGTCATACTGAGATGTCTAATGTGACCCAAGGTGTGTCACCCAAAATTTTTCAACTACAATATTTTAAAAGTTACGCGACACACCTTGAGTCACCATAAGTTGTTCGATTTGACATACTCGAGTCAAACTAAGATGTTCACTATGACTTAAGGTGTGTCATATAGAATTTTTCAATTACGATATTTTAGAAGTAATGTGACAGATCTTGAGTCACCATAAGTTATTTGATTTGACATACTCCGAGTCAAACTAGAATGTTCACTATGACCCAATGTGTGTCGCCAAATACTATCCAATTGATAATAAAAATTTTTTTTATCTATCATAAATATCATAAATACACAATAAATAAAATATCATAAATAAACAACATTCGTATACATGATCATATAAGTTAATTTAACATTCACATATTCAACCTGCACATTCACAAATCCAATACATTATTTTTTTCACAAATGAAAACTTACTATTAACATAACAGTCTTCCCTGTTGAAAATGTGTACATCCAAATTCAATTAATTAACACATCACGTTAATACATTTTTTTACTTAATACATTGTTTAAAAGCCAAAATATAATATGGATATGTTCGTTGGTTGAATTTGGATGTGTGAATGTTGAACAAGAAAAACTGTTATGTCAATAGTATATTTTCATTTACGACAAAAGAATATTAGATTTGTGAATGTACATGATATGTATGTGAATTAACTTATGTAATTATGTACGTGAATTTTGTTTATTTATGATATTATTTGTTATGTATTTATGATATTTATGATAGATAAAAAAATTAAATTATTGTCAATTGAATAGTGTTGGACGACACACATTGGGTCATAGTAGACACTATTGTTTGACTCAGAGTATGTCGAACTGTACAATTTACTTTGACCCAAGATGTGTCGCGTCAAAATATTACAATTGAAAAATTTTGAGTGACACACCTTGTGTCATATTAGACACTCCAGTATGACTGGGTTTGTGTCAACTGAAATTGGTGGGATGAGTGCCTAATATAAGATGTTTTAAATTTTTGTTGGGTTGGGTGGGAGAGTATTTAGGTTGGTGGTGATAGACGGGCTCTTACTATCTACCTCACATAATTTAAGTTATGAAAATGCTACGTACAATCCATTTTATAATCCATTTTATAGCATCAAAACAATATTTTTGGAACACGAGAAGTAGGCCTGTCAACGGGTCGGGTCCGGGTCGGGTCGGGGTGGACCCGGACCCGACCCGTGACAGGACCCGGCGGGTCCGGGTCCAACCCAGGACCCGGCGGGTCCGGGGAAATGCGGACCCGGACCCGTCGGACCCGGGTCGGGTCCGGGTCCGACCCGACCCGGATGGTTGGGTAAAAAAAAAAAAAAAAAAGAGAGAAGAACTCATGTATTTGTTTGCCTTATCATTCTATTTAAAATTTTTTGTAATAAAACATTATTGTTAATGAGACTATGTTTGAATATAATTTTATACAATTCAAAAGAAGTAAATGAATTATTAAACAACATCTAAAACAATAATCACTAACATAAAAAACATATTAACCTAAATAATAAACATAACTAACCTAAATAACATTCAAAACAATATTAACCTAAACAACATTCAAAACAATAAACACTAACATATTAACCTAAATAATAAACATAAATCATGCAACAAACTAATTAATCATACAAATTCAAAAGCTAATAAGTTAATTGTCCAAAACAAACCGATTTATAGGCTTGTTATGATTATGATTTATGAACTTGTAGATACAAAAATAAGTTAAGTAAGAAATAAAATTATGTATCAACTAATACTAATGGTCTTGTAATATATGAACATATATTAAAAAAAATAGTCGGGTCCAACGGGTCCAACGGGTCGGGGCGGGGTGGACCCGGACCCGACCCGTTTGTTTGTTCGGGTCCGCCGGGTCGGATCCAACTCGGGTCGGGTCCAAATCGGGTCGGGTATATTACACGTGTAATCGGGTCCGGGTCGGGTCGGGTCCAGGTCTGGACCCGACCCGTTGACAGGCCTAACGAGAAGTAAAGTATTCGGGAACAGTAATAAGAAAGGAGTAACTATAACAAAGACGGGGCGAGCAATATCAAGAACTGGAATTCGGATTCCCTTTTTTTTTCTTCTCCTCTCTCTCTCTCTCTCTCCTCCTCTCACACTCTCGATATAAAATAAAGCACGTCAAACGATGCTCCAAAGATTTCCTCGAATTCCCAAATTTGCCCCTCTTCGCCTCCTACCGACGTTTCTGGTTCCCTCTTTGAACGACACTCTCTCTCTCTCTCTCTCTCTGGAACGAACGAAAATCTACACCGTCCGATGCTCTTCCCCGTATAAACCCTAAACATCAAAGCCTTCTCTGACCAAAAAAAAAGAAAAAAAAAAAAGTCTCTCACACACGCGGACATGGCGGACCCTTCCTCGACCGACAACATATCCGACGACTTCTTCGAGCAGCTCCTCGCCATCGGCGGCGGCGGCGGAGGAGGCGGCGCGGCGTCGGCCTCCGGCGGTGACGTGGCGGACGTAGGGGCGATGGGACTCCATCTCGGCTCCTGTGGCGGCGGCGGCGACGTTGGAGGTTACTCGTCGTCGGCGGTGTTTCAGCCGCTCGGGCTGAGCCTAGAGAGCGGGAAGAGCGTCCGCGACGAGGCCAAGGCGGTGAGTGACGGTTTTGCCCTTAAACGTTTTTCTTATTTTCACGCATTGCCATTGCCTCGTTTGTTTTTCCTCTGTTGAGTCCGTTTGTGGATTTTTTGGGGGAGGTATGAGTGGTAGGGGTAATTTGGGTATAATGGTTTTTTTTTTTGCAGGAGAGGGAGCAGGTTCCTCTGGCGAGTTTCTTCCCGGCGTTCGGACATGTTCAGACAAATCCAATCCGGCCCAACAATCCACCTCAGGTGAGGAAGATCAGTGAATAGACAGGATTCCCCTTATGTTTGTTAAAATTAGATATTTGTATCCGCGTTTCGAATATTTTCATGTCGGATAATTTTTGAATTTTTGAATATAGAATGGGAGTAGATATAGATATGTTTTAGATAATTGACATGGGTTTTTTTTTGTCTTTTGTTGGGTTGTCGGTCTTTATTTGATCTTTGTTGTGTTGATTCTGTCTACCTCTTTTCTAATGTATTTGATGTTTGTGAGTGTAGAGTTTCCATGGGCAAGTGGCGACTCAGCCCAGCATGGTTGGCGTGGCTCCTCACCCACCCATGGCCCGGCCCAGGGTTCGGGCGAGGCGTGGACAGGCCACTGATCCTCACAGCATTGCTGAACGGGTATAGTTTATTTGACTCATTTGTATTTGCACTAATTGGATTCTTTCTTATAAAATTATAATTCTACAATTTGTTTCATCAAAGAGACCATTGAGCTGAAGATTATTTTTTGAATTTTTTTCCATTCTTTTGGGATGTGTGAATATGTGTAAAACATTTGACCTTGTAAAACTTAGCAATGCTTTGATTAGTGCAACATTGAATGAACGCAAGGAATGAGCTGTTAAATTAGTATTCTAGCATGACATGGAATGTGGTAGTAGCATGTGTTGCTGTGGTGCTACTTATTCTTTAATTTTTTTCCCCAAAAGATCTGCATGTTCAATGTGCATTAATCGAGTTACATGCGTATTTCATTAAAGTTATGGGCATATTTCCATTGATTGAGGGAGTAATTGTGCATATCCGTATGCTGAAATTGAGTATTCTTTCTAGGGAACTTTGATGACGCTAAATGTCTAGCAAACTAGATGTTTATAAGTGCAAATCTGTTAGCAAGTTGGTCCTTTTTGGCGTTCACTTGGAGAAATTAAAGTGCTAATTTCTCTGTTGAGAACTTTTTAACCGAGTATAAGTAATTTTTTTCTCTTTATATATATATATATCTATACATATAGAAAAGGCATGGAATCTGCCACCAAATTCCTTTTAGTAAAATTAGGGTACAGATCCAAGCATGATACTTTAATAAGCAATGCTATATTAATATATGGATGGAATCAATCCAATAATATCACAACATGTATTAAACAAGAGAAACCAAATTAAAAAAGAAAGAAAAATGTCAAAACCAAAGCCCACATATTTTTAACCCATCATTAGTTTCTCGTGACGCATTTTTTATAGTCCTTGAACTTGTCTCAGTTAGCTGATCTCCTAACGCATGTGATGATGTTGCACTTGGTGGGACAGAGATCCTATACTTCATCCAGCAAATTAAGCGGCCTCAAAGGACTTCTACATTTTTCTTTTTTATATTTAAGGGCGTATATTTGATTATTAATCCGTAGGAGCATTTTTTATCCTTGTACCTTAATTTGTCCTATTTGGGCCATTAAATGTTTTGAGCTGTATTTGAAACAAATGTTCTTTTAGTGTTTAGATGAATATAAAGCAGTTGGACTAATTCTTGCATCCTTTTCTGTGGTGCAGCTGCGTAGAGAACGAATAGCAGAGAGGATGAAGGCTTTGCAGGAACTGGTTCCTAGCTCCAACAAGGTAATTTCATTAGGTCTTTCTCATTTAACACACCCACTTAGATTTGATATCACATGAGTCATCGGTTAGAAATTTATTTTATGTATTTAGTTACAAAATCCTATCTCCATTCTATATGAGTCTTAAATCTATGTTTTACTAGAGAAAAAATAAATAAATTCTTTATAGTTATGAAGCCATTGAAATAGATGCCTAGAGGTTCAAAATAGTTTACTGCCCAGTTTTCTAACAATTTTCTAATATTACAATACTTATGATCTACTTGGAATACAACAGACGTCGATTAGGGGAGGGTGTTGAGATGGTTGTAAATCTCAAATAATGAATAATTCCATTTCAAATATTTGGTCCATAAAACTGAGCTGAATAGATGGCATGCGGCCTTTTCATTTGATAGGCATAATCTAGCATATACTACATTATGCACAAAATTTGTGGAACTCTTTGGAAGAGTCTTTAGTGTGTTAGCTCATACCAAATATCGAAGGGTGATGGCTTTATTATGATCTGGGTAATATAGTATTTTCTGAAGAGGATTGGATTTTCTTACAGGGAAGATGTCTATATCTGATTCGAATATCAATCTGAGCAGAATCCTATTATCCTTTTGTCCACAAAAATTCTTGAAATTGAAAATCATAAGTAAATGGTATGCAGTCGCCCTCATTTGATTAAAACACAGGGGAAAACCCAAAAACAAAGGTTAAAAGACAAGCAAACCAAAAAAAAAAGACCCCAGTAGAAGAGAACACCAGCGGTCTAGGCAAAAACCCAAAAAAACCACCTACTCCTGTATCATAATAGTCTCCCTTGAATACAAAACCATAGCTGCATTCGCACAAAATGTCAAACTCTCCCTGAATCCTAGATAGAACCATCGTAAGCTCCCAGATGTTTTCTGCATACGGGGTGCTTCCCTTAAACAGGGTGTTCGAGTGAGCCAAATAGACCATACCACGGCTAGGATAAAGGACTGCGTGATCTTCGCTGATATGCTTCTACCCCCCTTTCTCATCATCTTCTTTCGCTTCCCATAGCTCCTCCAGAGAAGAGAATCCATACCTGAAGCTGCACACAACCACCTCCACACACTATGAACCATCGGACACTGGATGAACAAATGCTCCACAGATTCTTCTTCTACTCTACACAGCATGCACAACCTGTCCACGTTCGAGGGAGAATCATATGCATCATGATAAAGATTCACTTGGGAATGGTATCCATTATAATTGTATGAGAAGATACCTAAGTAACCAAACATGTTTTACTAGGACATTTACTCAATTTGATCGTGTACTAATTTAAAATTTGTATTTTTCCTTGTATTGTATTTTTAGGATTTGGACCTAACTCAATGGTTGACGACAAAATTGGCGACCATGGCTTCATGTGTTCAAGTCCCAACGCTAACAAAATTAATAAATATTACCTAACAAAATCAATAAATAAGTAAATAAATTTGATACGCATTATTCATGATGTATATCTCTAAATTACTGAATATGCAAACACTTTTTTTCTTGGAATATCTAAACCAACTTCAAACTCATGCATGTTTTAGAAATTTGGCATATCATAAGAAAGTAAGGACTTCTTTTCTTTGGGGTCTGAAGGTGATGCTCCATGTTTTCCTTTGTTGACACAACCAACACGGTTAATCATGTCCTCATCACACCATCATTAGAGCTATTGTCCAATGTTGATCATGGTAGTGTAGCCCTTAGGTTCGACACTGTCATAGTGCGATGCCAAGTCAGCGCGTAGGCGACTAGGTGATCCATAAGGGTCTAGGTGGTAAGTCTGCATAGTCAACAATGCTTGGGCTTGTATATGTGCCTAGACATGCCTGTCCCAACCTAGACATAATAAATGGGTCAAGGTGAGCTTGGCTATTTATAATGAACGGTTGAGATTAAAACAAATAAATATCTAGGATTTTAATTAAAACAACATAAATAGATAGGTATTGAATCTCCTCTTAGTAGGATGGTAGATGTACCCCTTCTTTAGTGAGGGGACTTGGGTTCGAGTCTTATTGCCGGCTGATAGAAGAAGATTTGATCAAGAAAAAAAAATTACCAATAAAAAAAACATAAATAGATAGGTAATTTAATTGTTTTGATTGAAAATATAACTTAAAATAATTTTTTCAGTATCTCATTCATTGACTCATGACAAAGAAAATCAAAATATCTATTTAACATATTTTGATCAAATAATTTTAATTGTCATACTAGTCATGACCAATAGGGTATTGATTTTCTTTCATTTTTACTCTTCAACAAGCCACAACAAATAGAAGAAGTAACATCATACAAAAGTAATAGCTCAATGGTAGGATTGTTCCCCTGTCTCCAATCCACTTTGCATTCTAATCTTATATTTTTCATTTGTAAATATAATGTTCTCATTTCAGTTTCACTTTTAGAAAAACAAATGATTATAGAATTTTCATTAATAAAATTATCATATTAACCATCGCCTAGGCATGCCTAGGTGTGCCTAGGCAACTAGGCGCATAGCTGCTGCCTAGGCTCGCCTAGACACCTAGACAACTATGGACACCTTAGACTGCCACTTCATGCAACTAAACAATGTTACTATGGCATGTATGGTTTTCATGTTGAAGTCATTATCTGAAGTTTCAGCAGATACTGAAATTTATTAAACAATGCACTTTATAGTGATCAGCAACCTGATGAAGACCTAAATGGTTTTTTTTTTTTATATTTCTCTATCTTAAGGGAACAACTGAATAATGTAATGTGTTTGCATGATGCCCTATATTCCTTTTTATGCATATTATCTTTTTCAAGAAATATGCATGCAAATTTCACTTGATGTGGCATTCATTTGGATGGAGATTTTTTCTGACCTTTATTGCCAGTAGTTTCTTTATGTGTAGTGTCAGCATCTCAAATGAATTCTAGATATAAAACCCATCAAGGAATAACTTTGTAGGGTCTTATGGGATCTCAGACTAAAAAAAATGTTTTTTTACACATTTAAATGTAGTTTGATGAAACTGTGGTAAATTATTTTGTATGATGATGTGGTACTTGTTTAATATTTTTGAAATCCTAAATAATATTACTCGTGTCTTTTTTTAATTTATTTGTTTTACTGAGGAGGTCCAAGCATATTTGTTGTGTATGCCTAAAGCAGAATTTAAAAGTATGGGAACTGCATTTACTTTAAATTATTGCTTTTTTTTAAGGGCTGAGTTTGTCTTATAAGTGTAAAAAAATTGATGTGATCAAAGATCATTCTCTTGCTAGAGTGCAGGGTTGGAGAGATTATTTTAGGTGAAAATTCAGTTGAATTGAATATTATATCATCATATGATCAATCACTTGATCTTTCCATTTAGTATATATAGCAAAGTTCATTAATAATATGAAAGTTCCTATCTTTATTTAAAAAAAAACTGTATATAGCAAAGCAGAAGATTTTTTGTCAAGTACAAGGCAGATTTCGTCTTCTTCCTATTGTTATTATTATTTATTATTATTATTTGTAAAATTGATGGTCATGACAACATCACAATTGGATAAGTAGGCACTTGTGCCACCATCTAAGGATTCAGTGCAAAGTTCGCCCACTGTTGATATGCATTTTTTTTTTCCTGTCTATTCATGCAGACAGACAGAGCGGCCATGCTTGATGAAATAGTTGATTATGTGAAATTTTTAAGGCTCCAAGTCAAGGTAAGAGTCATGTTTTATGATGATTCATGACTAGCTATTGTTTCTTAATTGGCATTGTGCCAAATTCATATTTGAATTCTATCCAGGAAACTGGTTAACCCTCACCTCCATATTTCTGCAAGTATATTGGTTCATGCTTTGGTAATCTAGGTCTAAGATATCTCCACTTTCAAAATGGAATTACCTCTAACAGTACATTTACTAGTTTCTTTATGGTCAATGCAAAAATACACACAATCTGAAGTCTTGAGTGGAAACTTGCATTTGGCATCATACACCTTAAGAAGAGGTACATATAGTCTCACGATAAAGCCCTTTAAACTAACAAGCATCCTTATATCCATGTTTCCATGTATTATGAAATGCGCCAGTGTGTTAGATAGCCTACTTGCAATGTCCTATTTTTGGATTCTTTTTTTTTTTTCCCCATAATCCATTCTTGTTAATAGTTTGCAATTTAATGTTCTTTCATTTTTATCCTGTTTTATGATTTTCTATTATATTTGTCATAACTACTCCCATGATCAAATGTATCGAGATAATCTTCCCGCCTATTGCTTTGTATGTTTTGTTTCTTGATCCATTATTTAATGTATCTAATGCTTTGTGATTTTGCCTTTAACAATAGCCCCCATTTTGAAACATGTGAAACTTTCGTAGTTGTGGTACTAAATACTATCAATTGAATGGTAGGAATTTGAAATCCATTATCCAGCCGAAATTGTGTGTTGGGAGCTATTGTAGGGCCCGTTTCTGTTCTAACGAATGGCTCTTCTTCAGATCAATCTAGGCTAACAGATATTGCCTTTCTACCTTTTCTGTTATAATGTCCTGCTAAATTAGCATCTTAGCCCTATGATGGAATCCTACATGATGGTGTTAGAACTTTGGGATTAAGATAATATAATGAATACAGCTTTCCATAACAGTTGATGAAAAAGATTGATTGTACAATTTCAGGTTTTGAGCATGAGCAGAATTGGTGGAACTGCTGCAGTGGCACCGCTTGTATCTGATGTCCCACTACCATCAGTCGAGGTATAAAAAAATGATGTCGAATAGATCACGAAATGCCTGCATCCCTGACATGCATTTCAACACATAATCATTTAGGGTAAACTTGGGTGAACAATATTAACTGAAAATTTCCTACCAGTGAGATTTTCCATTTTGATCATTCATTTCCTATATCTAATCCCATCCCTTATGTATATCATAATATTCAAATGCGCTTTTGTTTTTGTTTTTCCCAATTTATTAAGGGTGAAGCAAGCGAAGGCGGTGACCAGCAAGCATGGGAGAAATGGACAACAGACGGCACTGAGCGACACATTGCGAAGCTCATGGAAGAAGATGTCGGGGCAGCAATGCAGTTCCTCCAATCCAAAGCCCTCTGCATCATGCCCATTTCACTCGCATCCGCCATTTACCACACCCACCACCAACCCACTGACCCCCCCACACTCATCAAACCCGAGCCCAACGCCCCCTCATGAATCTAGAGACACACCTACAAAACGTGCTCGCACGTGCCTATCAACGACTCCTAACACTTTTTTTCAACTAAAAAAATATCTGCACTTCCAACCCTAAAAATTTGACAACCCCCTACATTGCGATCAAAGTCAGATGCCACATTTCGCTTTCACATCTTCCTTTCCTTTTCTTCTTCTTTTTCTCTCTCCCTCTTTTTTTTTTTTTGCTTTTGTTACCTTGTCAAACATGATGTGATGTCAGGTCTATATGATCAAAAAGAAAAAAGAAGAGGAAGAAAGAAAGTATACTGCAGGTATGTCCAAACCCTTCCAGTAGTTTATAGCAAGTGATGATGAAAGAAAGGTCTTTGTGGGGGATGTTAGTGCTCTCTTCCAAAGACAAATTTTGTGGTGGGGGCTGACCACTTTTGGTAGTGGGTTGGTGGGACCTTTAAGAAAAAAAACAGGATGAAATTGTGGATTGGTGTGTATAATATTATTATATTTTGATGATTGTCAGGGTAATGGAAATGCATGCTTTTTGAAGAGCTGAAAGTGTTGTTGTATGCTTAGGTCTAATAGGAAACACAATGTGAACGGCAAACTAGAGGCAAGTGGGGATTTTTTTTTTCTTTTCTTTCCCAGTAGTGGTTTGACTTGTTTAATTCCTCTCAAGAATCATTGTGTCTGTGAATGAGTTTCTTTAACAATGTTGGTGGCTTCTTGTGATAATCAATGGTCGCGAGAGGTTGTGATTTTTTTTATCATTTATATATTCTTTAATTTTCTGTGCTAGATTTGTCTATAAGTTGTGGTCCATGCAGGATGATAATACAAACATTAAACTTAGAACTTGTATTAATTAAAACCTCACTTCATTGTGTGCATTTCCCCCCTTTTAATTGGTCATGCATTGACTTGTGTTTGGCCTGTTGAAATGAACTGTTGTTTAGAAGTTTAAAGCCTTGCATCTCAACAAATTTTTTTTCTTTCTTTTCTTTTGTGGTGGTTAAAGGCGAGTTCGAACCCGTGACCTCCCCCCTTTCGGGAGGATGCATCTTGACCACCCCGCTATGGGGGTTTGATAACCAAAGAACAAATGAATAAATTTTACATCTTGGTATATTGTTCGACAATTAACCATGTTATAAAATTGAAATGGTATTCTAATATCATTTGGTTAGGATATCATTTTGTTTAACATCAATCAACCTATAACATGTCCACCTCAGGGATTGATTGATATTTATACTTTTTTAGAGATTTATGCTTTTTTAATCTACTGTTATAAAAATTTTAAGTACTGTGTGAAAGAACATGGCATAAAATGCAGGAAGAATGTGTTCGGCGGACCTTACATTCCAAATAATAATATATATTAAGAAAAATAAATCTAATCACTGTGAGCTATACATCTCAAAAAGTAAAACAAACACAAAAAAGTTTATAAAAGATTTTTAAAAAGATTGTAAATTTTTTTTTTCATATAACTAATGGAGAGAGAAGGGAAAATACTAGACTAGTATAAAATTGACAATTACATTATCCAAAGTCTATGCTAAAACCCTAAATAACAAATATAATGTGACACTAATACCATTATTCCCTCGAACTCAACTCCTAAATCAACAGTCGCTTTTATGACTCCTAAATCAATTCAAACCACATTTTCTTCTTGATACAATTCTAAATGAAACAGTAACTACATAAACAAAATACAACCAACACAAACATCTTTTTTTTCCCAAACTAAACTCCTAAACAATAAAAAAATGTAGTATTCTTGGATCGGTACAAACTCTTATTAATGGACCCTTCATGTTTCCGAACATCACAAAAGTCACCATTATGAGGACATGAAGAAGGTTTTAGAAAAAGAGTATAATTGCAGCATGCCACATATGAAGGTTCTTTCTTTAACAATTATTACATAAAGATCTTTACTTAATGAAGGATGTGAAATTCTTTAGATCAGGATCAGGTCTAGTGATTTCAAGGAGAGATTTGAATTGGTGAAGATCCGAACACCACCAAGAACTTGATCTACTGACAGTGTTGCTTGCCATTTGTACTCTGATGATCAAGTCAGAGAGAATTTCACTCACAGAAAGCAATAAAATGAATATACCATTATGTATTTTGTACACAAGATTTAAGGTAGCATTTAGATGCAAAGATTGAAAGAGCTTTACACCCAAATAAATTTTTGAAATTGGCTATTCAAGAATTTGATTTAAAGAAACTATTTTTTAATATATAAATTCTTTCCAGACCATTGGAAGCGTTTAGAAATAAGTTTAGCTCAAATATGATTACAGCAAAAGTAAAATCTCAAAAATTGCTCAAACTTATTTCCAAGCGCTACTAGAATAAAGGGTTACAATTGATAGTGCTCCCAATAGTAGGAATACATTGACAAGGGAAATAAATGTCCTGATTTTCACATGTTGCTACAAGCCTCAAGTGTTAAGTGTCAAGTGAAACACACAAATTCTCTTCAACACCACAATACATTTCTCAGTTTGTCAGGCTGGATCCATAGTTTCTTTTTTAAAAAAATGGATGAACAACACAGAGGCAGGAACCCGGGCGCATGACGCCTGCACCACTTCTTTGAACAGAAGAAGCAAATGAGCATTTATAAGTAGTTTATATGCCTTATTTGATGACAAAAGATTCTATCTAACAAGCATCGAGATCTCGGCATGGAGGAGGCTTCGGCTCCCCGAGCAAAGTGGTATTCCCTCCTTCGGGGCTGCTCCTTATACGCAATTTGTTCTGCGTGCCAACCTGCAAAATGTATTTCAGATTAATATTAAATTGCTTGTATAAGTTAATTAATTTACATCTCATTGGCAGTTGATGCTTGTGGACGACTCACCGGAGGAGTTTCTCCTCTTCTCAACATCTCGACAATCTCAATAACTTGGTCTGGGGTAACATCTTCCTGTCATAAGGACAAAAGGTAAAAAAAAAAAAATTCTAAGCAAGAGATGATTTCACAGTAAAAAAGGTGACAATGGGAAACATGACAATGGCAGCCAGCAAATGACTATTAAACACTAAGTCATTCCGGCTGTTCTAACTCAGTATATGAAAACCCTAACCCCCCATTCATATAGAAGAATTAGGTTATTCGATAGATAACTATAATGAGATAAGTGAAATAAACTGTTTACTATTTGGTTGTATTTTTTGTTATTTTCATTGGAAAATGTAATAATGAAGTTTTTATTGTTTGATTGACTATAGATAAGTTGTACATAAAAGATGAATAAGAGGTGAATAAGGATTTATAAAAAAGTGAAAAAAATTATAAGACGTGGAGGCCTCTGATTTACAAAAAGTGAAAATGTGATTTAACATATGGGCCTCTCTGATATAATGGCATAGATTTGAGTGCAATAACCCAATTCCAGAAGAGATATGGAATACCAATAGCATACAGTATCACCTTATTCTCCCCTTTAAAAAATGATAGGATGATGTGTCCTTTTACCATTAGTTCAAATTTGGGTCACCAATTATTAAAATTTTAGGTCACTGGATCAAAACTCTTTTTTTGATGAGGAAAACATTACACTTAGTTATCCTTGCCATCACTTTTGCAATGCAATATGTTTTGAAATTTTTCGGAAGGTATTTACTTGTCTAATAAAGTATTTTTTTTTAAAAGAATGAAGTAGATACATACATTCTTCCATCTAATGGAGTATGTATTCGTCTAATTGAGTATGTACTCCATTACCCTCTGTTCGGATAGCATAGCAGAGGTGGAACACCAGTGGAATTAAGGGGAAAAAGCTATCAAAAATGGGTTTGTCCCTTCAGCCGATGGCCTAGTAATTTAACATAGACGCCTTTCCCTAGGGACCCCGGTTCGAATTCTCCAAACAAGAAGACTGAAAAACAGTGTCTACAACCCTTTGGGCTGGGGTTTCACGGGTTTCTATTCCAAGATTCATTCTAGACCCATGATGGCCCATGCCATCATAATAAAAGTGTTGGTCTAACACAAGTATGTTATACACTTTGTAGTCCATTAGGGTCCTTATACAAAAAAATAAAAATAAAAATAAACAAAATGGTTTAAGAAATGAAAAGGAATTAATTAGGGCTCACATAGTAATTATAAGTGTAACCCTCTGAACCCTTTGAGTAGTCGGCCACCGTGATCATGGGAGCGTTTACACAACATCCCTGCAAAGAAAATCACTAAAGGTGAGCAACTCTCATATATAAGAAAATCAGTCGTCAGACTTTTTTATACTTCTATAAAATGATCGTCCCCACTCTTGTTTAAAGAAGTCACCCACCATACATTCCATTTCCCCGACAGAAAACATGCCATCCTTTGTTACTTCTGCAAGGAGCACAAGGATTGGTGAATAAAAGATATACAAATTTTATTTAATGGTCAATCCAATCCAAACTTCCATAAGTTCAGGAATAGAATTCATATAGCAGAAAGGTATCCAAGTCACTAGAAAAACTTACCATTACGTTTCACTCCCAAATGTTTAAGTAAAGCCTCCTCTATTCCACGAGAACCACGAATCATACAAGGTGTGGTGCCACAGACTAAGAGGTGATATTTACCTACCTGAAAAGAATTGAGCATTTCAAATATGACAGCATGATTTCAAATGACTCCATAACTGTAAATAAAAGCCTATCAAGCACCGCGACTCACATTTGTCCGGTTGAACATTGAATAAAATGTAGCAACTTCATATACACGAATTGGAGCAACTTCAATAACCTTGGCAACCTGATTCAAAAAATAGATTAAATTATGAACTGCTCGATCTCTCCAAGAAAACAAGTGCAAGTCACTACAGTTACAGTATCTAACGAGGAAAACCAGATAAAAAATAAAGGTGGTTATGCTGCATAAATTAATTCTTTACATGTTTGGTGCACGGTCATATTCCAAATGACAAGCATAGCTGTAGAAACTGATGTTAAATTAGAAAGGAACCCTAGCTTCATTATTCCATCCCTGACAGGCCTTCTCCTAATGGGGTCAACAGTATTAGGAAGGGTTGGGAATAGAAGGGATTGGGAAGGCAAAAGACTGTAAATATTGGAGGGCAGTTATATAGATATTGAGGGGGAATCTGCAAAAGCCAAAAGTTCAAGAAAGGGTTAAAGGGAGTGGATTTTCCTGGAGTCCCCACCTCTATTGATGCATCCCAACCCAAGGGCTTAGATGCTGGAAGATAACTACCATAACCATCAACATCATTGCAATGTACGAAATCAAAGATTTCAGCAGACGAAAAGCATCAACCTGAGCACTTTGCAAGCAACAGACATCTAAGCCAAATATCATCTTCCTTTCGCTGTTATGGACAAGGGTGTCTCTTCTAATCCACATTCCAGAGGAAGATCTTGTCACACACAATCTTGATCCACACTGGTTTTAACCCTGCATTTCTTCCCAGGTCTGGAGTCTGCACCTGAGAAAGGTACAGTCATTCTAAAGCATGCAGCACTGGTAGATTACTAACACGAACAAGTAAAAACCCAATGGTTTGAACTGATTGTAAGTAGACAATTGGAGAACCAGATATTTACTAGACTGGAGACCATGCTGCAGAACTGACTTGTCATGAATTCAGATCTACACGTGTGATAGCACAACTACAAACAAGGAAAAACTCAATGGTTTGAGCCAACTGTAAGTCGACAATCAGAGCAGTAGATCTGTGGCCCATAGTAAGTGTTTTGATGTTTTTAAAGTTGTTCAAGGGTAGTTTGGATGGAGCTTATAACTCCCACAACTTATAATTTGAGTTCATATTGTTAGTAAAATATCCTTTTCCCTTTCTCGTTCTATTCCTAATAATAGACCATCCTAATTGAGACGTCCTGTCAAAATCCATCAGCATCATAGGTAGAAATCCTCTCAACTAATCATTATCCAAAACTAAATAAATTCAAAAACTAGTGTGGAAATTAACTTATATGAAAACTATGTGACTATGGGTTATCTTATGTGGGCCGACATGGCCCTCATCTCCCACTTGACCCACACATCACAAACTCCATTACATATCAATTGATGGTTACCCAGAACTGAATGGAATTCAAAAACCAATAATATAACTTGGTGAACAGCATTCTCTACACACACACAGAAAGAAAAGAAAAAACCCATTATGTGGAAACTGTGTAGTAGTAGTCTGTCTTATGTATGTCATGGCCACTTTTTTTTATAGTGTGTGTGTTTCTGAGCGCCCAACCTCTCTTGAAAAAGGAAAAGGTGGATTTGCCATTCTGAAAGATTAATAAACGAAACAGAAAGTAATTCAATTCTTCTCATCCCACTCAATTCTCCTCATTTCTTCTTCTTATCCTTTCTTAACCTCTCTCTCCTCCTCTTCTGCTGTTTTTTACCTTCTTTTTTTAAGTGAGGGAAGTGAAAAGATGAGGGAACCATTTCAGGTAAGGTTAAGAACATATCCGTCATCTAGTCAATTTTTTTTATATTTTTTTATCAAGGACACACTTGATACATATCTGGTGATGTGTGTTGACTGAGAGTTCATGTCAGACATCGGCACAACACCCCTACATCCATGTCCTCTTTAGAGTTGAACATAACATGTCATGATAAATCTGGCTTACAGCTGGTCATAACCCAGATGCTTGGTCACCAGGTCTGCAGTCACCATATTGTTTCTAATCTGAACTACTAACACTTGGCCTTCCTGTTTCTTTTCCTTTGCAACATAGTATTTGACCTTTATGAGATTTGGAACATTATTTTTTGAAAAACATAAAGGTAGGCACTCTGCTTCATTTAATTCAAATAAGGGAATGCTGAAAGAGAAAAGATACAAAAGACAAATAAAACCAAAGCACACCCCAATGGCGGTCCTACATAGAGAACTCTACTCAGGAACCAACCACAGGCTACAAAACTAAAACCAAGGTACTGCCCCTGAATCTGGATTCAGCCCCCCGAGACCAAAACAAAGCTGGCTCCTGCACAAAATCTCCCCCAGTCCTGGATGAATCTCACCACTGACTCCTAGATATTCTCTGCATAGGGGGTACTTCCCTTGAAAAGGGTCTGGTTTTGGGTGAGCCAGATGGACCACACAACAACAAGAACAAAAGACTGAGATATCTTTACCCCAATACTCCGGTCCCCCACCCTCTGCAACTTCTTCCCTGCTTCCCACATCCCCTCCAGTGTTAAGAAGTCAATACCTCGCCACTAAGATTGCCTCAGCTGCGCTCCCCGTCCATGTCAGTGGCTGAATGCAACCATCCCCAAACCAATTTGAAAATCGGACATATGAAAAGGTCTCGATTGTTTCAGTCTCAACTCTACTAAAAACACATTGAGCGTCCTCATCCGTGGCCCATCTAGCACGCCGAGACTTAGTCAATATCATTGCCCAAGGCAAAACACCTAATTTTCAAAGTAAAGTATAAGAAAAATATAAGAAGATCTATAATTAACTTTGCTACCTTAAAAACTCTATGACACCATCCATAAAGGAGACTTATATAGCAAATGTATACTAAATGCTCAGATGTTTGAGATCAATAAATAGCAACCAAAATATTTTTTTAAACTAACTTGAAAATTCAACATGTAAACTTTCCACCAATAAAACAATGTTAAGGTTTTACCGCATTCATTGCAGAAACAGGTAGCCATCCGCCATGTTGCTGTTGTGCAAGATCAAGAAGGGGAATCACAGCAGATTGCTTGTAGTTGGAAGGATAGTGCGACAGTATCTCTTTGGCCTAATAAATACAAATATAGATACACATGAATTAATCTTTGCACATCTTCAAGTCTTCAAAATGCCAAAATGTAATGCTTATTGAGGACAAGAGTGATGAATTAGAAAGGAAATCACTTCAAAAACATATTATAAGTGCAAACAGAAAATCATAACAATCATTCAACACAAACAAATCTTTAAACCAAAAATACCCATCAAGAGAGATTCATAATATCCGCTTTGCTCCGCAAATAACGGCTTTGTCATCCCCCTCAAATAAGAGCTTTATATGGTTACTATCTCTTGTTAAAATTCTCAAAAAGGTGAATTGTGCCAAATTTGCAAGTGATGGGAGTCTCAATTGTCAATTTTGTGAGATCGGAGGGGGGACTCACGAGACCATCACTTTTATGATCATCCTATTAGCAGTAACATTTGGTCTATGGTGGGTATCATCCTTGGCAAGAGGTGTGAGTTTTCGAGGGTTGAAGACAGATGGGAGTTCTTGCGAAGGCAGTTCAAGAAAGGAGACCAAACCAAAAAGGCAAAAATTTTTGGGATCATTCCCCATGTGGTGTGATAGAGCTTTTGGTTAGCCCGGAATGGGAGTATCTTTCCACATAACAAAGCTAATATAGAGAACATTTTGGCCAATATAGCAACTCTCCTTCGAGTTTGGGCTTCCGCCCTAGTTGGAGGCGACCCTAGCTTCTCCATTGTGCAAAGTTTGTTAGCACAGTTGCTTTTACTTAAAAAGGAGTCTTTTTATCTTATATCTCTCAAATTTCTTTCATTTTTTTTTTCCTCCTTGGAGAATCCTTGTCCCCTTTGTTCGGGGGGCGAATTTAGTAATATGAAGCTCCAATCTTTTCTTTAAAAAAAAATAAAAAAATTCGAAAGAATATAGCACAGGTAAAAGAGTTTAGGCCATGGTAGAATCACTCCATGAGGAAACTAAATTGCATATCTCCCTAAGTTAACTAAAGAAAATCAGACTTAAGTTACAGCAGGAAATCCCCATTTTTTGGAAGAATCTCCCCCCCCTGCAACATGTAAAACATGGTGTCCAACCAACATCTATGTCATAATTTCTTATGCCCACTCCATTAATGTCCATGGATTTTTTTTATGCCATCATTCTACATGACAAGCCTCTCACTAATGGAGAGATACAAAAGCAAATCACCATCCTACATAACCTCAATGTGTCCTTCACCCATAAACACCCCTCCATCCTCTAAACACACTCTAAAATGCTTTTTAATTAGAATCCGCAAGGTTATGGTCCGCCAATTGATTTATCCAATTAAGAAATGGTTTTGACTTATCTAATTTCTGATTTTATTTTATTTACTTATATATATATATATATATATATATATATATATATATATTGGAAATTGGTTCCCCATTGTGCATATTTGGCACAGTGAGGTTTGATCCTTTCACCTCCTTTCCAAAGAAAAGAGATGTTAACTGGCTAACCAAAGCTCCGCTCTAATTTCTGAATTTTATATAGAAAGGACTTAAAGGCACATTACAATTTTTTTAATCCAACCACCTGATTTCTATTTAGAGAGGTAAATTCCAAAGAATAAAACAGGTGGAGAACATAAAAAAGAAAAGAGGATCTCTCTCTCAAAAAAAAATAAAAAATACAACCTGCTCAAAACAATCAAATCAGAAATACACAAGAAGTCTCCTTTACTTTCAAGATTAACTGATTCAGCCACCCAGAGATACTTTAAATCACACCTTAGGATTATACAGTACCCCAACCCATGTATCCATGCACCCTCTTGTTGGATGAGAATTATCTTCATTGTTTGAAAATCTAAATACTACACATTCAACAATGAAAAAAAAAAAAATTGAGTTGTGATGTGAAGCACTTTTTCTAAAGTGCTGCACTATTCCATTTTCATCAACATCCCACCCCAACCCCATTTGTAACAATTGACGCTAAGATGATTAGCATAAACCCATCTTTTTTTAATTAAAATGGTAAGCGTTCTAATTGAGCTGCTCAGCATAAACCCCATAATTATATCTTTGAAAAAACTGAATACATGGCATGGATAGCAACAACAAATTGATTTAAGGGACCAATTGGGACATATTTTGAAGGTTGATGCAGTTTTGAAGGAAGTGAGAAAATGCATTGCCTAGGTGTTTGCAGTCCATTTTCTTTTTCCTGTTATTTTGTTTTTTCAAGGGGGGTAAAAAAAAAATCCCGTCTTTCATTTAACAAAATCCTCAAAAAAAGTCTTTTTAAGGGAAATGTAGACCTTTTATAACAAATTGAAGAAGTTACATCGGGTCCGAATGAAGGTGGATAGAAAACAAAACAGAAAAAGAGAACTCGGCGTAAAGCCAAAACAGGATATAAAAAACCAGATAAAAAAGCTATTGATTCCATCTACCCTCCTTGGCATTCAGAGAAAATTTCCATGAGAAATATCATTATTTCTTGATAGAGCCATTTCATACATTTAATAACTTGTGTTGAAAAAAGTCACCAAAAATGATCAAATAGAGATCATGAATCAGATCAAAGACACCAAACAAAAGTGAGACCCGAATGGATGAATGAAAACTCACCCTCTCCTTGTTCACCTCACTGAATTCCCACGGCACATCGGGATTGTTGTCCGGCGAATCAATGTGCTGCAACAACACATGCGTATATCATAACATAAATGTCATAGAGATCGAGCGAGCGAGAGAGAGAGAGAGAGAGAGAGAGAGAGATTTGACTCACGTAATTTAGGGCGGTGGAGAATCGGCGAGAGGCATTGGAGGATCCGACCTGCACAGAGAGAGAGAGACGGAGAGTGTGAGATCAGATCCGATTGAGGTATATAGAGAAAGAGAAAATCAGGGTTAGGGTTTGTACGTGTGGAGATTGGCGGAAGATGTGGCGGATCTCGGAGAGGCGCCGCCGGATGAGCCGGCCAGAGGCGATCATGGCGGCGATGGAGCGGGAGAAGACCGAGGGAGTGGACGGTGGGTTTTGCGGTGATAGTCTGTGGGGCGCCGATATTTCCACCCACGGGTTCTTCAACCCACCCCTCTTCAAAAAAAAAATAAAAGTGTGATTTTATTAAGAGGTGAACCGTCATTGTAGAGTCGAACATGTCATAAAAATCTAACGTTTTTATGTGACCCATTTAACTTTGTGAAATCGTGAAGTATAATGTTAAGTAAAACATTTATACAAAGATTTTTAAAATATTTTATATTTTATTTAGTAATGATGATTAAAAAAATTATTATATTATAATTATGTCGTTGTTCAAATCTGGTTGACCTAACAGTTGAACCAATGACCTTGACTCAATCATTTTTTTGTTCATTGAACGGTTCAATTTTTAAAACATTGTCATTATGTCACAGGTTAACATCACATAGTCAAACTGATCCCAAATACCTAAGGCCCTCTCTACAGCTCATTCGACTTGTGACATAATGAACGACTTCATAAAAAGATATTCAAACATTACATCATATGATTTATCCTTCATGATATTGAACGACACACCATCGTTTGAAGACATCATTTTATCGAGAATGCCATAACACGCAAAAACATTGTTAAAAAAACAAAGTCGAATGGGCCGTAGTGAGGGCTTTAGGTCTCTGTAACTAGATTACGACTATGTGATGTCGACCTGTGAAATAATGAACGACTTCACAAAGTCGAATGGGCTACAAAAAGGGCCTTAGATCTCTGTGATCAGTTCGACTATGTGATGTTGACCTGTCACAAAATGAAAGACTTTACAAAGTCGAATGGATCGGGGTGGGGTCACTCTTTAAAAAATTTATATTCTGATTTTTTTAGAGGGGTGGGGGAATAACCATGTGGGTGGGAATATCGGTGCCCTAATTTGTGAGGTAGTCCTGTTAAGATTATACGCGGTGAGTTTTAGCTTCTTAAAACTAACCATCCCTTAGATTTTCACAGATCCTTCATGATTCCACGTGGTAAATGTATTAACGTGTTCTTGTCTCTCTCTTTCCTTCTCTTGGGGATTTTGACTTTCGATAAAAAAAAATTTAAATCAAGTTATTGATTATTTGTCATAAGTATTATTAAATATTAGTTATTAAATATTATAGTTGCATTAATTATGAGATAATAAAATACAATTTATATAGACTATGTAATGCTATGTTTACATAGCTATTGTGGAGGGAAAAATCTACATCGTATTAAAAAAGCGACATGTGTTAGGGCTAAGATGGGTATGGACCGTCGTATTAGACATTTGAGAACCCAAATGTAAAATCGAAATACCAAACAGGCATTCCCGAGTAGGTGAGACACGGCCAGATTGAAGGTCTTATCGGGCGGTCTTACACCTCGTGGACAAATGTCATCCCAAATAGGTAAGACACGACCCGATTGAAGGTCTGATCGAATAGCCTTCCACCTCGCAGATAAATAGCCAGTTACACGTTGAGTAAGACCTACCCCGTGTACCGATTTGATCAAAACCACGAGGAGGACCAAAGAAACAGTCAGATATCAACCTATAACTATCAGGCGAGTGATTAAGGTCCATTACTCGTAAAACGTGAACAATTAAGAGCACGTGCAGCTACAATAAAGTAGGGTGGTTATCACAAAACTCGCATACTAAACAGTCATCAAGGAAAAGTCGTTACAATAGCTAGGAGGCCAGTGACAACGGCTATTTAAGTCAGAGACCCTATAAAAATGGAGGCGATGAACGAATTAAGGTATAAAATTTTCATTTTACCTACAAGCCACAAAAAAAGTGAGATTACTCTCTAAATACCCTTACTGATACGTCTCTTCAGAGTCCTCTTGGCTAGCACTACATCGGCGCCCCTCTGATTCATTTTTTAGTGCAGGATGAGTCCGGATTCGAGAAAGAGACTCCGACCGACTGTTTTAATTGAAGGGAAAAAATAACTCTTTAATTGTACTGTTATATTTTTTAAAAACAAATAGATTACATAAATAAAATCCCATAGATTATTTATTATTATTTTAAACTAATTACACTTTACAATTAGTTAAATTTGAGATCACATGAATCAGTTGAATTATCTATTAAACAATTTTCTTCTGAATTAATGATTTTCTACCACACTCTTTGATGGAAGCTCTTTTGCATGGAAGGAAGAACTATTAGTTTTTATTCTATTTGAAGTCAACATTCATTGAAGTTTTCAGTATTAAAACATGATACGCGAACGTGTACAATGCAAGCGATCGACTTGTGATTTTCACACCGTCAGATCAATGGAACCATCCAACAAAACACGATAATCCTCAATAACGAGTACCGCCGTTAATACCAGACCAAAGCGTCCTGTTATCCCATCCCGATCGGCTTGTTTGAGAGACCCGAAACACCGCTTTCAGAAGCAGAGATGGAGCTCTCGATCTCAGCTTCGGCAACTCTAATCGCGGCTCCTCCGAATGTTAGGGTTTCGACACCTCCTCTTACTGCGCTCTCCTCCAGGAATTCTCTCTTCTTTAGCAACGGATGCAGCTTCGGATCGGTCTCCGTCAGGGGGGGACGGAAGGTCGGTGCCGTAGGTCGGAGAGGTTCGAGAGGTCTGGATTGCCGGTGCCTGTTCGGGCTCGGGGTGCCGGAGCTGGTGGTGATAGCGGGTGTCGTCGCCCTCGTCTTCGGCCCGAAGAAGCTTCCCGAGGTCGGCCGGAGCATCGGAAAGACCGTCAAGAGCTTCCAACAGGTCTGTCTGTTGAACTTGTTTTCTTATGTTTTTTGCCTTGACATCTGCGCTACTGACTCGTGGAGTTGCCTTGATAATCGTGCACTTAAAATCTACTGACGTGCCATGCCTCGTGAAATTAGGAAACCTCGATCTTGAAAAACGAATGGCCTCCCTGTCCCTGATAGTAGATTTGCCTTGATAGGAGTGCACTGAATTGCGTGGTTAAACCGAATTGCCTCGTTATCTGTGAGCATGATTGTGTAGTTGCCTCGATAAGCACGCACCGTTTTGGATGAAGTAGGAATTCAGTCTTGAAAATGAATGAGCTGAGGCTTGGACCCATGACTCAGTGGCTGACAAGTGCAATCAAGAGGGCAGAGGTTCGAGTCCCAGCATTTACCTACCAAAAAAGAATGAGCTTGAGCGTTGCTTGAGTTCTTATGTTTTAGGACCGCGTAACGTAAATATTTGTGCTCTTGACTGTAGTGTTTGATTTGCCAAATTGTCCACGCACCCATGGGAATAAGAGAATAGTACATTGCGTCCCTCGCACTACATCGCTGTTCATCCTCATCTCCTTGCCCGCAGCCCTCGATGTTCCATGCTTCGGCCCTTAGTGGCAACATATTATCCAACATTGTCCACACAACCTCTCAGCCACCAGACACTGGCATATCATGCTATCCACCAATTGTGAAGCCGCCTCACATAACACACAAATCCTTGATTCCTTCAGCCTCCACTTGGATCTGTATTCTTTGGTTAAAATTCACCTTTGGTACACCAGCCACATGAATCCCTTGGTTTTGAGTGGGAACGTGGGACCCCAAATCTCCTTTATTTTTTCCACTATACCATGATTTCTCTCCGATTGAGACTTTTGCCATCGGTATCGTGATGCGAGGAATATCTCCTTGAAAGCTTGATCAACCAGACAACCTTGTCCTTCATTGCTCTGTTGATATTTATCTCCTGTTATGCCAGTAACAGCTCTGTCAGCTGCACAATTTCCTCCTCTCGCAAATTGCGTCTGAGCCACACATCCCATATCCCAGGATCATTGATGTCGTTCCAAAAACTATTGACCTTCCCTCTCTATGTACTGCTATTTTGGAAAATGTTTGAAAACATTCCTGCAACGGATGTTCTCCCCACCATTTGTTGGACCAAAAGGCAATCAATGACCTGCCACCCAAATTCCAGTGAATCGTATTAAAGAACTCCTTTGCACCCCAAGCCACCACCCTTTACATTGGAATGAGGTGTGGGGTGAGATACGTGAAAGACGATCCTCCTCCTCCCCAGTTGTCTCTATCCTTTAAGAGATGTGCCCGCATGGAATCCGGGTTCCCAAGCAATTTCCACACCCATTTAGGTAGCAACGCTTTGTTCATTTTGTAAAGGCATAGCATGCCAAGGCCTCCATGAATTTTAGGCGAGCAAACGAACTCTCACTGAACCATATGAGGGTGACTACTTGCCACCTCCATCCCTTTCCCTCTATGGAAACTCTGTCTCACCGGATCTGACTATGCCATTTTGGTCACACCCCCTTTGGCACCCTCTCTACCCTTGTTTTTCTCAACTTCAGGATATTAAATCCCCTCGGCCTCTCCGCACCCACCTTGTTCACGCCCTCTAGTCGCTGCTCCTCATCTGATGAGACCAACATGGAGAAATTAGTGATTCCCCTTGGTAGTTGGTCACCGGTATGATGAAGAACCTCCTCAGGAAAGACCTGAATTTGAGGAGCTCGACAATACCAAACCTCCTTGAAAGAAACTCTTATCTTCATTGCCACACACAAGGACACCTACTTCAACATCGCGTCCCTAGACAATTTGTGTGGAGAGCTCTTACTTTGTCAAATTTGAATTTCGTGAATCCATACATTCCGCCATCACCAACATCTGGATTCACTTTACTCTTGATGAGGAAAAAGCCCCACAAACTTTCAGGACCGTATAACGTACATATTTGTGCTCTTGACTGTAGTGTTTGATTTGCCATATCTCATTGTAGGAGAAGTGAAAACCTCAATCATGAATACAAAATAGGCTTATTTCCACTTGGTAGAGGAGGTTTTTTTTCTGATGGAAGACACAAGGCCAAGAGGCATCCGCTAAGACAACCCTCATGGTGTCACCGATGAACTCCAACCTTTTCGCCCCCTCTATGTGTTGACCCCATTCCACCACAAGCATTGTTGTTAACTCCCAGAGGTTTTCAAAGTAATATCTTTGCCCTTCGAAGATGAAAAGGTTGTGCATTCGCCAAATTGCCCATGCACCCTTGAGGATGAGAGACTGGTACAATACGTCCCTCGCACTACCCTCGCTGTTCATCCTCATCTCTGTAACCGCAGCCCAAGGGCCGATGTTCCATGCTCTAGCCCTTAGTGGCAATATATTATGCAACATTGTCCACAACCTCCCAGCCACCATATCATGTGATCCACTGGTTGTGAAGCCGCCTCACATAACACACAAATCCTTGATTCTTCCGGCCTTCACTTAGATCTGTATTCTTTGGTTAAAATTCGCCTTTGGTGCACTAGCCACATGAATCCCTTGATTTTGACTGGGAATATGGGGCCTCAAATCTCCTTGATTTTTATCACTATCCCATGATTTCTAGAAATTCTTGGGGATTTTGATGCCATCACCATCTAATACCTGGAGATTGCTAAGTTCTAGAGAGTAATGTATCCTTTGGCCAAATTATTTTATGAAATTGTTATGATGGAGCATTCAAATATATTCCAGTTATAATTCCCTTTGCATCCAGAAGTAATTCTCTAGTATATGAATGAATTTTGTACACTGAACCTAAATAATAGAATCTTATCAAGCAAAGCAATCTTTTTTCATACCATAATAGATGGTAAGATGGATATAGTCTATCAAAGTTGACACTTGAATCGTCATTGAAGAATGGGTATCTTATTTTGTGAGAACCATTTAATAATCCCACTTTAACGGATTGATTAATGATGTGGTATCACCCAAGTGCACTATTCAGGCAACATGTCTGCTGTCCACATTTTCCATAGTAGGACCAGCAAAATCATTTTTCTTGACTCACATAAGTGACTCCTGCATTAGTGTATCTTTGTAAGAGAATATTATGGTGGCATTTCTTGCATTGTTTGGTCTCATTGCTGAATGCCTGAATGTAATGCCCCAGGGTTACAATATAGTTTCCATTTTCTTTAACAGGCTCATGGTTTTTAGAACACGTATAAGCATGGGCTATCTTCTCTCGTCAGGTGATACGAGACTAAACCGTTGTGCGACCCACCTTACCCTTATTCCACTTGAGTCTTTTGGGGTAGCCCAACTATACCCCCTCAATGGGTGACAGACAACCAACACCTTAATGGGTCACACGTCCCCATGTGGGGTTGTATCCACCGATCACAGTGGATAGTCACTTATACCAAATGTAATGCCCCATATCTTGCAAAACATGAGAACAGAATGAATTCAAAGTGATTTTTTTTTCTTTTTGTTACCAACAATTAAGAAGTGTCCCCCCCAACTTGCAACATCAAAGTGATCCATAAACCATGAAAATCTCTACAATGAACAGAGATCCATGTGGTTCCACTACGGGACTTCCCCAACAAAGCTCAGGTGATCAGTTCTGTTTGCAAATATGCATAAGTTCAATGATGTTACATAGATCAGAATATGCTTTTTATTTTTTATTGAATGTTGTCTTAACTTCTCTCATATGTTTTTCATGTTACATTCCACAGGCAGCGAAGGAATTCGAGACAGAGTTGAAAAAAGAACCTGATGGTTCGGTGGAACCACCCCCTATAGAAAAACCCACCGGGGTCAGTAATGATGATGAAACGAAACAGAAAGAACTTGAAGCCTCGGGCACGAGAGAGGGCCAAGACACAAGCTGACAAAACTTCAGGTTCAATGGTTTCTGTTTCTTTTGAAATTGTCACATGTGATATACGACTTTTTAAAACCCTTGTTGTTCTTGTAATTCTATATCACATTTCCAGGCACATGAATTACTAGTCAATTGTGAGTTTGTTCATATAAGTCGCCAACATTATTTAATTAGAAAAATTTTGAACGCACCTAATCACACAAATACTAGGCATTATGCCCCCATTTGGTAAGCGACGTAAGCTATTCCAGGATAGATAACCATGCAGCATAGATAAGGAATAAATCATTTTTTGTTTGGTGGTGTTTTTAGTTATTGTCATTGAAAAATATAATAATGAGATTTTTATTGTTTGGTTGATCATGAATAAATTGTGAATGAATTGTAGATGAGAATTTATAAAATATAAAATTTTGATTTGACATGTAGGCTCCTGATAGATTAAGGGATCGAATTCTTGGGAGCACCATTCTTCAAAAAAAAAATAAAAAAAATTAGGCCTTTGATTTTTTAAGAGATGATAAATAATTTGACATGTAAATCCCTTTTGTATTAGTGGAATAACACAATTTTAGGGGGATTTGGAATACCAATATTAGCTCATTTTTACTTATTCTGGCATAATTATACCCACCTATTACTTGCAAACAACTAAATTTTTTGGATTTTCTTTTTTCTCTCTATTCCTCCCCTGTTCTGTTATCCAAACAAGAGCTAGGTGATCTTGAGGGAATCAAACCAGAGATGTATGAAAACTGAAAAGCAATACCATGGTGCTAGTTGAGGAGTCAACCACTAAAGCACTCACTTTTGAAATGTCAAGGGTTTATATGCATATTTATTTTCAGACTGCCATTAAGTCACAAAATATTTCAAGAATATTCTTTACAAGTAAACGATAATTTAACTTAGGAGGCTATATGCTTAACCATGATAAAAATCTGGGGGTTATATAGATTTTTAGAAAAATAGGGTTTATGGATATTCGTAATCTTTGAGGGGGCTATATGCTTTTTTCTTTCCTAAATAAAGCAAAGATTGATCGTCAAAATTTCCACTTCAATCAAGCTTTATTCATTAATAAATGATCAAAAGATTTATGTATTCTTAGGTAGTGTTTGAAACGAGTTTGAAAAGAGTTTTTCACATATTTATGTATTCTTAGGTAGAGTTTGGAAAGGAGTTTGAAAAAGAGTTTTTTACTTAAAATAATTTTTAAAAATAGCTTTCGAGGAAGTATATTTTTATGGGATTCATAAGAAGTTGTTTATTTTAATTAAATATTGTTTATTGTTTTTTTAAAAGCTTTGACTGCTGGTGATGTTTGAAAATGAGTGAATTAAGTATTATTTTTTGTTTAAAAATAAGTTTGAATTAAATATTATTTTTGTAAAAGCATAATCCTAAAAGCTGTTGAAACTTATTTACAAAATCTTTATCACCCGTTTTAAAATTATTGTATGGAATATGATATGTTGAGCCTCATATGCACTCTCATCTGCATATCTTTCATCTCATCTGCATATCTTTTTAAAAGTGAGGCTCTACATATCATTTCATCTATTAAAGTCCACTCTTTAAAAAAGTGAAGTATATTATAAGATATACTAATATAATTTTTCTTTGAAACATGATTTTTTTTAATTTCATACAATGTGATAGTAGAGTGGATACTGTATTATTGCAATATATAGGTGGGCCACTTCTGGAGTGCATATGGAGCTATGTATCAACACACTTTTTCAATATGTTTTGTGGATGACAAAAACAATGAAAAGTGATATATCTCGGCCCAAAACTTGTCCAAGTATGTCATATACTCTTTGTTTGAGCTCGTAAATACTTTTATGGAATTTTCTTCTATATCTTTATAGTACATGTAATCTCCAATTAAGGCTCTATTTAAGAGCGTGTCGGGCGAGTGGTGGCGTCGGAGGATGTGGACGGACACAAACGCAAACACCAACACAAACACTTTTTTCATCTATGCGTTGGGAACATTATAAATTTTATCGTATCTCATTTTTCACCTTTGTATTTTCGCGTTTCCGTCGTCCCAGACTCCATGAAACATTGCTTCCCCAGTGGCCCCATAATGCTCCAAAACGGATTTTTAAGTGTGTGATCTCGAGATGATCAAGGGAAAAGAAAAAAATGGTAAGAGAGAAAAGAGATGATAAAGGTGATTTTTATGCCAATAAAAAAAAATGTGACAAGGTGAGGAGGAGTGATGATTTTTACGCCAACCGATAAGACACACCCTACGGTCCACAAAAGGTGATGAGCCCTCCCACTCCCCTCTCTGCCCTCCTCCGCCATCTCCTTTGGTCACTACTGTTGTTGCCCTCCTCTATCCCCCTATCTCTCTCTTCCTCTTTTCTCTCTACCATTTTTTTTTTCATCTAGGTTGCAACCCCATCCCTTAAATAATGTTTTTTTTTTTTCCTGGGGGGGGGGGGGGGGGGGGGGGGGGGGGGGATTAAGGGGCTGTTTGGGTAGTTGATCGGAAAGAATAGGGAGAGAATAAGTAAAAAAAAACTGTTTTTTTGGAAGGAATAGTTTAATTATGAGACTGTTTGGATGTGAGTTTGAAAAGATTATGGATCTGTAATGAATTTAATTTTTTAAAACGTAAACCTGTTTTTAAATAAAAAAAAAATTTGTATCTTAATTAAAAGTTATAGACGCATTTTTACAAATAAATGCTTAAAAATTAGTTTTTTTGGTAATATGTGGTGAGACATCTTTATGGAAACTCACTTTTAAATTTAGTTTTTGAGGAAAATTTAATTTCCAAACCTACATCCAAGGACACCCATATGTATCAGAATATATAAAAATAAGCTGATATTTATATTTTAAGGCATCTGAAATTGTGTTATTTCATTAAATCTATTCCACTAATATAAAAAGATGTATATGTTAAATCAATTGTCATCACATCTTATAAATCAGGAGTTCACAAATTAAATAATTTTTTTATTTTTTATAAATAATTATCTATATTTTATTTATAATTTATTTATGATGAATCATATAATAAAATTTTATTATTACATTATCTGACAAAAATAGCTACAGACAATCAAAAAATGAAAATGTAATAATATTCACGGGTGCTATTCACGTCCAGCCTAACGTCCCCTCTGGATAAGATTTCAACGGCTCTCTTCGGACTATCGCACTCGCACCCCATTCAACAAAAAACAAAACGCTTAAACAAAAACTAAAACAACACATCACAGCCGTCCATCACAGATTCTGTAATCTCCACCGTTAAACCTCATCAATCAAAATAAAAAAACTCAAAAAAATGGAACAAGTTCGAACTCCAAAAAAAAAAAAAAAAATGGCGGTTTTATCCTCTCCGTCAGTGGTCGCCGCCAAATCCTTCCCGCCAGCCACACAGAGGCCCCAAAGACCCACGATTAGGGTTTCCAGGGTCATCCAAACCGGAACCCTAGATCTCCTCCTGAGTCGGAACCTTAGGTCGACGAGGCTGTACGCGGAACTGACGGAGATCGAGCCGGACCTCCGCGAGGAGAAGCGCGACCGGTGGGGCACCAACGGCGTCAGCGCCGTAAGCGATCTATGTTGGGGTTCTTGTGTTTTTTTTTTTTTTTCTTCTGATTTTAGGGTTTCAACTTTTTTTGAGGTTTTGAAGGGTTTGTTTTCTTCTTGTATGATTTCAGGAGGATTTTGTGTACGGAGAGTACGACGGGCACCATACGTACGAAGAGGGAAACGAAGGTATTGGATTTTGATTCGATCGTGTTTTTGGTATTCTGGAGTTGATATTTTATATTGTTTTGAATTTGAATGTAGTTCATTTTGGTTTGCTTGGTAAAACTTTTTTTTTTTTTTTTTGGTAATGTGGGGGTGGTATGATTAGCAATGTTTCTTTGGTAATTAAGTGAAGCATCTCTTGAAAGATTGGTTGGGATGCCACTTCTTCGTTGAGTGGTCCTGAAATCACGACGGACTGAACTCTTTTGGATGGTCGGAAAAGATCAGCCACTGGAAACCTCTTGTCCTTATCCGTTGTAAAAAATTCTTTTTCGTTGAATTGTGCATTAACACCTTCGGGATTTGGGTATCCATTTGATTTAGATGTTTTACCATTCTTCATAATTTTCAAAAATTAGTCATATATGTGGTTGTCGCCTTCACAACCATCATAGAAGTTTTGGCGTCATTTTTTCATGCTAAAGATCAAAGATGCAGATTACATCTAAAAAACTGTTTAATTATCTCCGTATTCTACCGTACTTACCACGCATCATTTACAAATGCACACTTACCATATTGGATAGAACTCTTGTTAAATATTTCTTGTATATGAATTTTGTGACTCTTATACTGAATTTGAGTCTTTCTGTTGATTAGAAAAGATTTAAGTAGAAACAATTATTACACTAGAAAAACATCTGCATTGGAATACCTGAACAGATCATGTTATTCTTGTGTTTGTATTTTGCGTGGAGAGAATAAATTTTTAACTGATATTGTTGTCGAGATGCTCAATTTGATATGATTAATGGTGATTTATCCACTTTGCTTTCCATCAAACATATAGCAATCAAGTATGCAATCATAGAGAACTTTTAAAATGCATATCTTTGTTCTTTTACCCTTTTACACTGTTAACTAGAGTCTATAGACTTATTACTTATATGACCTCACTTGACATCTTGGAGGTGATTATGTAATAATAGTTTAACCAAACTTTATTGGTTATTTGTAAAATGTATGAAGAACTGGAAATTCTGGTGAACATGGAATGGTTGCTTTTTTATTATCATTGATATTGTTATTTCTTCTAGTCATCTTTTATACTTGAACCAATACAGCTTTGACAGTGAAGTTGTCCATTTCATTGTTATGGTTTGTTGTCTTGTTCAATTGTTTTTAATGGGAATGATGGAAATTTCAGGTTCGTTTTGGGAAGCAGTCGCAGCAGAGTATGCTGCGATGGAGCCTCCTTCAGGATTCCAGGGTGAGCATCTGTTATTATCCGATTTAGTTTTTCTTTCTTTATATTTTCATACTTGGGCAGTTAGATACATGTGTCTCTTAAATTATATGCATATTTGTTCACTTGCAGGACTCATATCATGGTTGTTCCTTCCAGCAGTAGCTGCCGGGTTGGCTTATAATGTTCCGGTAATTTAACTACATCAAACATTTTATATATCAAGCAATATTAGAGTTAATATACAATAATGTTATGGACAGTTCTGCATGCAACCCCCACATATTTTGATTTTTAAAACATATACCATGTACTTCATATAATGGAGTATGTACCTTCATAAAAAACGAAGTATATTGTCCAATGAGTTTTGTATATACTCACACACACAAAAAAAAAAAAAAAAAAAAAATTGCATGCATTATCTAATGAAGTAATACCTCATTAGTAAAATGGGATTTACGCGAAGCTGCATATAGGACTTGACTACATGTAACGGCACCCTTCAACAAATTTTTAATACTTCCTGTAATATGATATGCTTATCCAACCAAGTTTCTGTAAGGAAATCTGTGATGAAAACGAAATTTGAATCTGCTACATCAATATTCTAACTGTTCTCTTATGCATGGAAGTTTTGCTTGTCAAGTGGGTGCAGTGAGACTGATGATCCTTACAATTGGTATTTTATTCAAGAATTGTAGGATTCAAGTTTGAGATGTGAACTTGTCCAATAAATGTCAAAAGAAACTAAGATAACTAAAAAAAAATAAAAAAATAAATGTTAACGATCTGTGTGTGAAATTCCTTCCGTTGGGGTGTTGGGCTGTTGAAAGATGAAGACACATGCTTGTGTAGTTAACCCCTAAGGCTTGATTTGGTAGTGGGTTAAGAATTTTTTGATTAAATGTATCACGATGTAGGGTACTGAAATATACATGAACTTGATCCATTTTTATCTTTGGAAACTTATTGCCTTCATTTGGTTTGGGGATAAAAATTTGGAATAAGGGCTAGTTGAACGATTGAGATAATTAGGGATAGAAATATGGTATTTCTCTTTGATTATATTGTTTTTTATCCATGTTAGAAAGCGAGGGAGGATAAAAAAACCATTTGACTAATCTATTCCCCATGAATCCTTATCCAAAGGACATTCATGTTTACCCAAATGTTTAACATATCGATTTATCTGGATATCAAACGGGTCCAAATTGATGTATCGATCGATATATAGATTTCGTTTTTTTTTTTACTGGGAAATGGAAAAACAACTGAAAAAAACTAAGAAAAAATAAGAATAAGTGTGAGAAAAACAGAAAAATGGAGAAAAATAATATACATATTTATTAATGAATATCTTGGCTTAGTTGTTGAGGTAGAAATGAGATTGTGGGGGTATTATATCTTTAGAAAAATCAAGGACCAAAATAAAAAAAATGGGGAGCGTAATGTATAATGAAATCTCATTTGTAAGGCAATAATTTTAATCAGTTTAACATAATGATTCATAGATAGCGTATTAGACAATGTTTTAATTTGCAATTATAAAGTAAGTGATATATTATACATTTCAAATTTCAATATATGAAAAATCTAATGCCAATATTTTAATCAAAATTTAGTTAAAATACATGGCAAACAACCAAATAAACCTATACCTTTTCATGATATCATCCGATAGGTTGTTTCATTATTATTATACGTTATGTATGAAATTTCACTTATTATGAAGACTTAGAAATCTAGCATTTTCAAAAATCTAATTGCAAATTTCATTATTATTGCTTTGTAAATGATATTCCTTTATTAAAGTATTGGCTGAGTGGTTGTCGCATTTTTCAAGAAAAAACTTAAGGGGCCGTTTTTACCACCCTTTCGGTTGCTCAACCCATCCCTTTAAAAAGTGGGAATCCAGTTTTTTTGAAGAAGAGGAACCACCCCATGAAGGAGCATGAGCCCCTTGACGGTGATGAACCAGCTTCTTGTGCGACCGCACGACCATTTGATCTGCGGCCCACCCCGACTCCCAACTCCTCCGCCGTCACTCCCATCAAATTCAATGTCTGAGAAAGACGAGATGCTACCACGATCCATCGATACGGTCCATAAGAGGCAACACGCATGGGACCTGATCATGCGGCGGGTGTCCTCTAGCTGAACTTAAAGGGGAGGGCGATGCAGCACCTGCTGACAGTCAGCGGAGAACTCATGCACAGCATGCACAAGAATGCACCTCCGCCGTGCACTGCCTGTTCTCAGACTTTGAAGGTGGTGATTGTGGGGTCTGGGTCCTCCACATGTTCTTTCAAGTGGTGGGTTTAGTTGGGTTTTGGATGCTTTTAGGGGAGGAATGGGAATGTTGACCGTCCATTTGATTTTGGATGCATTTTACGTCTAGTCCATGTGAATGACACGCCGTCGGCGATGGGGGGAGGAGGAGGCGACGGCGGCGTGAGGGACCAGCGAAGCGAGAGAGATAGTGGGTGAGATTCAGACTGTGTGTGTGAGAAAAAGAGAGAATTTAATGGGGTGGGGTTATACTGTGTAAATTTTGATATATATAATGGGGTGGGGTTGTAGTTTATGAAATTTACTAATTTAGATGGGGTGGGTTAGAAAACGGGGTGGGATAGCAGTGAAAGGGGTTGAATATAATCGCCCCCAAACTTAATTCTCTGCCATTCCTGTGAGAAATGGCTGAGAAATTTAATTTCTTGCTAAGAATTTGATATATGTATGATTTTTAGCGATTTGATAAAAAAAAATCGATATATCAATCGATCAATATTTAAAACAGTGGGTTTACCTAGGAATATGGATAAACTTTAGGACAGCGTTTGGTTCTGCGATTGGACAGCTTCTGCGTTGCAGGAAGTTGAATATGCAATCGTGCAATCAAACAGTTTTACAATCGCAGCTTCCTGTAGACATATTTCAAGCAAATAGTGTCTAAAAACTGCGATTGGAGAAAGCTAGGAGGAGACAGCTTCCTGCGGAATCAGTTTTAAACCTAGCGTTGATAGAAAATCAGTTTTACAATCCCGCTACCAAACGCTACCTAGTTGGATTTTGTTAACCAAATGAATACAATATGTTGTTTTTATGGATTGGTACCCCACTTGAGGTTGAGGGTTTGTCCGCGAACTACATAGGTGGCATTTAATTATGTTATATAAACCGTTTTTATTTTTAATGGCCATTGGCATAATCTACAAATCTTTTTTATATATCAATTTTACCAGTAAGCGAAATGTGTGATAACTTGTAAAAGAGAGAGGAGAGATGTGATTCATGCACCTATTTATCGTTAACATTTTCTGTAAGGTTATTTGTTTCATCTATACCAGTGGATGAAAAAGTGTTATGAATCCTAATCCATCTCTGCCTGGTTAAACGAATGTTCGATCATAAGAAATGGCATTCTAATAATAACAAATAGATTTCTAACATCTTTGTTGACAAATGATATTAAGATACTATTTTTAGTTTTATACCGTGATTATACCAATCTAACTTCATATCAGTAGATTTGATGGCTACTTCTCTTGTTTATATTTTATTTTTACAAAAAGTGACCACTTTCAAGACTTGAACTTTATCATAGAAAAGTAATGGATCCTTCTCTTTGATTGTAATTTTTTTCAGGGGGAGTACCTGTACATTGGTGCCGCCATCTTTGTGGTGATATTTTGTGGGATTGAAATGGGAAAGCCAGACAAGCCCCATAACTTTGAACCACAGATCTACAACATGGAGAGGGGAGCTCGAGACAAACTGATCACCGACTACAACACGATGGATATATGGGACTTCAATGAGAAGTATGGGGACCTCTGGGACTTCACAGTGAAGAAGGATGACATTGTTAGATGATTTGGTTTTTGGGTCACCAGATAAGTGGCATTGTAGATGTGTGAAACACAATATAATCTATCTATACATATACATAGTAAATGAAATGTTGTCATGTGTATTTGGTGGATAAAATGAAGAAAGAGCATTGTTACAGTCAGGCACCACTTCTGCTGCGGTTATTTCAGCAGAAACCACGTCACCTGATGCTATATACTTTATTACAAAAAATACATAAAAATGTATGTGTTTAATTTATTCAGGTCAGGCAGTCCATTATTATTAACAGGGAAATACAACCACAACTAGACCTGATTATTTTTTTAGATATAGAGAGACCTACTAAAGAACTCGCCAGCCCAATTTAAGAATGAACAACAATAGCGCCACCTAACAATGAAATCCTTGTTCCTAGTGATCATAGCACAACAGTTCAGGGTTTAGCAATGTTATCGATAGGTCTTGAATTCAAGTCTTGACATTGACTTACCTACTCTCTTACAAAGCATGCATCACTCTTTAAATTGGAATAAGTCGTAAGGTTTACATTCATCACTCTTTAAATTAGAAGATAGCTAGTATCAGGTGTTATAACCATTCAACCTGCCCCTTGGAATTAAGCTATTTTAGGCAATAGAATAAGTGAACCCTATTGTTGAATTAATTTTTATTATTTTTTATAAATCAAAGGACCCACATGTTAAATCATTTTTTCATTTTTTATAAATACTTATTCACACTTTATTCATATCCTTATCTACAACTTATCAATGGTTAACCAAACAACAACTTCATCATATTTTTCTCAATGAGAATAACTAAAAACATAACCATACAAAAAATTACTTATTCCACATATATAATAATTTATTCAAATAAATAGTTTTAAATAATAGAACTTATGATTATATCTAAACGGTACTTTATGCCCATGTTTGGTTCGTGAATAAATCCAGAATAAATTGAAATTAGTCAGAATAACCTCATTATGAATGTTTGGATGACTGTAATAAATCAGAATCTATATACTAGAATTAACTAGTATAAAGTGGTATATGGATTCCATCTATCCATTAGAATTAAGTTATTTCAAGATATTTAAATTAAAAGAATATGTTGGTCCACTGTCAAATCAATTGTCATCACCTCTTATGAATAAACTATAATAATTTTTTTATATTTTATAAATTTTTATTCACACTTTAATCACATTTTATTCAAACAAAAAAAAATTTATTGTTATTTTTTTAATAAAAATAATCTAAAACACAATCAAATATAAAATTATTTTATTTTTATTTATATTAAAATAATTATAAATATCAAAATTATTTAATTCTCGGATCAAACATGAGGACGCAACCGTAGAATGGACTGTGTAACATTTTCCTTGGGATTGATAACTCGGGCTAAACCCCCGCCTAAATAAAGAACAGGTCTTTTGCATTTCCTCCTCTAGCCCGACGACTCGCGGGTTGGCTGAACCTCGATTCGGGCCACCGACTTGATCGAGACTCGGAACATCAAAAGAGGAAGAATCGAGAGGGGGAAACGTTGGTTTCTTGTTCTCATTCCTGGAGAAAAAAAAATGTTGTTTGGGATCTCATACGGGGAGATTATCATCCTGATTGCTGCCACAACTGTTGTTATTGGTTCTTTTCTCTCTCTTCTCTCTCTCTTTTTTTTTCTCTGTTAGTCCCTTCTTGTATCCATTTTAAAATACATTTTTCAGTGTGGGTTGATTGGAAAGATTTGATTTTTTTTAAAATTATGTTTTCTTCTGAAGTCTATGTTATCTGGTATTTGTTTTTTCTTGTTATTATCATGTTCTGAGTATTGGGTCTTGAGTCTCCATTTTGTTCCATCACACTCTTGACTTGAAAATATTGGGTTTTGTTTTTTTAGATTCATATCAATTGAGGTTGAGTATTGAATTTTGGATTTTGATTGTATCTTATCACACTTATACTTCACGGTTGGTGAAAGCGCATATTAAAATAGCTACTTGGGGATGGAAGAGAATCAGATGAATTTTTGCCTTCTATTTATTGCTTTCAAGGTTTGGGTAAGTGTTTGCCCTTTGCGTTTATCTTATTAGGATATAGTTATAGTTTTGGATGGATAAACGGAAATAAACTATATCTACGTCCCCTGGGTATTGTATTAGGGTTTTTTTTTTTTTTCTAGTGTATCAAAGCAATACTAATTGGGTTGGTTTGGCAAGGGGTTAATGTTTTGAGGATACGTTATTCTAATTTTATAGGATAAAAAGTCCATCAATTTGTCCTTATTCACATTTGTCAAATTCAAGATAAAAATTGGGGATAAATGTTATTCCAGCCTTTGGGTGGAACAAGCAATCCCCATATTTATTTTAAAATTTGGGACAACTATCCACACTTTATTGCGATTATTTTTTTTTATTACAGACGGGATAAGCTGTTCTTCCCCTACTTATTTTCACATGTAACCATGCTAACCAAACTTGTGTTTTTGATGATTAAGTATATTCTTTCCTTGTCCGCTTGCTTATTTGTGGAACAAATAGAGTTTTTGACATAGTGATATTCTTTATTTCTTTGGGTTTTTAATAATTGGAAGGGCCAAAGGACCTCCCCAACATTGCGAGGACAGCAGGGAGGTTAGCGGGGAGAGCAATTGGGCATGTGCAGATGGCCCGCGGACAGTTCGAGAGTGTCCTACAACAGTCTCAAGCTAGTAAGGTCAACGCCTGTTTCTGCTGATCTCAATGTTTTCTAGATAGGAAAATAGGCGTACCTAATAATGAAATTGTGTGCTTATCTTGTACATGTGTAATCCTTCTGAACACCTTTTTCATGACCAAAAAAGGGAAGTGTGCTTATGAACTGTGATTTAAGAGACAATGACAAATTGGGAAATTCCAGAATAATTTGGCAGGAAATCTTGAATATGGGAGAAGTTTGGAAAAATTGCTAGAAGTTTGAAAGAATAATTAAGTTATAAAAAGTGTTGGGTGCTATTCCAGCGGTGAGTGGGGAGGGGGGGGGTTGTTAATCGATTGAGGCTCCGTTTGGATGTCCGTTTACGACCGTGGTGTTTATCAGACGCAGTGAATATCGACGGGTCAGGGAAATGGGTGCGATGACGAAGCTCCCCAACACATTTCCCCGTCTGTTTGTCCGTTTCATTGGCGTTGCACACGCATGCAGGGATGATTACCATTACACCCCTGGTATCTACAATTGAACCAAACCTCATCAACACCCAATTCATTTTTTCATCCACCATGAACATCCCATTTGTCGCTACTGCTTTTGAAGAGTGGGAGCCTCCAAGCAATTGATCTTTCAGGGGTAAGCATCTGAACCCATCAAGCAATATCTGAAGGCAAGAATATGAGAGTGTGTCACTTGTTCTTGGGGGCTGAGAGAGCTCGGTCACTGACGATGTGAACAAATGCCGTTTGGGGCTGCAGAGACGGCGAGGGGATCGGATTGGGAGAGACAGCGCAGTGTGTTAGGGGAGGGAGTATCTTATTTTTTTATATGAAGGTTTAGGGATTTCAAATGTGGGTTCACGGATAGGAACATGACTTTCAGAAAAAATGCAAGGCTAATTTGGTAAAAGCCTTGAATACAGTGATGACCGATAGACCTGCGTTCTTCAAAGCATTGTTTTGGAGCGATCACAACGCAAAGAAAAATACACTGCAACGCAGACCACTCAACCATGGAGATGTCGACGCTGATTAGTGTTTGGTTGTGAGTTTATGCGTTTGTAAGCGTCCAATCCGCAACCGCGAAGAAATCGTCCATCCAAACGGAGCCTGAGTGTGATAATCAGTCACTTCTTTAATAATAAAAATATTATATGTTTACTATGTATACAAAATAGTTCAAAATGCAAAATAATAATATAAATGCAATAGAACAAGAAAGAAACTGAAAAATTGAATTAATCAGATTAAATTCTGCTTAGCCACTACTAAGCCGCTTACTCACCATCTAATCATGCTAAATCCCATGCCTGCTTAATCCTGGACGAGGTGGGCCATGTGTGATTCTTCCCTAGGCTTTCCTTTAATCTCACCATTGTTTTAAAAATCTCTTCTAACTTTGTGAGTGGTACACTAATGATCGAGTGAGGGTTTGTTTTGGCTGTCATCAATGCCAGTAGACAACTTGTTTACTGGTGCTATGCGTAGCTTCTTTTATGTTATTTGCTCATATTTTGGTTTTCTTCTATCTAATATATGATGGCAGAGAGCCAAATTTCTTTAAAAAGTGATAAATTTTACATAAATATGTGGTATACTAAATATTTACATGCTCATCGAATGTAAAATATAAAGTAGATTGTTACATTCATGAATCATTTGAATTTTTTTGAAAAGATTGATTGAATTTAGCTGTTGCAATCTAAATCTGTATAGAAGTAGGTGTTGTGGAGAGTTTAGGAGAAAAGCTTACTGATTTTTATTTTTATTTTTTTTGAATTAACTGCAAAGAGACGGGTTTGGCGAGATCTGCCACAACACACAGTTTATCAACCAAGTTTTACGTGATTGTTAGGTGAGGATTTACTACTTATTAGATAGGGTATTACAGTTCTTCAAAGAAATTGAAATGCACCTTGCTTTGTGCTCTGTGGCTGCATTGAGATTGACATTAATTTTTAGATATTGGCTTGTGATGCCAGAGGCGTGTGGCATGACTTTAATAACATCATATCTTCACAACAAGATCCTGACCTTTAATCACTCCGCGCCCCCCCCCCCCCCCCCCATACACACACACAACACCCTTACACCCAAAAAAAGAAGCACATATTTGTCTGCGTCTTCTTGCTGACTGATTTTCCGTGTTAGAAGTGATTTCTCAAGTTTCCTTCCACCATCAACTTGATTTTCTTACTCTGACCCAACTATCTGTTCCTAAAACTTCTTTTCTTGTCAAAGCCTTACCTAGTTCTGCAACAGTAGGTCCAATAGCATCATATCTAGTACATTATCATTGATTCATTATTGTTGTAAGCAAATATGAATAAATGTAACTCAGATTGGGTTGACTTTTTTACTCTCGTGTATGAATGCCCCTAGGATTAACTGATGCACAACGCTTGTGAGTAATTCTGTGCATCTGATGATTTTCCAACTAATGTTGGGTTCCTCGTTATCAAAAAGTTGAAGCTTTGCTGTGCATTCGATGAATGTTTGGGTTCCTCATTTTTAACAAAATGAAATATAACAATGTGTTCAATGTAGTGATTACCCTACTCTTCTTTGACAGTCCTGCATGTTTAAAGTGAAATAACTTGCAAGGAATACAATAATGGGAAGATTACATGAGGAAAATGGGTCATGAGAGAGTACATGAAGAAAATGGTTCATGAGAATTTTCTTATGAGGAGACCCTTTTTTGGTTGCTTCTATATATGAAAATTGTAGGCAGGGAATCCGGTATCGTAATCAACCACATCGTATGAAGTTCATCAGGATGACAATTACATTAGCAAATTTCTTAGATGAGAATACTCTAAATTCTGTTTTATTGTTTGAATTATGATATCCTTATTTGTTTCATTGAAATTGACTTATGAAATCATGTGCTTATGGATGCAATATCCATTTAGCACCCTTAATTTTTGGAAAAAAGTAAGTTTCCTATGACTACAGCTTCTTATCTTCATTTGACCTTCATATTAAGAATGATGATTTTTTTTTGGAGGGGGGGGGAGGAACAATTCTATTCCCATGTACTGATTGTACTGGAGGATTTCATTGGTTGCAATTTATTGAACTATATAAAAGCATGTGCATGGAGGTTTTTCCAAACTGACAAGATTCCCTTTGGTTCAAATAATGAAAACCTTGACGCGTTCCTTGTGCAACTTTTAGGTACACAAGGAACTTCAAGATACAATGGCACAGTTAGAAGCAATTCGTCATGAGATACGAAGCGTGTCCTTTCTACAACCTGGTCCTTATACACGGAAATTAATGGATATCGGGGATGTTCCACCATCTAACAGTGGTATGGTTATCATTTCTGAGGACCATTCTGTTGAAGTGTTTTTTAAGTAGTAAAACTTCTGTTTCTTTCCAGCACTTTTGTATACTTCTTACGTGACACCCATTATTCCTTAAAAATAGACACCACTACTACCAGGAAGATCGAAGGAGAACGCCCATCAACAGAGCATACTAAGGTTTTGGTTCACCCTTTCAGGATTTTATGGTGGCATACTGTTGTTGTTCCTTCTTAACTTTGTTTCTTTTTGTTTTTGATTGCTCCTAGGTTCATAGCTCAACCGAATCATATCCTGCCAATCTGCACAGCCAAGCAACAGCATTTGCAAGACTAGCTGAAACACCAGCAGTAAAGACTGGCTCATTTAACACCAATGTTAACACAGATGATTTCAATAATGTTGCCGGTCTTCTGACTGTTCTTCCTGTCTCTGCTGAAAGTGCGGGGCTAATACCAAATCACGGAGGTATTTACATATCTAAATACAGAAATTGTCTTCAACTTGTTTTTCCATAAAAGATCATAGATTATTGTGGAGGAAGAAGTGTGACCATACCTCTTCTTTTCATGTTAAGCATATTGTAAAAATTGAGTCATAACTGGCAGATGATACAAAGGGATCAGATATCTTCCTGGAAGCAATAGTGGAAGCAGAGGTTGCACGCAATGCAAAGCAATTTTTTGAGCAGCATCAGGACCAAATACAAAGCGCAGCAGCATCAGAACTGAATACAAAGTGAATCAATGGGTAAATTTCCAACACCCCATCATATGGTTGTATTTCCTAACCAGTTCAGCTAACCCTGCAATCATTTTTTCTGAAGAGTGAGATTTATTTGATGTATGAAACCTCATCTCTATAATCAATTTTGTGATTTGGCCTTTCGTGGAGGAGAATAATAGAATATATCTTCAATACGGAATTATTTTGATTTTAGTGTTGATTTTTTACTTTCAAATATGTTTGGTTTTTAAACAAACAATCAATATCTATTTGGACACTATTAGATTGGGTTATTGGAATAATTTCTTTGCAATTATATAGATAGTTACGTGTAATGTGTGCAGTATTTTGGAAAATGGATCAGATTGTTGAATTGAGAGGGATTTGAGGTCAGATGAACTGAGTCAAATCATAAAAAAAATTTAAGCAAGCCTTTGGAAATTTTAATAGGGCAAAATGTGATTGAAATTCATGAGCTATGAGCCATGACACCTTTAGTTTCTGTGATGGTGATGACAAGTTCATCAAGTTGAGTTTCAAGAAGGGAATCCTAGAGATTCTGCCCTTATTGGTGAATTATATGTCTATAACTCTTCTTGAAAATCTTATTGCACTTGAGGATTCTGATCGGGAAATTGGAAACCAGTCCCAACATACATGGCAATCATGGATAGCTTTGGCAGTTCATGTTGTACTTGTCATATTCCTTTTCTGCCGTCCTTTCTTTGATCTGTTTCAAAATTACTTGTTAATTGCATCCATCTCCACAATCAAGGTGCCTCACCTAGTTCAGAGTTGCACTACTATTTTATCTAATGAAATCGTGGTAGCAATATCTAACTTTTTCAAAAAATAAAAATAAAAATAAAAAAAAAAACTACTCTGACACATCGGATGAAAGTCATTGTTGAAGCCTCAGAAGGATTTGTGTATCTGGTAACTAGTTCTTTCTCTATTATTGATTTAGTTATAAATATTTATCTATTATTTCCGGTAATTATTTTGTTCTTAACGACAATCATAGCATGTGATTCTATAAGACAACTTGCTTATTTTTCCTTTCTTTGTTTATGTGCTTCGTATGTTTTTTGCATGGAGCAAGTTATTCTCATTGCATTTCTGTGTTTAAGAGCCTATTGAGCAGTAATATTTGTCAAATTAAACCTAACAATAGAGGAATCCACATATTTTTGGAACTTACCATACATGTTTCTTATCATAATTGCATATAAATTTTGTGCCTTGTGTGGGGGGCTGGGGAGGAGACGATCGACCACTTATTCCTTTGGTGTTCCTTTGGCTAAATAGATTTGGGGGAGGTTGCTTGCGAGTATGGGTCTGGTTGGGTCTTTTGACTCTTTGGAGGAGTTGTGGGCGTCTGAGCGGAGCTGGCGGTCGTGGGAGCCGAAGCATCAGCACGAAGTTTTCTCATATCCTTATCCCTGCTGTCGTGTGGTCATTCTGGTTGTCTTGCAACCTTGTGGTGTTTCGCGGCGTGCCCCTGTATTCGAATAGTATATGGGATCTGGTGGTCAGATGTATCTCGGATTGGGGGTGGCATTGTGTGGGTGCGAGTGTGGTCGTGCTCGTGGGTGGATCTTTTGTTATTCAAGAGTAGTCGGTTCGTTTTGTAGGTGGGGATCAGGCTTTCTTGTCTTGTTGAGACCTTCTCGATAGATGGTGTTTTGAGTCACACGTTGCTTTTCTTTTTGTTTCATTGTACTTTCCTTTGGGTTATTTCTATTCTATATTAATACGAGGGTTCTAGCCTATCATTTCTCTTCAAAAAAGAAAAAAGAATTGCATATAAGTTGTAAATGTTTGATTGGATGATTGGATAACTTTTGTATTTGTAGGAAGTTGTTTTTGTAATTGTGTAATCAAACAGTTTCATGCAATCAGATTTTAGGTAAATAATGTTTAAAAACTGTGATTTTTAAAAATTGGATGGGTAAGTTTCTTACAGAATCAGTTTTAAAACTTAGGTTCTTATAAAATCAGTTTTACAATTGTGCAATCAAACACACCCTTAGTAGTTTCGTGGAATTGGAATGCACGAAATACGAAAAAAAGATACACAATGCCCCAAAAATCGCCCTAAAAATGTCACATGTTCTTTGTTTGTGGCCGGTGGGAGTTGATGGATGTGAAAATTGTGACAAACATGCACATTGTACGTAAACTTAAATACTTAATTAACCATGAATCTGAAAATAAAAAATCACGTATCTAGGGACTAATTAAATTGAACACAAAATTTATCGTGTACTTTATTGTCAATTTCCCATAAACACGTGCCGACAAACTGTTCTTTTTTAAATTCTCTTTGGCTTCAACTGGACTGAAAAGCAACTTTTCCATTGGACACTTTTCTTTCCCTGATGTCGGAATTCATGGGCACGCTTCTCTCACTTTCCAAAATCACGATATTTTCGCGAATCCAGCGCGACTGAAAGCGTTATGTCTACCTCTCACAAAGAAAAAGAAAAAAAAGATTAAACACGTTTGAATCCCTGTAAATATCTATAAACTTATATAAGTAACCATATGTGTGATTTTATTATTATACTCTCTATAATGCATAACATCATGATTAACATGAGCTTTTTAATTTGTGTAATTATTCCATTAAAATGTAAAATAAAAAATCTAAGTAATTTTTATAATATATTAAATACAATACATAAATAAAATCATCTTCACAATTATAATTGTTTAAAACAGAAGCAAAAAAATAATAATAATAGAGAAGTATGCAACAATAACGTTAAGAAAAAAAAAAAGTGAAAATGAGTTTGATCGGAGACAAAATGATCATTTAAAAGGATATATATATGTTTTTTTATTTTTTCAATGATTTATAAGAGTATTTAATTTCACACAAATAAAATATTATGAGAATATATCATTAAATTAAATAAAAAAATTAACTCATGAACTAAATTGATTTATAATAGTTTAAAAAATTTATATGTTCGACTCTAAATTTATAAAGACTTATATAAATTTATAAATGTTTACTTGACTCAAATGTTTTTTAACCCAAAAAATAATCACGATTTCGTAAACTCCGCATATTCTCTCCGACACGATACGCGAAGTCATCGTTTCCGCGTGGTGGTCCGAGGATTGATATCCTCACCAACCTTTCACGTCTTTATCACCCCAATCTGCCACCAATTCCCCATCGGACGGGGGTATCTATAACGTCATATTGTGAGAGTATCAATTTATCTGAACAAGACAAAGTGTGGGTCCCACCCGGCTCTCACCCGAAACTGAAATATTTACAGCCGTAGATTCAACATTCAACGGTCCAGATTCCACAGTACACGCAAACACGTCTTCGTTTCCCAGTCTCTTATTAATAAATTGCCAAAACACGTCATGACGCTTCTTCTCTTTTCAAAGATGGAGAGAGAGGACTTCGACGAGTTTTTCTGGCCACCATCGACGGCGATGGCGATGGCGACGGCGACGAATGAGGAGCGGAGGAGGATGAGCAGGAGCGAGTCGGAGTGGGCGTTCCAGAGGTTCCTGCAGGAGGCTGAGGTCCGGCCGCCGGCGGAGGCGGAAAGCGTGCCGTCGGTGGCGTCTTCGGATCCGATGGGGAACCGAGGGGAAGGGAGGGGAGAGGAGGTGGTGGATGCCAAGGCGGCGACAGATGCGCAGATGCAGCAACCGCCGCAGCCGGCGGCGGCGGGAGCGGATCGGTCGCCGGAGGTGGCGATAGGCTCCGAGGAGTACCAGATTCTCCTCAAGAGGCAGCTTGAGATCGCCTGCGCGGCTGCTGCGCTTTCGATGGTAAAAAAAAGAGTTCTTTGTTTGATCATTAATTTTGAGGAACTTTACTTTTTATTCTGATTATGACTTGGAAAGTTTGTTTAGATATTATATGAAGTTGTGTCTTGACAGACGTATTGATTTTTTTCGTGAATTAATGGATTTTGCGTCTTGTAATTGATGGTTTTGGTTTTCTAGTATTCGAAGATGCATGGATTCACTTTTCTTTGAAATCGTGTGTTTGGGGATTGTGTCTGAATGTGGTCACATGATGGAGATTTGATTTACGAGACACCATTGGTGGTTTGTTCTTAGAAACAAGCAATAAGAAAATCTAAAGTTGTGTGGTTCTATAAAAGTATGGCTGTTTTTTAGTACCCTAAGGGTTAATTGAATTTGATAACTTCTAAAAGGTTTAGATATGGAAAACTTGGTACATCATAGTGGGTCTATCAAGTAATCAGATTATTTGAGTGTTCAAAAGGCCTATCGAGTGTGTGTTTTTTTTTTTTTTTTTTTAATATGGAGTGTCCTTGTTAGGCCATCTCCACCCTTACTCAAATTTCTAAAAATTTGAGTAAAAGCTTCATTTGATATAGCATGTCTCCGACCATCACTTTACCTTTTACTTAAATCTTTTAAAAAATGTGGAGTTGAAGGAAAAAAATAGCTATTGAAAATTTAGATAAAGGTTCAAGTCTCCTTTTATTTGAGTAAAAATTTGAGTGAAAGCTTGATTTGGTGGATTTCTCGGAACCACTCGGCTTTTCATGGTAGCACTCCATATGTTGAGAACATTTGGGAGTCGGTGGTTCATTTTGTTTCAGATTGGGGGCACCACTGTATTGTGGTAGGTTTGGTTTCCTCGGCCCCCGGGGGGCTAATTGTCCAAATGTGGTTCTGTGTGGCTTTGCTGATGCCCTGAGTTTAGAATCCTCTTCTATATTTGGGGCATCATGCCTTTTGTTTTTTCTTTTGTATGTTGCACTCCCATTGCACTTTTCTCTCTTAGTAATACGAGGGCATAAGCCTACCACTTCTTTCAAAAAAAAAAAACCCCTCTACGCCATTTGCCCAATAGTGCCTTGTTCATATTTTGAAGATCAAGAACGCCCATGCCACCAACTTTCTTGGATCTACAAATGAGATCTCATTTAGCAAGATGTGGCTTATTGCTCCCTTCTTTGGCTCCATTCTAAAGGAATCTTCGTTGGATATTCTCCATCTTAGAAAGTGTTCTAGAAGGTCATTTAAAAATGGAAAAGAAGCAGAGGGGGTGGCTAGTTAGGACCAATTGAGGAGCACTGCACAGGTCTCCTCCCAAGCTAAGGAGCCAACCCTTCCAACCGTCGAGCTTCTTGTCAAATCTTTTGAGAAGGGGTTCCCGGCAGTTTTCCAAAGACACCAGTGGTGAAGAGGAAGCCCAAGGTATTTTATTGGGAAGTCTGAAGTGTTACAACCCAATCTCAATGCAAATGCGGCCACCTCCTCTCGAGGAGTGTTGATGCCCACCAAATTAATCTTTGAAAAGTTCGCCTAAGGACGGACACCATTTCAAAGCATTTGATTATGAACTTGACGCCTTCCAAAGTACTCTCTCTTTCATCGCATAAGAGGATGGTATGGTTGGCATATTGAATGTGATAAGTTCAGGTGCCACCTTTAGAAACTTCTAAACCATGTATCCACCCACATTCTACACCCATGTGAATCATTCTACCAAGTACATTTGCTACAAGAATGAAGATAAAATGAGATAAGGAATCCCCTCGATGAAGCCCCTCCCCCGAATTGAAGTAACCTACCGCATACCCATTAGATTGTTTGACCGTTCCACCCGACATCACGGTACGAGGGAAGAGTGACTCTGACCCCATTACACTGATCTTAATCAGATTCTGCTTTTGGTTATTTAGCTCGTACTGGACCTTTGTCCGTCTACTGGGCCTATACCACAGAGTCCATTAGAGCTCATAACGTTCATCCGGCAATATATGTGTACACGACACGTGTCGGCTTGCTAGAGCTTGTTTTTTTTTTTTGCCCATATGAGTGATAACTGTAACAGTAAACGCTGTGTCTTGGTTAGATGTTCATAATGATGCTCACTCGCAAATCATTCGAGAAAGGGCCATTCCAATCTTAATTGTTTGGTGTCGGACCCACATGGATGCAGCAGCCATACTAACAAAGTAATCCGAACTTTTATGAATGTTAGAAAAATTACTCCAATTGGATACCTTTTGTACTTATGAGTCGTATGTACTTTTGTTCATCAAACTATCCATTCAGTACATGCAAAACCAAATACTTATTTAGTTTGGATGATTTATCATGTATTTCATAATTTAAAAAGTCAATCCTAATTGTCGGCACTGCATTCATATCAAACAAAGAATTGTTTGCATGTGTTTTTCATGGTAATGATAGAATACAACTAGAAAATAGTTTACTTATCTCCTTACTTTTATCATATTATCTTGTATAATTTACGAATGTACACCTATCATACTGAACAAAATACTTGTTGAATATTTGCCATTTATGAAGTTTTTGACTACGGAAGCAACTCATATATATATAGTTTAGTGATGATATGCGGTCCGCGCGAACTGCGTACATACATCCTTTAACAAAGAAAACATATAGCTCATTGAAGCATATACCTCATTAAGCTATATGTTTTCTTTACTTACGCATTTACCCTTTTAAAAGACGTATATACGCGGTTCGCACGGACCGCACCATGTCACTACCATATATATATATATGCACACACACACACACACACACACACACACATATTATTTCATCAACAAATATTGTGTGTGTATCAATTTTATTTTCTGATCGTTGTTATGGTTTATGGATTTTGAAGATCCATGTAACATACAACTACCGGAATATCTTGATTTGAAAGCACGATATTCTTTGTGAAGCTTTCTTATTTGTACAAAAGCATATAGAAATACCACGTAATATGATCACCACCAACCTGAATTAGTTGTTCATTCATTGCAACAGTCAACAGCCGTTAAACCTCAAGTTTCTTCACCTATAGATGATCACAGATCTCCAGCTTCAGAGGCTTCTCAGCTAGGAGCCCAATCTTCTGTTAAGGGTATGTGTTTTCATTGTGTTGATATCACAATATTCAATATTATACTATATTATAACAAATTCTGCATTTGCTTGCTGATACAACATGATGTATTACAGGAGTGCTGTGTTTAAGAGTTTGCAGTGTATAACACAAGTGCATAATGATGAATAGAGGAAAATAGGCATTGTCATGTGAAATTAATAGAGGGAATAGACAGTTAATCAGGTTAGATGAGATGCATGTGAAAGCACATATTTATATTTGAGAGTTTAAAATAATAAACTTTGATCTACTTACAGGATCATAACAAGATATGCAGCAAATGAATATACAAAGATGAACTGGAAACATTTGAAGCTTGAGACAACCTGTCTGGCATTCATATATATGTTAAATAATGTTTGCAACATGATTATTTTTGGCAAATGATTAGAGTTCTACTCCTGTAATTTTATTATATGTTAATGACCTAGTCTTGGTACCTTGGTATTCCCCATGGTACAGCTCCAAGACACTAGAATTTCTAGTTTATTTAGTCTTGGTACCTTTGTATCCCACTTTGTACAGCTCCAAGATGCCAGAATTCCTAGTTTATTTCGGGCAGGGTCTAAGATCCCTCCTGTAGGAGGTTCATCTGACATCAGTAAGTTACAGGTGGTGAATTCGCACATTTCTTCAGAAAAGAATAGAAGCATGGCATGATTGACTATTTCAAATTTATATTAAATTTATCCAGGACATGGTGTTTCCAACATGCCAGATAAGGCAGGTAGTGGACCAATTGCCATTCCATCATTACCAGTAACAGAAAAGAATCCGGTGGTCCAAATTAGGCCAACCACTAGTGAATCATCAAGAGAACTGTCAGATGATGATGAAATTGAAGGTGATATGGAGTTAACTGAGAACATGGGCCCTGCTGATGCAAAACGTATGAGAAGGTGACTGTGGTTTATTAAAATGTTTTATGGATACCATGTCAATTTAACCAGAAATTTATTTTATAATCTGCGTCATCCATGTTTCGGATTCAAGGTTTTGTTTCTTTTCTGTTTGCTCAATATCACTGGTGGGTTTGAGAGCTTAATTGACAGACACATGGACATGGAAAGACAATGAGTTCCATGAATCTGATGTTATTAGACCCACTAGTAACCACAGGGCTAGAGGGTCCAAATTCTTGCAGTAAGCATAATCTTTGGCAAGTTTATATTGCGTGTCTGCATTCCTGAAAATGAAAGTGGAGGCTATGAAGGACCTTTTCTTTGTATTATTAGAAATCAGAATTGATATATTGTCCAGTTGGTTTTCCATACCTATAACTTTTATCCTCTATTGAGTTTTTTATTTTATTTTTTTGCCATGCTGGCAAAGATTTTCTTATGATCATATTTCACGATCAGATTGAGAGCCATCTTTAGTTATGCATTCTGGCAAGTCAAATTCTGAAAACATGTCTGCTGACAAACACATTATTAATGTTTTTCCAACACGTGCATTTCATGTGACAACATATCAAATAGATGTAAGATTGGGGATGTAAATCTTTTATGGGATTTCTGTCTTCATGGTTTTTTGTACACTGGATGATTTTACGCCACTAAAGTATGAGCTTAGCCGTATGAACGAGCTCAAACTTATGTCTGAATGACCCTACAATTGGAAATGATTACAAGCATCCTCATAATCATGCTCTATGATGCAGGGTTGCATCGTGTTAGTTTGTTCATTTCGTTTGAAAATCTTATTTGGATCCTGTAATTTTCTCATTGTGCTAAGCTGTTTACATATCTGATCGAACTATTGTGAGTCACTTGAATTGGCACAAGGCCATCATCATCACCACCTCCCCCAGCATCATCTAAGACATCTTCACATCCATAAATATATTTCTAAGGTCATCCAATTTTGGGATAAGCACACACCCAAGTTGCATCCCGTATAGAGAGTAATCTGGTTTTTCTTCTTTACTGCTGTTGTCTTAAAATTCTTCATGGTTTAAACTATAGATTGATGTATCAATATATTGATTGATATATCATTATTTCTTAAAATTAAGCTCATACCTATGGATCACAACTAAGTGGAACCCAAGACAGATTAGGTTGATTCTGCAATGAACTATTTATTCAAATAAATTTTCACATTTTATAAATAAACATTGTATTTTAAGTTTTAAATTTCATCTCATGTTGTATGCCCTTTAAAAGCTACACTATATTAATCAATATTTGCAATTTTTTTCATATTTTTTACGGTTTTTTTTTTCAATTTTCCCCATTTTTCCATCATTATAAAGAAAAATTTCCCTGATCATTATATCAATAAAATCGATATTTATTAATGCTTCTCCACTTATTTCCAAATTTATCTTCCTTATTAAAGCCCTCTTTAAGAAATTGTATCTACAACTTGTAGCTTTTGCTGCACTCTGAACAGATATTTGAATCTGTTTTGAATGCTCCTATTGGCCTCCTTTCTACCTGTCTGTTTTCCTATATGTTATAATGTCTGTTGTATGATAGGGGAAGATTTAACCATGAAAATTAAAAAAAGCTTACCAACAAAAAAAAAAATCTGTTGTATCATTAGAAAACTGGATCTACCTTGCATTTTATGCTCCCCTTAACCTGTGCATATAGATATATATTTTGTAGTCTTCACCCCCTGTCAAATATTGAAATCATATTTCATTGAATAAAAGTATTGAAACCATATTTTGCAATAGCTCTGATTTAGGCAAACATTTCTTTTGAGCAATGCCTTTTTTTCTCTTTTCCACCAGAATGCTCTCAAATCGAGAGTCAGCAAGACGTTCCAGAAGAAGAAAGCAGGCTCATCTGGGTGAACTTGAAACACAGGTTTGCACGTCTATACATTCTTGTCCTTGACATGTGTTCACCTGAAGAAACTCCCTAACGTGTAATTTTATAGGTTTCACAATTAAGAGTTGAAAACTCTTCACTGATGACGCGACTCAATGATATAAGTCATAAGTACAATGAAGCATCTGTGGATAACAGGATTTTAAAAGCAGATGTGGAGACCTTGAGAGCAAAGGTACAACGTCATTTGAGATCACAGCAGATCTTTTTGTTCATTTGGTGGTTGATTTTTTTGACACTTAAACTATAACATCTCATGCTTACACAACAAGATATTGGCTGTGATTATGTCCGTGTCACAATTTTAAAATGCGTTTTGGCGTGTAAGAATTGTGTTTACACATAAGCAGCTTCTATCCTTCCTCGCTATGATATATAAGACTAAATCATGATGCTGACTTCAAATCATCTCTCCTCACATGAGTCTTTTGGGCTGTTGGGATTTCCCCCCCACCACCCTTCCCCCAACACGGGGCTACACGTTTTCATGTGGGCCGTATTTACTCATTAGTGGACTCTGATACCAGATGTAACATCCCATGGTTATATAACAAGATATTATCCCGCATTGTCTAGCGAGGAAGCATCATATTTAGTCCCGTCTTGTCTATCAAGGAAGGTTATTTTGTAATTATATGTGAACACCTCTCTTATACACCAAATTTGTTTTAAAACCGTGAATCTGCTAAGGGTAAAATTGGCAATATCTTGTTGTGTAAGTTTAGAACATTACATGTATCAATCCAACTGTAAAAACATGGGTAGAATCAAAGGTTCCTCTTAAAACAGTTGATTTGCTTAAATTATTTGATGCTTCATAGAATTGTACTTGTTTAAGTGAGCCTTTGAATTGCTCTTTCATAAGTATAAGCAACTTGGGAGGGTTGGGTCTGGTTGAAGTTTAACCCGAACCCAATCGAAATTGGAGGAAGTCAATCCAAATCCAACTCAATCCAAGCCTCAAACCCAAGGAGGTTATCCCATCAGATTTGGTTTAGGTTCATGTTTTATTCGAGTTGGGTTCATATGGGGATCATATTCAACTTTCAAAATAATATCACTCTATACAATTCAAACTTTGTAGCAGTAGTAACAAGGAATACTCTGCACCTAATGAGGGGCAATGATGAACTGCAAAAATGTGATAGATATTAGGAGAAAAATAAATTAGGCAATTTAATTTCATCTTACAGATTGAGTAGTTTAGAATTGATCTCATTACATTCAGGTTGGGCTTGACTCAAAACACCCAAACATTGAATTGTGTTCGAAGTTTGCTCAGGTTCGAGTTCATATTTGGGTTGAACTCAATAAGTCTTAACTTCATCTGATATGTTTTTATTGTGCATGTACAGGTGAAGATGGCCGAAGATACTGTGAAGAGAGTGACAGGCATCAACCCTCTCTTCCCAACCATCTCCGAAATGTCGACCCACACCATGCCCTTCCCCAACACCCCCTCTGATGCCTCCTCTGACGCCGCCGTTCCAATACAAGAAAACCACATTCAATTCTACCAACCTCCGCCGCCACAACCACTACCACCACTGCAGACACAGCGGATCAATGGTGGCAGACCAATCCCTCCCGAAATCTCAAATGCTCCTCCATCGGTGGTTGTGGATGACGCCGGTGATGGGTGCAAGATGGGACGGACCGCCTCAATGCAGCGGGTGGCGAGCTTGGAGCACCTCCAAAAGCGGATCCGTGGGGAGGTCAGTGGCCCATGGGATGCCCCCGCCCCTGCCGTGTGGGAGGGCGGAATTGTGGATAACAATGCAAACATGGTTAATAAACAGAACCTGGTGTAGGTCTACTGTGATTGAATGATGATACATTCTTGTATGGGAACTTCTGATTGCTTGGTTTCATAATATTATGGTGATAGTTTCACATGAATTGAATGAAGTTCATGTGGTTTCTTTCTAGTCTCACTGTGAAAGTGTTCAATGAAACACTATTAATAGGATCTCAAACACACCCTGCCCTTGTATTCCCATAGGGCCCGCATACAGCCTGCACGCATTATTTTATTTTATTTTTTATTAGCATAAACACAAACACACAGCATGTTTGTTTGTGTTACATGAACAAAAAGAGGGGAATTAATTTTGGGTTCTCTAGGAAATTCTTGAATTATTTTTTAAGTATGTGGAACATCTGGATTTATTTTTAGGTCCAGGGGTTATTTGGGATATTATTTTTGGATCCTTTCATCGAATAAGAGTTATTTTTTATCTTTTTTTTTTTTTAATTTTATCTGTCTTTACATTTTTTGTGCCCCCCTCCCCATCCTCACAAACAACTAAACCTTCCCTCCTGAGCTAGTCAAATTTGATGACGAGTATATAACAATCAACCCAAAAAATACAGTAAAATTTCATTATATAACAATACAACGATATTCATAACAAGAAAATAAACAATGTACAAAACCCATCACCAATATACACAGACAGTTTAACAGATAAACAGATCTATTAACGGTGTATCAATAGTGTACAAAGATAATAAAAAAATGAGAAATAAAAATAAAAAAAACATAAATGTAAACTTAACGGAGAGAAGGACAAAAAAAAATACGCAATGCTATCTGAGAACTTAAAAATAAGTCCAGATGTTACGAGACCCTAAAAATAATTGAGGGAATTGATTTCCCCCAAAATAAAAAAAATTCCAATCACGAATCACCAAAAATCATTGCAAGAACAAACACCATCCCTGAAACGGTGAAAGCGGCTTCGGTCCCTGACCACAACTTCCCGCGCATATATCCTCGACACCATCTTGATCGCGGAGTGACAGTCCCCGCAAATCCTCAAACTCTTCATCACCCGAATCGTAGCATCGCTTCCCAACCTCACCAACCCAAACGCCACGGCCAACCTCTCACTATGCGCGCACACCACCCCCTCCTTCTCCTCCTCCGTCACGTCCATCCACACCTCCCCCGCCCCCTCCGCCACGTACCCTTCGCTCCTCAGCCTCCCCTCCACCTCCTCCATCTTCGCCCGTATCCGCTCCATCTCCGGATGCGAAGCCTCCCCCGATACGAACTCGTGCACCGCCCCGTCCACCACGATCGAGCTCCACCCTTTCATCTTCCTCACCCCCTTCGCCTCCATCAGGCGCCTCACGTTGGCCGCCTCCGCACGCCTCCTTGCGCGCGTGTACACGTTGCGCATGAGCACGTACGCGCCGTCTTCGTCGGGCTCCAATTCGATTAGTTTCTTGGCCGCCTTTTCGGCCAATTCGACGTCGTTGTACACGCGGCACGCGTTCAATAGCGACGCCCAAATGACGGAGTTTGGTTCGATGGGCATGGTTTGGATGAGGTCCTCCGCTTCTTTTAAGCGCCCGCCCCGCCCGAGGAGGTCCACCATGCATCCGTAGTGCTCAATCTCGGGCTCGATATGGTGAATTGATTTCATCTCTTTGAAGCGCTTTCGACCCTCTTCGACCAGGTTCGAATGGCTACACGCGCTTAAAACCGCGATGTAAGCGACCCCGTTCGGGCGAATGCCTTGCTCGATCATGGAATCGAAGTGGGTCAGAGCCGATTCGCCTTCTCCGTGCACTGCGAGGCCCGAAATCATCGCGGTGAATGCCTGCCTATCCTTGCATTGCATACGAGCGAAGACTGCCGTCGCGTGATCGATGTGTCCGCATTTCGCATACATGTCGAGGAGCGCGGTCTCGATGTAGACGTCGTTCTTGATCGGACTCGTCACGATGTATGCGTGCAAGGCCCTGCCTTGGTCCAACGCGCCCAAACTCGTACACGCGGTGAGGAATCCGACGATGGTGAAGTTATCCGGTCTCAAGCCCAATCTTTGAACCTCTTTGAAGAAACGCAGCGCTTCCTTGAATCGCCCGCCGTGGATGTAACCCGTGATCATCGAATTAAACGTGACGACATCGCGTCTTTGGTGGTCCATCCGATCAAAGAGAGACTGCGCGGACTCCAAATCGCCCGACTTGCAGTAACCATCGATGAGTGCGTTCCAAGCGGGGGTCACCCTCCGATCGGCTGATTCAAAAACCCGTCTCGCCGATTCCATGTTCCCGCACTTCGCGTACATATCGACCAAAGCCACCGCTGTCAATTCGCCTTTGTTTCCGCAAAGGCGATGGACCCACTCTCCGGTTTCCAAATCCTTCGACCGAGCGCAAGCAGAGAGAACCGACACGATCGAAACTTCATCGGGCTTAACGCCCTCCTCCACCATCCGCTTGAAAAACCCGATCGCCTCCCCCGAAAGCCCGATCTTTGCGAACCCCGAAACCATAATCGTCCAAGAAACCACATTCCTCTCGGGCATCGCATCAAAAACCTTCACCGCTTCATCGACCGCCCCCGATTTCAGACACCCATTCAGGATCGTGGTCCAAGAGACCACGTCTTTCGTGACGATCGAATCAAAAACCCTCCGCGCATCGCCAATTTCGCCGAACTCGACGTACATCTGCATCAGAGAATTTGCGATCAAGGCGTCCGTCTCGGCGAAGCGCCTCACGCAGTCCGAATGGATGGATTTCCCTTCCTTGATGAGAGAACCCGCGCCGCAGGCCTTGAAGGAGTACTTGAACGTGTGAGCGTCGGGAGAGACGCTTCGCTTGCGCATTTGGTCGTATAGGCGGAGGGAGTCCAGAGGGGACGAGCCCCGGAAGAGTGCGCGGATGACGATGTTCCAAAGGAAGGTTGTGGGGGTTGGGATTTGGCGGAAGAGGTGGAGGAGGTAAGGTGGGTTTGGGGGTTCATCGAGATTCGCGACGGATTTGACGAGGCGGATGATCGACGACGATGACGGGCGGAGGAGGTGGTCGTTTGGGTTGGGGGGACGACGAGGCATTCGATTGAATGAATTTCAAATGTAGTGTGGTTGGGGGGTTTTGCCGGGAAAAATAGACCGTTGGAAGTTGTCTGTTTGTCCTACTAGTGTCCCTGTCTAATACCCTTTTATTCATGCACTTTTATTCCTTATTTTGTTGTGGGACAGATTTAGTTTTCTACAACCAGTATAGATGACTGGAGTGGACAAATTCGGATTAACTGGATTTGAGTTGAGTTGAGAGATCTGTCTGTTCTGTTATTTGTTTGACTGAATGATGATGACTATTGGCCAGATTGATGTAAATATGATATTTATTAATGTTATTGCACATCACGATAGTAATAAACAATATTTCATATTCTTTCGAAGAAGTGGAAGTAGAATTTATTCCTAAAGAAAGATTTATAAATTATAGTCATAACCTTACTTTGATACCTCATGTTAGAAAATTTTAATGAGTAATTAATAAAATCAAAATGGGAAGAAAAAAATTAAAATGCATGTATTGTTCGATGGGATTTGATTAAGGAACTCAACTAAAAAAATTTGGTTGTAAGAACTTAATGGATATGACTCTCTTCTTGCATACTATCTCGACCACTCCGTGGAGCAGCAGACCCTCTCAACGGAGTGGTTGAGATGCATTCTCTCAAATGAGAGGTCGCGGATTTGAAGCCGCTTTTACCCACAAAAAAAAAAAACTCTATTTTTTAAGTGTATATTGGATCTCTTCACTCATCCCTTTCATAGATTGATAGGTATCTCTATAAAACATTTCACTTGATGTGATTGTATTGTTATGTGAAATGAAATGATGAGTGGAGAGAGAGATCAAGTTCTCTTCCATAGGTCATGAGAGATTAAAAGTTCTTTTCACAAAATTACTCCAATCATAGTTTTTATGAGCCCTCAATGACTCTCATTGAGTAAATCGAGAGACCCATCTAATTGACTCATCTTGTAGTTGTTCTCACCATAAATTTTAATAACCTTTATTCCCATTGAAATCGCTCCCATCATGAATATTTCATATTGGATGGATCAAAACTCACAATTTATTAGGTAATCAATAGCACACGTACTAGAGTATTTTTTTTTTTGTTAAAGATATTTGAGTCACTGTAAACATCCACAAATCCATATAAGTCCTTACAAACTTGGAGTCGGACATACATGTCCTTTAAACTGTTATGGTGGATCAATTTAATCTATAGGTTAACTTTTTATCTAATTTGATGATATATTCTCATAATATTCTATCTATGTGAAATTAAACACTCATATAAATAACTGAAAAAATAGAAAAATATATATATATATCCTTTTAAATGACTATCTTGCCCTTGATCAAACTCATTTTCATTTTTTTTTTCTTTTGCGGATTTTGACTTTATTATTGCGTACTACTCCATTATTATTATTTTTTGCTTCTATTTCAAACAATTATAATTATGAAGATGATTTTGTTTATGTATTATATTTATTATACTATAGATATTACTTAGATTTTTTATTTTACATTTTGATAAGGTGCTTGTACAAGTTAAAAAGCTCATATTAATATCACCATGTTGTGTATTGTGGATGGTATAATAGTAAAATCACACCTATGGTGGATTTTAACCATGATAGGTTAAAAAATGATTTAATAGTAGAGATGTATTAGACATTTTCTATTATTCTAGGGATATAATTGTCCTGTCCCAAGTTTACAAGGACTTATATGGATTTATAAATGTTTATAGGAACTCAAATGTTTTTAATTTTTTTTTTTAAGAGTCATAATTGAATGATGAAAATATACATTGTTCATAAAATATTGAATTAATAGATGAATGTTCATACATTGTATAGGTAAAAGACTATTCTAAATGTGAATAATCATATCTCATAGGATAGCTCAATTTTTTTTAAATTTCGTGAGAAGTTCAAGGTCATTGTATAAGAAATTCAGAATGAGTATAAAAAAAAATAACGATAAATAAATATAAGTTTATTTTTTCTTATCGGATCAAAAGACTACAAATTCTAACAGGTGGAGATGGTGGAGGCTATGAAGCAAGACGATGATGAGCGTACTCAATCCACTCTTATGTATAGCTCTATACACTATATTAAGTTATTATAGTGCATAAGTTTGCATTATAGTGTATCAAATAAAATATTTTTTTATTTTTTAAAAAACATATATATATATATATATATATATATATATATATATATATATATATATATATATATATATATATATATATATATATATATATGAGTAACGATAAGCTGCGGACGTGCGGACGAGGTCGCCGTGCGGATCTAATCTCGACCGTCCGATCGTGCTCGATCGGACGGTCCCAAAAAAAAAAAAAAAAAAAAAAAATCACTCGACTCGACTCTCTCCGACTCCCTCTCTCTCTCTCTCTCTGACTCTCTCTCCCTCTCTCGACTCTCTCTCTCTCTCTCTCGACTCTCTCTCGCCAAAAAAAAAAACACTCGGCTCTCTCTGACTCCCTCTCTCTCACGACTCTCTCTCCCTCTCTCGACTCTCTCTCGCAGGCGACCACCCGCGACCATCGGCGACCACCCGCGACCATCGGCGACCATCGGCGACCACCCGCGACCATCGGCGACCACCCGCGACCACCCGCGACCATCGGCGACCACCCGCGACCACCCGCGACCATCGGCGACCACCCGCGACTTGTTTGTTAATAAAAATCTAGATTTCATTGGGTTTTGTCATTACCATGGTGTGCTATGTGAATTTTGTAGTCTTGCATGTGTTGGTTGGTTGCTATGTAGACAACTTTGATGGCTGTTTTGTGTGTCACTGGTTGTCTGTACCTGGCATTTCTGTGGTAGAAATCCATTTGGCTCTTATAGTTCAATCTGAAGAAAGGCAGTGTGGCATTTCAGGCTTGCAGATTTTATGTTTCGAATGTCGGGATATCATATCTGTTGTTCATATAGTTCTTGGTCATTTCTGTTGTTCACATAGAATTACATTATTCAACTGCAGCCAATTGAAGAATGAAGATAGACAGTGAGTCTATTGATGTAGTAATTGTCGATTCAAAAATGCAGGTTGTTCCACACAATATCTGGAGTGAAATAATGTCTGATTAATATTTACACTGTTATAATATCTGACTAATGCTTCTTTTCTCAAAAAAAATATCTGACTAATATTTACTGATAGTTCATCTGAAATGCTATGGGCTGCAATATGATGTCCAATGAGGTATGGTTCCAAAATGCAACATTTTGAAGCGTTCCAAGGCACATTTTCTGATTGAATTCAGTCCCCATTCTTATATTGTTATGGAATCACTTTAGGCACATGATTTCTGATTGTCAGGAAAGTTGCCAAATTATCTTGTGATTCGGTCTTTTTCAATCTCAAAAAAAAGCTTTGGTTATTTGGGGCCTCCAACACAAACATAATTGAGTGACCCAAATTCTAATATTGAAGAGCATAGGCTCCACCCGACAACCTGTTTAAAACATTCTAATCCCATTAACTTGCTTAGTTCCAGCTCTCACATCAACCTGTTTAAAACAACAAACATTCTAATCCTGCTATTTAAAACATCACATTTCAACCATACATTATTACATTACATCCTGTCTAAAACAACCACTTGCAGCTATATTACATATACAACCTATTGTTTAATACAACAACCACCTAATACCAATGGTAGCAATCAACAATCAGCATCTCCAAGACTGGCCTTAATTTTGCAAACATCCAATTAACAGTTTACAACAAAAACCGAAACAATCAGCATCTCCTGCTGCTGTTGTTGCTGCTATTGCTGCTGCTGTTGTTGCTGCTATTGCTGCTACAACAAGGTCCTGCTGCTGCTAGTGCTGCTGCTGCCATTGCTCTTGCTGCTGCTGCTCTGCTTCTTGTGGTGCTGCAACAATACACAATATCTGTTGTTGCTGCTGCTGCCATTGCTCTTGCTGCTGCTGCTCCTGCTGCTGCTGCTGCTAGTGCTCCTGCTGCAGCAACAAGGTCCTGCTGCTTGTGGTGCTGCTGCTGCTGCTGCTGCTGTTGTTGCTGCTATTGCTGCTGCTGCTGCTGCTCCTGCTGCTGCTGCTGCTAGTGCTCCTGCTGCTTGTGGTGCTGCAACAAGGTGCTGCTGCTGCCCTTGCTGCTGCTGCTCCTGCTGTTGCTCCTGCTGCTGCTCCTGCTTCTTGTGGTGCTGCTACAACCTGCTGCAACAAGGTCCTGCTCCTGCTGCTGCCCTTGCTGTTGCTGCTGCTGCTGAATTGTAATCAATTGGAGCATATGTGTAACCTATTTCAAAGCATAATAATCAATTGGATTGACTTAATTGCACGTGATATTAGTTCGACTTTGCTTGGACTGATTGAAATGTGCCTAGATTGGACTACTCCATTGATTTTATTGACTGAATTTCACCTACCTTCACATGGAAAAATGCACTGAAACAACAACATATGGGAAGTACTATCTGAATACAACCTGAAACATGAAAGACTCAACATGGCAAATAGCTTGGATTTTCTGAAAATTACCTGGAACAACCTGGAAGCCCTGGAACTTGGATTAACTGGGTCAATTCACATGGACTGGATTACACATAGACTGGTTTGACTGAAATGGATCTGGAATCAGTTGGACATAGCTTGGAATGAGTCTGTGCATCTGGAATCACTTGGACTGCTCCATTGATTTAGATTAGTTCATAATAGCTGGACTGTGGTTGATCCTGCTCAGAAACAACTGTCGAAGAGAAGTACTAACTAAATAACACCTGACTCTGGACTTTAATCTACTTATATGTGCTTGAATTGTCTGAAATTTACCTAGAATAACCTGGGAACACTTAGACTTAGCATGGACTAATTGAAATGTGCCCCCAATCAGATGGACATAGAATGGATTGCTGAAAATCATCTGGCAATGTGTGGACTTTTGCTGCTCCTCTCCTGAAATCACTATGACTTAGCTTGGATTGACAGAAAAATCCTGGGAATCAGTAGGTGCTAGTTTGGTTTGACAGAGGATCACTCTGAATTACTGGGACACAACATAGACTGACATTAACTCAACTGGTTTGGACTCACCTAGTGTTGGCGACGAATTAAAAACATTTGGAGGGAATCATCATCCCTCAATCACAGCGAATCAATCTTATATCTTGTAACTCAGTCTCATTTGAAAGGTTCACAAGCAAACATAAGATACCCCACAATTTTCTCCATGAAATAGAAATGTTTCATTATTAGCAATGCTTCATCAAAAATCATGAAGTATCTATAAATTTCTAAGTACACCAGTCTGGACAATAGACTCACAACTCAGCGGACTATCAAAGACTTAAACCTGGTATCAAACTCACTAAGATTAATCGACAACCAGTGACACACAAAACAGCCATCAAAGTTGTCTACATAGCAACCAACCAACACATGCAAGACTACAAAATTCACATAGCACACCATGGTAATGACAAAACCCAATGAAATCTAGATTTTTATTAACAAACAAGTCGCGGATGGTCGCGGGTGGTCGCCGATGGTCGCGGGTGGTCGCGGGTGGTCGCCGATGGTCGCGGGTGGTCGCGGGTGGTCGCCGATGGTCGCGGGTGATCGCCGATGGTCGCGGGTGGTCGCGGGTGGTCGCCGATGGTCGCCGATGGTCGCCGATGGTCGCCGATGGTCGCGGGTGGTCGCCGATGGTCGCGGGTGGTCGCCTGCGAGAGAGAGTCGAGAGAGGGAGAGAGAGTCGAGAGAGAGAGGGAGTCAGAGAGAGCCGAGTGTTTTTTTTTTTGGCGAGAGAGAGTCGAGAGAGAGAGAGAGAGAGTCGAGAGAGGGAGAGAGAGTCAGAGAGAGAGAGAGAGGGAGTCAGAGAGAGTCGAGTCGAGTGATTTTTTTGTTTTTTTTTTTTTTTTTGGACCGTCCGATCGAGCACGATCGGACGGTCGAGATTAGATCCGCACGGCGACCTTGTCCGCACATCCGCAGCCGTGCACCCCATCGTGCGCCCGCGCTCTTAGCCGTCCGATCGGTGCTCTCACGATCGGACGGCTGATGACTGTTTAAAAAAAAAAAAAAATCAAACCGGATGAAACCGGTTGCCTTCTCTCTCTCCTCTCATTCTTCTCTTCTTCTCTTCGACACAACAGAGCTTCTCTTCGACCCAACAGAGGAAAAAAAAAAAATGGAGGGAGCACCACCTACTGCGGCCTCATCCGCTCGGCCACCCCCACCCCTCCCCGTTCTCAACCACCACCGGCCCCCCCCCCCCCTCCCCGTGCTCGACGGTAGGTTTTTATCTGTTTTTTTTCAGATCTAGGGTTTTATTTTCAGATTTATTTTGGGTCTAGGTTTTTATTTGATTTTTTTCAGTCATAGGCTTTTCTTTTCAGATTTATTTTGAAATCTAGGTTTTTGTATGATTTTGGGTCAGATCTAGGGTTTTCTTTTCATATTTATTTTGGGTCTAGGTTTTTATTTAATTTTTTTCAGTCATAGTTTTTTTTTTCAGATTTATTTTGAAATCTAGGTTTTTATCTGATTTTTTTTCAGTTATAAGGTTTTTTTCATATTCTTTCATGATCTAGAGTTCTCTTTTCAGATTTGTTTTACTTTGTATATGCTTATTGAGGAAGGCATTTGAAGCAAAAAAAAAAAAAAATTGATAGATGAAGTCAGTGGTTGACGAGATCAGTAGCAGCACACCCTAATATGATTTGGAAATAGGTGTAAGTGCATACTATACACATTGGATTACTGTGACTGATAATCTGAATTGAAGCATGAAAAGTACTGTTAAGGGATTGTTTATGCAAGAAATAGAATGAATAGATTGATTTGTTTTTCACCCCATCAGTAGTTGAAATCCTACTGAAATTAGAATTGTTGGTTATGGATAGAACAAATAAAAATTTACAGAGTAAGTTTTTTGTTATTTGTGAGATTTTGGAAGGATTGTATGATGAATGTCATATTGATATTGATGGTGTACTTGTTGCCTGGGTAATTTAAATTTTAATCGAACAGTGGTTATTAAGGTATCATTTAGGCATACATTATCATGCAAAGTCCTGATTTTGATGTCTGAGGCTTTTGGATAACTAGTTTGTATCGATTCGGAGTCTATTTTTGTCCAAAACTGGAGTAGGTGTGACATCGTCCTATTATTGATGTGACATAGAATAAATAAGTCATTGATATGGCATTAGGGGAACAAGAATTTGTGGATGGACTTCCTCGGATCATGCTTGCATGTTCATATGTATGTTACATTATAAATGTCACTGCAATTTTCTTCTTCTTTTTTAACTGAATATGTTTAAATCATTTTGAATTGTGGGTTGCAAATTGTGGATGCATGGCGATATGTAGATAACCCTGTGTAGATTGCTTAGGCACCTTAATGTAATCAATATTAGTGGGTGTGTTGTTCATGAAATGTATGTTTATTTTTTGTTTGCAATGAAAATGTTACTACTCTAATTCTATGAAATGTATGAGCATTTGAATCACATTTGGTCTTTATATTTCAGTTAAAATGTTTAATGGATTATCAGTCTCTCCTATTCTTCTTTATTAATATGAGCTGGCAGATTTGGTTGAATTGGAATCATGCTGTCTTTATTTTCAAGTTATTTTCAGATCTTGGGTTTTTTAGATTTATTTTCAGGTATTTCAGGTTATTTTAGGTATTTCAGGTTTTTAGATTTATTTTCAGATCTTGGGTTTTTTTAGGTTTTTCATATTTATTTTCAGATCTAGGGTTGTTCAGGTTTTTTTTCAGATCTAAGGTGTTTTAGATTTTTTAGATTTTTTTTCATTGTATAATGGTTCTGAACTTCTGATGACTTTCTTAGAGGAGCATAGAAACCTTCATTATTAATCACAAGGGGAAAAATATGGTAGCTTTAAAATATGATATCCGGAGCGTGATATTGTAATGGATGACATTCAATTCATAACAATCCTTCCTCTTGAACCATTCGAAGATCTCAACCGCTCGTTCCCAATCAGACTGCTCCTTCAAGATTATGGTCCTCTCCTTGTTATTCAAAGTTTCCTCCCATGGCTTCAAAGCTTCATCCAAATCACAAATGGAATCCAACGCTTGCAAAATCGAAGGAAGACTCCCTCCATAAGACATCCATCTGGCCAAACCTTTCCTTTTCGCCTCCCCTTCCAACTTCTTCTGACCCGAACCACTTTTAACGATCGTCCCGACATCTCTTCTCAGCTTCCTAGCATCATAAGGCTTCCGGTTACTGATCTTTTGGTATGTTCTGTCACTCTTCTTTGGGTTGCCAGCAGCCTTCGCAAACACCGAGAACGTTTGCAAGCAAACAACATCTATATGTGGGATTCTACCCAAATATTGCAGATGGGTCTGCATTTATCCTGCTAAATCATTAAACCCAATTCTTCAAAAGTCCCAAAATAACACAGAAAACTATTGTAATCTAATGCCAGAGGGAGAGAAAGAAGAAAACCAATCAGTTCTTAAGATTAAACAAACACACCCACATATTCAAAATCCCTAATTGAATTCGACATAATTCAACAAAAAAAAAAAAAAAAGCTTTAAGAACCAAATGAACTTACTTGGCCTCACAAGAACCACCAATCAAATTTTTTTATTCATCCATTCATAGAGGGAGAGAGATATACAGAGAGAAACCTATACAAAATGGGGATATAAAAATTGAGACTTGTGAACAAATTTGGAGCCTCAACAAACAAAAGGAGAAGACCAACAGGAGATACTGTTTGTTCAGAGAATCACTATATGGGTTTCAATTCGCTGATTTCATTGTCGAATCCGAAATAAAAACATCAAAAAAAAAAAAAAATCGAGACTTACCAATCAAACGTTTCAAAAATTATCTTCCACAAAAACATTCCTTCCCCTCTTTGTATTTGCTTTGCATTATCTACCTAGGCATGAAAGAACAAAAGACATTTTAACAAACATAAGGTCTCACTTTGTGAATAATAACGTAAAAGCCACTGTTACTTGGAAGATTTAAATGGAGGAGATTGCGATGATGGCAATTGTGTAAATATAATGATGAGCGTAGGCAAATAGACTTCTAGCAAGTACCGGATCACTCACTCTCCCACCGAATCAAAAGCCCTAAACGACGAGTAAAGCAAAACTCGTTAAGCTCTACCTCTCCATACACCGATAAGCTCTACCTCTCCATATTTCATCATCAACCAAATAATACTTTGAAGAATGCTGTACAAAAAAACAAATCACAAAAAAATCTAGATGTGACAACAAATCAGAAAAAAAAACCTAGATATGAAAACAAATCAGAAAGAAAACCTAGATCTGAAAATAAATCTGAAAAGAGAACCCTAAATTTGAAAACAAATCAGATAAAAACCTAGATAATCAGTACCTGATTCAAAAAATGAAAAAATAACTTACATTGCGAATCGGTGGGGGTGGCCGTTGGTCGTCGAGCACGGGGAGGGGGTGGCCGGTGGTCGACGGGACGGGGAGGGGGTGGCCGGTGGTCGACGGGACGGGGAGGGGATGGCCTGTGGTCAACGGGCATGGGGAGGGGTGGACGTAGCCTAGCGGATGAGGGCGGAGCAGGTGGTGCAGTAGGTGGTGCTCCCCTTTTTTTGTTTTTTTTTCCTGTGTGTGTTGTGTGAGTAGAAGAGAAGAATGAGAGGAGAGAGAGGGGGGAGAGGCTCTGGGGGTCACAGTCTCAACCGGTTTCATCCGGTTCAAAATTTTTTTTTTTTTTTAAATCATCATCAGCCGTCCGATCGCGAGATCAGCGATCGGACGACTGAGAACATGGGCGCACGATGGGGTGCACGGTCGCACGACCGCACCCCATCACCTCCCTATATATATATATATATATATATATATATATATATATATGTCATTTCAAATAATAATAGGTATTTTAATGAGATAGTGTATAATTATTAATTAAAAAAGTGTCACTGTAAAGGGATTCTCACGTTTTCATGGGTTTAACGAGTTTTGCTTTATCCGTCGTTTAGGGCTTTTGAGTGGGTGATCCGGTACTTGCTAGAAGTCTATTTGCCTACGCTCATCATTATATTTACACAATTGCCATCATCGCAATCTCCTCCATTTAAATCTTCCAAGTAACAGTGGCTTTTACGTTATTATTCACAAAGTGAGACCTTATGTTTGTTAAAATGTCTTTTGTTCTTTCATGCCTGGGTAGATATTGCAAAGCAAATACAAAGAGGGGAAGGAATGTTTTTGTGGAAGATAATTTTTGAAACGTTTGATTGGTAAGTCTCGATTTTTTTTTTTTTTTGATGTTTTTATTTCGGATTCGACAATGAAATCAGCGAATTGAAACCCATATAGTGATTCTCTGAACAAACAGTATCTCCTGTTGGTCTTCTCCTTTTGTTTGTTGAGGCTCCAAATTTGTTCACAAGTCTCAATTTTTATATCCCCATTTTGTATAGGTTTCTCTCTGTATATCTCTCTCCCTCTATGAATGGATGAATAAAAAAATTTGATTGGTGGTTCTTGTGAGGCCAAGTAAGTTCATTTGGTTCTTAAAGCTTTTTTTTTTTTTTTTTTGTTGAATTATGTCGAATTCAATTAGGGATTTTGAATATGTGGGTGTGTTTGTTTAATCTTAAGAACTGATTGGTTTTCTTCTTTCTCTCCCTCTGGCATTAGATTACAATAGTTTTCTGTGTTATTTTGGGACTTTTGAAGAATTGGGTTTAATGATTTAGCAGGATAAATGCAGACCCATCTGCAATATTTGGGTAGAATCCCACATATAGATGTTGTTTGCTTGCAAACGTTCTCGGTGTTTGCGAAGGCTGCTGGCAACCCAAAGAAGAGTGACAGAACATACCAAAAGATCAGTAACCGGAAGCCTTATGATGCTAGGAAGCTGAGAAGAGATGTCGGGACGATCGTTAAAAGTGGTTCGGGTCAGAAGAAGTTGGAAGGGGAGGCGAAAAGGAAAGGTTTGGCCAGATGGATGTCTTATGGAGGGAGTCTTCCTTCGATTTTGCAAGCGTTGGATTCCATTTGTGATTTGGATGAAGCTTTGAAGCCATGGGAGGAAACTTTGAATAACAAGGAGAGGACCATAATCTTGAAGGAGCAGTCTGATTGGGAACGAGCGGTTGAGATCTTCGAATGGTTCAAGAGGAAGGATTGTTATGAATTGAATGTCATCCATTACAATATCATGCTCCGGATTCTTGGTAGAGCCCGGAGGTGGGACCAGGTGGAGAGACTCTGGTCGGAGATGAAGAGCCGAAATGTAATCCCCACAAATTCTACCTATGGAACGTTGATTGATTCTTATAGCAAAGGTGGGCTGAAAGAGAAAGCCCTTCTTTGGTTAGAAGAGATGCAAAGTCAAGGTCTCCAACCTGACGAGGTAACGATGGGAATCGTGGTTCAAACCTATAAGTTGGCTGGGGAGTTTGAGGAGGCTGAGCAGTTCTTCAAAAGGTGGACGTCAGGTCAGTCGGACGGCAAGGGGAATACTAAAGCGCAGAATCACTTTAGTTCATACACGTATAATACAATGATTGATATATATGGGAAGTCAGGGCAACTTAAAGAAGCTTCAGACACATTTGTTCAAATGCTCAGAGAAGGGATTGCTCCAACCACGGTTACTTTCAATACCATGATCCATATATGTGGAAATCATGGATGCATGGACGAAGTAAGATCGCTGATGATGAAGATGGAAGAATTGAAGTGTCTTCCTGACACAAGGACATATAACATTCTCATATCTCTTTATGCAAAGAATGACGATATCAATGCGGCAGTTGGTTATTTGTCAAAGATGAAGGCAGCCAAGCTTCAACCAGACATTGTTAGTTACCGTACTCTTATCTATGCGTTCTCCATAAGGCACATGGTCTCGGAAGCCGAGGCACTTACATTGGAGATGGAAGAGCAAGGCCTTGAAATGGATGAATTCACTCAATCTGCTCTGACCAGGATGTACTTAGGTGCTGGATTGGTCGAGCAGTCGTGGGCCTGGTTTGAGAAGTTCCACCAAGATGGGAGGATGAGCTCTGAGTGCTATTCTGCCAATATTGACGCATTTGGAGAGCATGAAGAGTTAGCCCTAGCTGAGAGTGCATATCGATGCTGCCTAGATAGACAGAAATTAAGTGTTCTTGTTTTCAATGTGATGATTAAAGTATATGGCATAGCCAAAAAATATGAAAAGGCCTGTGAGCTGTTTGACACTATGGAGGACCACAGAATTAATCCTGATGAATACACCTATAATTCTCTTATACAGATCTTGTCTGGTGCGGATTTGCCAGATAGGGCAAAGTTTTATGTCCAAAAGATGCAGGAAGTGGGGCTGATCGAAGACTGCATTCCTTACAGTGCAGTGATCTCTAACTTTGCTAAGCTTGGTGAGTTGGAAAAGGCAGTGTCACTCTTTAAAGAAATGGTTGGGTTTGCAGTGCAGCCTGATATTGTTCTTTATGGTGTTTTAATTAATGCATTTGCTGAAGCTGGAAGTGTTAGTGGAGCTTTGTCTTATGTTGATGCAATGAAGGATGCCGGTTTCACAGCCAATGCAGTAATTAACAACTCCTTGATCAAACTCTACACGAAGGTCGGATACTTGAATGAAGCACGCGAAACATATGAGCTTGTCCGGTCATCAGCAGATGGTCCAGATATATACGCTTCAAATTGCATGATCGATCTCTACTGTGAGCGTGGGATGATTAAAGAAGCCGAGGAGATCTTTGAGGATCTGAAGCAGAGAACAGATGCCAACGAATTCTCTTTTGCTATGATGTTGCGTATGTACAAAAAGGCCAAAAAAGTCAGTAAAGCTGTTAAGATTGCACATGAGATGAAGGAATTGGGGCTTCTCAGCGAACCTCTTAGTTTTAGTAATGCTATTGAAGTATTTGTGATGGATGGGAGATTGAAGGAAGCTGCAGAGACTTTCTTCCAGATGATGGATGCAGGAGTCCAACCAAACGATGCTGTTTTCAGGTCGCTGGGTACCGTTTTGATCAGATGTGGAGCATCAAAACTGGCCATTGAACATATGGAGTTGTGTAGGAAGGAAGATGCTAAGAGTGGCTTAAAAGCATGGGCAGAGAATATGAGTGCAATAATGAGAGCATATGATGATACACTTCAGTCCCGCGGTGAAACAAAATACCTTTCTGAATTAGATGCTGATGATGTCACAAATCGAAAGCCGAAGCCCTTGATTGGAATGCCAAACCTCACCCAGTCTTTGTATGGATGAACTGAAAGATCTGTATTGGCGCATATAGTTAAACTACATTGAGAAATGGTTCACTGTGCATATTTATGGCATAAAAGTGTATTGGAGTATCCTAAAAGCCTTCATGTTTCCATGTGAATGAGGACTTGATTGGACTAGTCCACTTTTTCACAGCAATTGTTGCGTTCTGGGATAACCCGTGCATCATTTTCAAACTTAAAAATCCCGGTACTCTAATTTATTGCTTCTATTTAATTATTTGAAATTTTTTCTTGTCTTTTCTATCAGGGGAAGGCTCATCAATTGGATGTGTAACTCGCTGTGACTTATTTATTTGCACAGGTTGATCGGCGGAGAGTTGGAAGGACCGTGCTCGCCATAAGAACAAAGTTTTTTTTGTGTTTTTAGTTTCTGCTGATATACTGAAGGCAAGCCCATCCATCTATGCATGTGAAACCTAAGCCCATAACATTGCTTAGAAATGATAATGTCTTGTATCGAAAAAATCATTAGTCAACTCTTGCACATTGGTTGTAAGCATTTTGTTCTTGTTTCATGGTAATACTCTTCCAGAACTACTCATGATCTGGATGTTTTGATCAAACTAATCAAAATTTTAGAAATTTGTACAAATCATCTATGATGTCAACAGTGTTGAGTATTATAAGGAATTAAAGCTCTCCTTGAAAGATCTTTGGTTAAGTTGCAAGCACCTCCCACCTTTGTGAAGGAGGTCAAGAGATCAAATCCTTGTGAGCACCATTCTTCAAAAAAAAAGAAAAAAAGAGCTCAATTGAAGTGCAACTAATTTAGCTCAAGCCATCCATGCCTCCTCCAATGTCACCATCTTTGGAAATTTCTTCCTTCCACTCTCCGGTCTCTTGCTTCCTTTGTTTTCCCCAAGTCAAGAGGTAGTGCAAAATAAATAAATAAATGCTGTTTTAGTGGTTGAAGAAACATTCATGATGTGGACCTGATTGCTTATAGCCAGGCTTGTTTTTTAAGGTGTGCTTGTGAGGGAAAAAAAAAAAGAAATGAGGGAATTTGGGTTAAAGCCTTAAAGGTGAAGTGATTGAAAGTAAAACTGTATTTTTGTATTTAAACAATCTGCGTATGGATAACATGAATTTTGGAATGGATCAATGTCTCTGAATTTTTTTTTTAGTATCCATGTCATCACTTCTATTGCAATCACAATCTCTTTTCCCATCATTTGTCACCATTTATGTCTTCTAAAAACAAAACAGAATGCTACCTAACTTCTACTATTGCAAGTGCTTCCAAAAAAAAAAAAACTGTTGCAAGTATATAATTCAAAATCATGTAATTAAATCATTCAATTTCCACTGTTACAACAGAACAAAGGCCTCCATGTCTTCCAAACAGAGTCGAGGTTAAATTATTGTTTGTTTTGGTGGGTCTAACTTAATTTTTTTTTTATTTCTGTATCATGTATGTGATATCCAAACTTCCTCTAGAATTTATTAGGAGACTCAGTATAGGTTAACTCTCTAGCATCTTCATACATAATATTTACTTTGAACCATTGTGCTTTGTACAACACATTGTATATTATCACCATCATTGTATACGTTATTTTGTAGATGCTAGAGAGTTAACCTATGCTATGCTCATCCATCATCTGGAGTGAAATTCTATTTACGAATGTCATGATTTTTTTTTGATGAAATGGTTGACATTTGCCTGAATGTTGTGAATGGGGTAACATCTCATGAAGATTTGAAAAAGGTTGATAACATTATCCCTCCATCTTTCAAAATAGCTTGATGATGATAATGGATAACATGAGGCACTGAATGAGGCTTGAACATGGGTGTCAAAAATTCAGCTAAAAATATGTTTGTGATAATGTTGTTATTATGGGAGATAATTAATCTGAATGAGTTTTGGGGAAGGCACTGGAAAACTATGTCAGATTATATTTTGGTAAAGCTTAGATGACAAATAGATGATATTTCTATTCATATTATATCTTGGTAAAGCTTAGACAACAAATAGATGATATTTCTATTCAACTCAGATCTGCAGCGAGTATAAATTAAGGCAATACCGAAAAATTTCTAAACAGTGATGATTTTCACCTATTGTGACACTAACAATTGAGGATGAATCTTTTATTCATAACATGTTAATTCATAAGACTTGTGACTTTTGAGTTATCTTCTGATGAATAACATTGTGTAACCCTTTTGAATGTAGAGCAGAAAATGATATATAAGTCATCTACTATTCGTGCTTAAATAATGAGGCCAAGAGCGTCGAGTTTAGTTGGGGATTGATACGCATTGAGGCGTGAGGGCGTGGTGCTTGAGCGGGAAACACTACGAGTAAAATGTTCTTCTAATCAGGTTTTTGCATTTCATCGTTGGTGTCTGATCTATTAATTTTGTTTGTTTATTGTTTTTTGCTTTAATTTGTTATTGATCTCTTGTCTCCCCCATGTTTCAGACTTGTGTAACTTCAGCTTTTCGAATATAAAACTAGGGTAACAGTGGTCTATTATTCCTTCAGAAAAATGATATGGTTGGATGAAAATTATCAACGACCTAGAAATTAAAGTACATGATCGAGTAAATGCGTACCTGAAATTAATTTCTAATTTTCGTCCTGATTCCATCTATGTTGATTCAATTCAAGACAAGAATTTGAAGGTTCATCCTATGTGATATATGAATCCTGATCGTTTATTCAATCAAATAAAGATATTCTCCTCCCTACACCCCAAAATTTTATTTAAAAAAAAAACAGGGGTCATTATAAATATAATAAAATACATTTTCAACTACTCATTTTTTAACATTTTTTTCTAAAAAAAAAAAAAACTACTCATTTTTAACCAGGTTTTGTTGAAAGTGCATGGGACATCCATTTTATGGGCTGCCTAGGATTGTCAGCAGGCCTGGTGGACTTTGTTGTGATTTTCCATGGGACCCACTTTAAATCGGACGGGTAGGATGTTGCCGCGTAGGACTCACCACGTGTCATTCAAACAGCACATGATCATGAAATCTTTGAGTGGCCCTGCTGCGCAGATAAAATAATTGCCACCTATCTACAAGTTGCCATTTTGGGGGACCAAGAAATTAATAGTTAATAAGGTGTGAATCTTTTACACTGAAAAAAAAGAGATCATGAAGTATTATTAAGGACCTAATTGAAATATTTGTATAGTAATAATAATTAAACATACCATGTTAGATATTTATATGTTGAGTAAAACAAAATGCATGGTTAATTAATGATGTCAGATATACTAATCGAATGAGCGCGTCGTCACTGCTTGTCGTTGTGTTGATAAAAAAAATGTGCTGCTAATGTAATTAGTTTAGCCACTTATAGGAGATTTTTCTATTAATGATGATGATCATAGCACCACAAACAAGAGAGTATTAGATTTCATGTATCTGGGTGTACATTTGGACTACTACTAAAAAAAGGAGGGCTAGATTTATGGCCCATCTTGTTACTGTGTTTGCATCAGTGCATGCCATGTCATCTAACATTGTTTTATGAAGCTATATATGATTAATTAATTACCTATTTGGATCTATGGGCTTTAATTGGAAAAGAAAACATTTTCAATAAAAGTAGAATTTTCAGTATTCATGAATTAGTTTGGATTCAATGTTTTTTTTTTTTTTTCAAAATATTCTAATGGAACCCTAAAGTTTATTTTAACACCAAAATGGTTTTAAGACATTTTTGGAATAAAATGATCTCGGATAAAATCTGTTCAGAGTATTTTTTTTTTAAATTTTTCATAAAACGTATGTCAATGGTGGTTTTAATTTAATGGCATTTATGGCAAAGTTCACCCTCCATTTTTGTGGAATATTTGATGCATGGCAATACAAATAATTCAACGAGTTCCAATTTTGGACAGATAATTAATCAATATTTCAATATTTTATTAATTATAGATTAACAAATATATCTCAACAACCTCAACCAGCATATGCTCACATTATAATTCTCCAATAAAAAACTTCCAATTGTGAATATTTTTATATTAAAAACGAGTTAGTTAAACTAATCATGCAAGCATAATAATTTGAATAGGAGGACAAAGAGTTGCATAGGAGACGACTTTCCCTATATAATTGTGACTATTTTAATGAGGAAGGGCCATGTTTAATATGTATGTCCTCTTCATAGACAAACATTCACTACAGGACATATACATTGGGGCCACAAGTGAGGGCATTGCAAGAGATGATGGGATGCCTTGGCTCACTAGAATGAAGTATTAGATCTTCCTTTCACTTTCATTTATATTGTCATAAGAATTCTATAGTTTTCCATGACTCAGACTCTTTTGGACAGTGTTCATTTTGGACTCGTTTATATATATTTTTATCAATATGTGGGAGACAAATATCACTATGATCCATCATAACAGCTCTTATCATTTCTTGTTTATAACCACTTCAGGCACTAATTTTTACTTAATTACTTAATTAAGTCAAGTTTGGTATGTTCATCTTGTTCTCTCTCTTCATATACTTGATTACAATTATGAAAGTAAATCCATATGTAAGCATCTCAGTTATCTGAATTTTATTTGTATCCTAATATCCACTTATGACTTCGTATCCAAAGGATTTTCAACAAATTAAACAATATCATATCCAAATCCAAATTCAAATATTTCATTTTCAAATTTAAATACTTATTTGAATTATCTCATTAAAAATCATATTTATAATATGACGTGGGTATTGGATAACAAATTATAAGGTACGGATGCAAATACTAGTTTTCTAACTTACAAAGAATAAGATAAATCATCTTAACTAAATAGATAGCAAAAATTATACAAGCATAATTAAATATCACTGTGTCATCTAAGCAATAGTTTATTATTAAACCACACAGAATTTTCCAGTGTCCCTCACACGTAGTATCTCGTTCCCACATTACAAATTATAAGTTGCAACCCCATCCCAATTAAATTTTCAAACTGGGTCCCTCCCTATTTTGTTCTACCAAAACTCTTTGGCTCTCTCCCCTCTTAAAAGCCAACTACTATATTGGTAACTAAAACCAAACCATGCACAGTAGAGAAAACCAAATCCAAACCCAACACCACCATAGGTCTCCCCTCCCACCCACCATGAAAACACCCACCACCACCAAAGAACAACAACAACCCCTCCTCGGAAAATACATCCTCGGTCGCCTCCTCGGCCGCGGAACCTTCGCCAAGGTCTACCACGCGCGCTCCACCGCCGCCACCGCCTCCGAAGTCGCCATCAAAGTCATCGACAAATCCAAGCTCCCCTCCGCCGCCTCCGCGCGCGTCCTCTCCGAGGTCTCCGCCATGCGCGCCCTCAAAAACCACCCAAACATAGTCAACCTACGCGAAGTCATGGCTACCAAGACCAAAATCTACCTCGTCATGGACTACGTCCAAGGCGGTGACCTCCATTCGACGCTCATACGCAAAGGCGGCCGCCTTTCGGAGCCCCTCGCGCGCAAGTACTTCGCGCAGCTCGTCGCGACCCTCTGCTTCTGCCACTCCCTCGGCGTCGCTCACCGCGACGTCAAGCCGCAGAACCTGTTATTGGACCGAGAGGGCTCATTGAAGGTACAGTAACAAAATAATCCATATATATTTTTTTTAATATTATTTAAAGTATTTCGATTAGACATCTTCAATACAAAATATATCAAATTTATCGTACATGAATTTTGTCACTCGGATTGAAGGTCTCCGACTTCGGACTCTCTGCGCTCGGCGACATACTGTCACTGCGCACCGCGTGCGGGACCCCCGCATACACCGCGCCCGAGGTCTTGGCGAGGCGGGGATACGACGGCGCGCGCGCGGACGCGTGGTCGTGCGGGGTGATCCTTTACGTGCTCATCGCTGGGCGGCTGCCGTTCGACGACTCGAACATCGGTTCGATGTATCGGAAGATTCAACGGAGGGAGTTCGGGTTCCCCGGGTGGTTCCCTCCTCAGGCGAGGAGGGTTGTGTTGAGACTGCTTGACCCGAACCCGGAGACGAGGATCGGTCTTGATGCGGTGGCGGAGCTCGCTTGGCTTAAGAGGCGCGCGAGTGACGTGAGGTGCGGTGGTGTTGGTTTGGGTGAAGAGAAGGCGATGATGGCGCGGTATGCGAATGCGTTCGATATAATTGCGTGCTCGTCGGGGTTGGATTTGTCAGGGTTGTTATGCGACGGTGGGAGGAAGAAGAGGAGGTTTTCGGCGGTGGCGGCGTGTCGGGCGGAGGTGTTGGTTGAAAGGGTGGTGGAGGTTGGGGTTAGAGGGGGGTATGTAGTGGAGAGAGGGAGTAGGGAGGGGAGGGGGGTGGGGTTGGGGAAGGGTGGGGTGGTGGTGGTGGAGGTGGAGGTGGTGGAGTTTGGTGAGGAGAAAGAGCTTGTGTTGGTGGAGGTGGTGGTTGGTGGGGATGGTGGTGGTGGTGGTGGGGAGGTGGAGGAGGTATGTTGGGAGGAGTTGAGAGAGGGACTTAAGGACATAGTTTTTGCTTGGCAGAATGGGTAGTGGAGAAAATGGTGGGGAGAACAACATGTTTGTGTGAATTTTTTTTTTTATATAATTGTTTTGAGTCTTCCCTATGTCAAGCCTTTTTTTTCTATTCATGTTTGAGTAGCTCAACAGTTTGGTTTGTTTGTATGAGAATTTCTCTGTTTGTAGTTTCAACTTGATCAATCCAAATCGGGGTTGGTTTTTCTTTTGAGATGTGTACTTTTTGTGACAACGATTTTGTACTGCGAGAAAAGAAAAGAAAAAGAAAGGGGAATAATTAGACATGAACATGATGACTATGAGGATAGATCCACTGTGCTAAAGAAACTGGTTTAAGGGTACATTTAAAAACACGTTTAGAAAATAAGATTTTGAATAAAACAATTTAAATAGACTTAAATCCTAAAAAACCATTTTTTTGTGTTTTTTTAAAAATAATTTTTTAAACTAAAAATTGAAAATAACTTTTTAATTAAGTTAACTTTTTAACTTGACAATACTTTTTAGCTTTCTGTTTAATTAAAAATGAAAATCACATTTATATTAAATAATTCCAAACAGGATCTAATAACTAAGCATTTCTCCCATGTTTGGAGCTCAAAAGCCCAAAATCTCGCGTCCACAACTACAACGAGATATATGATACACCAAACATACTCCAAAAGAAGAGAAAAGTGGAGTGAGCTCCAACATGCTCACTCAGTGAATCTATGTGACGTACCATTATTATTATAATTTCGAAATAGCAGCGTTTTAAAACATGGTCACACAAAATATTTATACAGTAAGGAGAACAATAATATAAAGTATCATGCAAAACATGCAATAACACTGATACTTCTCTTAAAGGGAAAGTTCATGTCGAACATGCAATATCTCAATGCTTCTCGTAGAGGTAAGGATCATGCGTAGTATTTACATGAATATTACACTACATGATGCATGCATATGTGATGCAACAAATATGCATGTCTGCTTTAATTTTCACAACATACAGCCGTACGGGTGGGTCCGGGCCCGATGCCCCCTTAGGCCCGAATGGACCTGGCTCAGTTAAAGCCCGGATCCGGTCCGGCCCAGCCCATGACTAACCGTAGTGCATCCCACCCAATTTTAATAAACATTAATAAACATGCGAGTGCTGCAAGTAGGCCTGTCAACGGGTCGGGTCCGACCTGACCCGGACCCGATTATACGTGTAATATACCTCACCTGATTTGGACCCAACCCGAGTTGGACCCGACCCGACAGACCCGAACAAACAAACGGGTCGGGTCCGGGTCCACCCCGCCCCGACCCGTTGGACCCGACTGTTTTTTTTAATATATGTTCATATATTATAAGACCATTAGTATTAGTTGATACATAATTTTATTTCTTACTTAACTTATTTTTGTATCTACAAGTTTATAAATCATAATCATAACAAGCCTATAAATCGGTTTGTTTTGGACAATTAACTTATTAGCATTTGAATTTGTATGATTAATTAGTTTGTTGCATGATTTATGTTTATTATTTAGGTTAATATGTTAGTGTTTATTGTTTTGAATGTTGTTTAGGTTAGTTATGTTTATTATTTAGGTTAATATATTTTTTATCTTAGTGATTATTGTTTTGGATGTTGTTTAATAATTCATTTACTTTTGAATTGTATAAAATTATATTCAATCATAGTCTCATTAACAATAATGTTTTATTATAAAAAATTTCAAATAGAATGATAAGACAAATACATGAGCTCATGTCTTCTCTCTGTTTTTTTTTACCCAACCATCTGGGTCGGGTCGGACCCGGACCCGGACCTGACCCGGGTCCAATGGGTCCGGGTCCGGGTCCACATTTCCCTGGACCCGCCGGGTCCTGTCACGGGTCGGGTCCGGGTCCACCTCGACCCGACCCGGACCAGACCCGTTGACAGGCTTGGCTGCAAGTGAGACAATAACCGACATTGTAATTGAGACTGCTATGAGGTCGGGTCGGGTTGGACCTGGACCCAATCCGTTTGATTGTCGGTTTTTTTAGATCAAGTCTATATCAGGTCTTAGGTCAGGTCTGATTAGATTGATCCATTAACAGGCCTAGATTAGACAAAGAGAGCTCGGAAAATTTCTTAAGGGCCTACAATGGCTTCATTTTTTTTTTAATAGAGTCCAGTGTAGTATAAATAGTTATTCACTACTTTGATTTTTTAATGTTTTATTAGAGAACATTTTGAATATGATTTGGATTATTGTGCTTTTTATGTGAAGTCAAAATGTTGTAAAAATATTTCAAATGTTTAAAATTTTGAATGATTATTCAGTATTTAGTTATAAATATTGGATTTGATCATAAATAAATAAAAAAAATCATATAGTATTTGGGCCGTGTCAATCGGGTCCTTAGGATCGGGTTGGGGTGGGTCCAGACCGGACCTGTTTTAATTATCAAGTTCTTCGATTCGGGTATTTATGCCTTTTATCAAGTTGGGTCCGTATCAAACTGCGACCTGTTGACATGCCTAACTGCTATTAATATTATCCAATATTTTAAGGGTTTTTTGCATGTATACCACAAAAAAATATGATATTTATTTTTATACTACTACAAATGCCATATTTATTTTTATACTATTAGAATTTTTTTTTAATGTAAAAATGTGCCTCTCTTTTATCATTTTTAACTAAAATGAGCCTTAACTATAGTTAGTTTTTTAATCAAGAAGTAAAAAATGACAAAAATAACCTTAACATATAATATTTTTTGTCATGATGTAAATAATTAAACATAATAACTAATTAATTTTATGTTCTTTCTAAATCAATCGTGAGTCGTTGAGCCTTATCCCTTCTTTCCTTTTCTTCCAATAGATCTAATTTTTTTTAAAAAAATTATTTTGTAATATATGTTATTAATTGTTCTTAAAATAATTTTATTTCATTTTTACTAATGTAAGTATTAATAATTATTATATCTTTGTTAATAAATAGTTTGTATGATTAATTTTTATGTTTTTGGATTTTAAATGAAATTTATCATTTTTATATTAAAATTAATATTTTTTATTTTTATAAAAATTGTATTCGGTAACGTTAAAAAAGAAGAAGGGTAATTTAGTCTTTTCTCCAGGACTGTTTTAATGAAAATTTGGATGGAAGTTAACTAAGATGGTAAATATGCATAAGTTTTACATATTTTAATGGTATAAAAATAAATAAGTTATTTTGAGTGGTATAAAATTAAATAACATGTTTTTAAATGGTATACATGTAAAAAAAACCCATATCTTAATACGATTGTAATTTGTTAATTATCATAATAATTGAAGTATCCGGATCCGGATTCAAATTCGGATACGTATCTGAAAAGGACCCCTCTTTCCTAATCTTTCTGGTTCTCCTGGATCACAAATTCTAGGTTTTCTGTGTTTAAAGAAAGCGAGGAGATAATGTCGTCTGTGGGAACTTCGAAGGGGGTGCTCGAGATCTGCAAATTCGGGGTCTATGTGGCTGTCCCGATCGCCCTCATGTACATTTTCGCCAACAATTCCGAGAACCTCAACAAATTCATGGGCAAGGTAAGTCCCCTCTCTCGCAATATTGCTCTCTTGATTCATTTGAAACCCTGGAAACCTTATATTCTTATGTTTGATTCAATTCCACGACGGATTGATCAAGAAAGTTTGGAGATTGTTGTGAATTACTGTGAACAAGGTTAGTGGAGTATGTAAGACACCTCATTATAGATGATTAGAACGCTCTAACAATGTTGGGAATAAATGAATGCTTGGTTTAGTTAAGTGAGGAAGTGTGGGGGGCAGAATTTTATTGAGGTTTCTCGCTTTATTGTGATTTTCTTGTTTGAAAAGTTCTTTGGATTGCTGTTGGGGGCTCTGCCTGGGACCAATTATTTGGCTAGATTGTGCTTTTGCAAATCCACTTTGGCCCCCCGTTCGGTACTTCGGTTCATGGATACTGGATAGCTTATTAGGCAGAAAATAGTTATACAGGGATAGAGGAGAATTATATGATTTTGTGTTTCATTGTCGTTCCTTTTTTCGATTTGGGTAAATTTTTGTTTTTTGTGTTTGTCTCACTAGAATATGGTTATAGTTCTGGATGAATAACCATGAATAAACTATATCTACCTCCCCTACGTATAGTTATCAAGATTTATTCTAACCTATCAATGCATAAATATTATAGAGTTTTTCAGAAAATTGGTCTTTTATAATTGATGATTAGTTCAAAGAGCTCTTTAGAATATTTAATGGGAAAAGGTGCTTCTGTTTATGCTGTATTTAAATTGATCAATGGTGGAAAATTGTATGGAGGAAGGGAAGGGAAAAGGTCAGTGGGAACTTGTTGACCCTTAGCCTGGTAATTGATGTGATATGGGTGAAGAAATGGTAAGGCTTAGAGGTGAATAACATGACTCTTATATGACAAATTCTATGATTGCCTTCAAGTGATCTATAATAATGTATTGATGTTTAATCAGGTAATTTGCATTCCTATATCTGTGATGGATATTTGACGGGGATTTCATGGAACTGGAATCACTAGCTGGGATAGGTGGATTTTGTCTTCTCCGTTTTCCTTGGAGTACCAATGGCTAATTTGAATTTCTATATGACATGTGAAAAAGAAAAATAATTCATGCATGCTTTCATCTGGTTATCATCCAACGTGTTTCATAGAGTATAATATTGTACTTCACTAGTTCAATTGATTCCTCATCTCTTTTTGTTCGGGTTTTTCTTTCTAGTAAGATAGTTCCTAAATCTTTTCAAAAAAAAGTGTTACCAAAGGAATTATGTTTTTTTTTCTCAAACCTTTTTTTTTTAAAAAAAAATTGGTGCCCCTCTGGATTTATTCCCTGACCTACTTTATTTGGGGGGGGGGGGGGGGGGGGGGGTGCTAGTCGACTTAACCAAAGCTCAGTTCGCTTTTCTTTTTCCTCATATCCTGTGGGGTGGCCCATGCCAATTGCAGAGTCTGAGCATGAGTGTTAAATGAAGGTGTGGAAATGTGGATGTCTTTGTGGCTGTGTCATACCACTTATCGTTCTCCCACAATTGTTCTTCTTCATACTATTTTCATATAAAAATGCTAAACAGACAACACATGTTTCCAATACATGTGCCACCTCATCCATCTTTAAAGTGCTCCAATTTTCAAGTGAAGTTGATTGGATGGCTGTAGTGGGACCCCTCGCTATGGCATAGTATGGTAGTACCCCAAATTTTATCAATAAGAATTTGGTTGTAGGATCTCAACTAGTTTTTCAAAAATAATGGGAGCTGATAGAAACAGAGAATAAAATAATGGGAATCTTTGTATTGCACTTTAGGGTTCAATCCTTTATATACAAGTACACATAAGATTACACGTGTAATACACTATGACATAACACATATAATTTAACAGCTCCCCTCAAACTCAGTGTAGATCATACAAGGTGAGTTTGCGAATGAGGAACTGAAATCGAGGAACTGGGTGTAACTTCGTAAAGAAATCAGCAAGCTGCTCTGCAGCGGAAATATGCGGAAGCGATACTGTCTTTGCAAGGTAATGCTGACGAACGAAGTGACAGTCGATCTCAATGTGTTTGATCCTTTCGTGAAAGACCGGATTGCTGGCTATCTGAATAGCAGACCGATTATCACAATAAAGAGTAGTAAGACCAGTCATAGTGACTCCTAAGTCCACCAAGAGACGTCTAAGATGAACAATCTCTTTGGTGGTAATAGCCATGGCGCAATACTCAGCCTCAGTGCTGGACAGGGACACAACTTTCTGTTTCTTGCTGCGCCAAGAGATGATGGAATCTCCAAGAAATATGTAGAACTCAGTGGTAGAGTGTCTCGTGGTCGGATCTCCAGCCCAATCAGCATCAGTGTAAGCTCTAAGAACCAAAGTGGAAGTGGATGACAGATACAGCGATCTAGTGATAGTACCACGTAAATATCTGAGAATATGCATAAGAGCACCATAATGCACTGATCGAGGGGTCGAGACAAACTGACTAACAATGCTAACAGCATGAGCAATGTCAGGTCTGGTGATGCAGAGATACACAAGCTGACCCACAATCTGTCTGTATCTAGTAGGATCTGGGAGAAGCTCACCATCTGTAGGACGAAGCTTCACATGAAGCTCGAGAGGAGTATCCGCACTGCGGGTATCGGAGAGGGCAGCACGCTCTAAAATGTCAGCTGTATACTTCTGTTGAGAAAGCAGGATCCCACGGTCACTCTGTGCAATCTCGAGACCAAGGAAGTAGCGAAGAGTACCAAGATCTTTCATCTGAAACTGTCGACTGAGGTGGTTCTTGACCAGAGTAATACTAGCGGAGTCATCGCCAGTTATAATCATGTCGTCAACATACAGAAGAAGGATTACCCGCCCCTGCGATGAGGATCGCACAAACATAGAGTGGTCCTGGTGGCTCTCAACAAAATCAGCTGTCAGAATAACACTGCGAAAACGCTCAAACCAGGCACGAGGAGCCTATTTCAGTCCGTATATAGCCTGTCAAAAATGACAAACATGCTGAGGAGGAGTGTTGAGACCTGGAGGTGACTGTATGTAGACAATCTCAGATAGGTCATCGTGAAGAAAGGCATTCTTCACATCCATCTGAAAGAGAGGCCAACGATGAACAGTAGCAACAGCAAGGAGAGTACGAACAGTGGTCATCTGAGCGACAGGTGCAAACGTCTCCTCATAGTCAATACCATACTCCTGGGTGAAACCTCGAGCAACAAGACGAGCTTTATACCGTTCAATGGACCCATCAGGACGATGCTTGATCTTGAAGATCCATTTGCAGCTAATAGGTGTAACACCATCTGGAAGGGAAAAAACATCCCAAGTCTGTGTCTGCTCAAATGCCTGAAATTCTTCTACCATGGCCTACTTCCACTCAGGGTACTCGATTGCCTCGCGGTAAGAACGGGGCTCACGGTGGGCATGTATAGCTATGAGATAGGCCTGAAATTGTGGAGAGTAGGTACTGACAGATGCAAAACCAAACTGGTCAGGTGGTCCCGAGTCGTAACTGAAGCAGGAAGGGGGGTGACGTGGACGCTGAGGATAACGAGGCAAAAGATGAGAATCCACGGCAGGAGGAGGCGCGTCAGGCGTGGGAGTCGGAGGACCAGCGGAAGTATCTTCAGTAGGGGCAATAGGAGACACACTGGGAGGAGAGGGTGGGTTATCTGCAGGAGTGTCAGGTTGAGACGCAGGGGTAGGAACAGACTCTAGTGCAACAGGTAGGCCAGGAAAAGGAAGAGACGTAATAGGAGAGACCTGAACAGGAGAATGCACAGGAGAGACCTGAACGGGAGAATGCACAGGAGGAGAGGACGGAGTGGGTGAAGAAGAAAAATAGGGAACATCCTCGACAAAGGACACATGACGAGTGATCCAAAATCGATCTCCAACAAGATCATAGCAGCGATAACCCTTGTGTTTAAAGCTAATCCCCAAGTATACACACTTTACTGACCGAGCGGTCAATTTGGTGCATTGATGAGGACGGAGAAGCACAAAACACGTACATCCAAATGTGCAAAGTTTGGAGGAGTAAAGACGCTCATGAGGAGTCATATCAGAGAGGACAGAAGAGGGAGTGATATTGATAAGATGAACAGATAGAAGAGCAGTCTCAACCCAGAATGTGCTGGGGATGGAGGAAGAAAGTAAGAACGAGCGGTCTCAAGAATATGGCGATGTTTTCTTTCAGCAACACCATTCTGCTCATTAGTATAAGGGCATGATTGCTGAAAGAGAGTGTCATGAGATTGAAGAAGAGAACACATCGTGGAAGAAATATATTCTCGAGCACAAGCAGACCTAAAGATTTTGATACGAGTCCGAAACTGGGTGTGAATCATAGTGGTAAAAACCTCATATATCTTTGAGACTTTAGATCGATGACGCAATAAATAAATCCAAGTAAAGCAAAAATAGTCATCAATAAAACTGATATAATACAAAAAATCACTCTTTGACGTGATATGAGGACCCCAGATATCAGAATGAACAAGTTCAAATGGACTAGAGGACTGATGACTGCTAGAATGGAATGGAGTAGCAACAGGTTTGACCAATTTACAACCCTCACAAACAGAAAGAGGAAAAAAAGAAACATCACCTAAATCACCAGACTTAATAAGGTCTTTAAGACGAGACTAAAAAACATGACCTAACCTCTTATGCCACAAGTCAGCATCAGAAGTGACAGTGCCACAGAAAACTGAGGGATCAAGTACAGGAAGATGAAGATACTCTACATAATACAGTCCGCCAATTCGACGACCAACACTAATCCTCTGCCTTGAACATGGATCCTGCCCAGAACACCCAGAAGAGGTAAAGGTAACAGTGAATCCAGAATCACACAATCGATTAATAGACACAAGATTCATGCAAAGGTCAGGAGCATGCAAAACAAAGGGTAATGAAAGGCGGCCAGTGGGATGAGATGTGGTGGTGATTGATCCACACTGCGTGATGACTAAAGGAGAGCCATTAGCAGTATGAATCAAAGGTAGGTGTGAAGGTGCAGGTGAGCATGCAATGAGGATAGAACTATCAGGCGTCATGTGATGTGAGGCACCCGAGTCAAATATCCAATAAGCAGGATTACCTGTAGTAGAAGACAAGGCAAAGGGAGAAGAAGAACCAAGGAGAGATTGCTGTAGAATCAGATGGTCGAGGCACTGACTAATCTGGACAAGCTTATCCGAGTGTGACTAAATGGAGGCAATCGAAGTAGCAGTCGTAGCGGCAACAGGAGGAAGATGATGTCCTAGGCCTTTCGGTTGATAACGCTGCTTAGAAGGTCGTTGTCTTTTCGTAGCAAGAGCGGCCCCCAAGATGCCCTCATAGATAAATGACAAAGTATACTGACGAGACACCTTCAAAGCCGGTGTCGGAAGAGTAGGGTTGCTGTTGGTTTCTTACATTGTGGTTTCTTACATTGTGAGAACCACTCGGATGAAGATCAGAAGCAGACGAGGACGTAGAGCACGAAAAATCGAGCAAAATGGACTTCTGCATCACCTTAATCGGACTTCCGAAGAGGAAGTTATAACCGATTTAGTGATTCAAAGTCTCAAGGAGGTGTCAGAGGAGGCGGAGACCGGCCAGTGGCGGCAGGGGGTGGCCGGATGAGCCGGAGGGCTGCCGAGGACGTAGAGCACGGAAAATTGAGCAAAATGGACTCCTGGATCACCTTAATCGGACTTTCAAAGAGGAAGTTATGACCGATTTAGTGATTCAAAGTCTCAAGGAGGTGCTGGAGGCCGCGGAGAGCGGCCGGTGGTGGCAGGGGCGGCCGGAGGTCGGACTCGGGTCGGGTGCCGGGTCAGGTCCGGGTCGGATGCTGGGCCAGGTCGCTGGGTAGGGTTTGGGTCGGATGCTGAGTGGACTCCGGTCAGGTGCTGGGTTGGGTGCTCGAGACGATCCGGAACGCTCGAGACAGGCTGGCACGAGCTGTCCCAGCAGATCGCGGGAAATCCGGGCAGAATCTGCGGATCAATGCTCGGGCAGATTTCTCGGGCGCGACAGATCCCGGGTAATCCAGGCAGGTTCAGACGCTCGGCAGGACACGACGCGGCAGGGCGCTATGTAGTGCATGGCACGACAGGGCACGACGCAGCAGGGCACGCGACAGGGTGCTTGGCAGGGCAGGGTAGGGCGCGGCAGGGCACGCAGCAGGGCAGGGCACGGCGCGCGACAGGGCAGCGGCAGGGCGGCGCGCAGTAGGGGCGGCGACGGCAACGGCAGGGCCACGACGGCGACGGTGATGGCGACGACAACGGTGAAGGATTCAAAAAAAAAAAATAATTAGGGATTTTTAGGTTGTGGCTCTGATACCATGATAGAAACAAAGAATAAAATAATGGAAATCTTTGCATTGCACTTTAGGGTTCAATCCCTTATATACAAGTATACATAGGATTACACGTGTAATACACTATGACATAACACATATAATTTAACAGGAGCATTTGTCACTTGTGTCAATGACTTGCGTTGTTTTCCTGTTTGTTTAACAATGTTCTTTTCACATATGCCAAGTGCAATATCACAACTTTTATAAGTGTTTGGAGAATTCTATAGGTATTTTTATATATTCTTTACAAGAAAAGGGATAGCTTCAGAGAATTCTATAGACATCTATAGGATTTTTATCAAAATGAATGATATGACAAGGAAAAAAAAGAAGTTTGGTGTTGAGAAAAAAAAGAAGAGAACATGATATAGATGTCAGTCAATGGCTGAGTGAACTCTTGTTGAAGGATGATGGCGAAAAGCTTTTTTAGTTAAGCATTTTTTTTCCAAATATAAAAGCTGTATCCTCCATTGCTTTTGAATGAAGTGAAGGTTTTGAATTGGTGCCCAAATATGGAATTAGCATGTCAAGGAGTCTAGGAGTCATTTGGCATGTAGATGATTTTTTTTTTTCCAGTGCTGAGCCTGGTTGTTTGGATGAGTAAGAATGGATTGAATGCAGACACAAGAATTGTTTTGTAGTGTCCAGTTATAGTGTCAGGAATGTATTTTCAAGTTGGGAAGTAAGTATGATACGGGAAACTTAAAAATCCTTGAATTAGTCATAGTGCGGATGATGTAGAAAATTGGCCTTAGATTGTGGCTACATTAAACGGCCACTGGGGAGTTATTTGGTGTTTATGTAGTGAATTTGTCGTAACCCAAGACCTACTCTTAACACAGGTGATCCCTGAACCGTTGTGCTATGGCCGCTGGGGACTTTGTGGAATGGGTTGGTCATAGTTGTACGATGTCCGTAAATTCATACTCCATAAGGGCGTTTTGTAGCTCCATTCTTCACATGCAATTGGCATATTTAATTTGATACCTTTACTAGAATGATATCATTTCCTCTTTTAGTGTAACGTCTTTGATCTCCCTTTTTGTAGCTAAACATCTTGATTAGATGAACTACTCACACTGTGTTATTCCATGTGTCCTAAAACGTGAACCTGCCGTGTTTTTTTGGCATCCAGCGGTCTTATGTGGTGTATCCGAAGGAGTTCCTTACGCCCCCACCTCCCGAGGAGCTCCGGGGAATGGCTCGAGCACAAAAGAACAATCTCCGTGAATAATGATCAGGTGAGATTCTAAACTTCCTTGAACTTTTGAAACCACGAATCATGACACTGGTGTTCATGTTTCTCGTAGGCCCCTGAACACAATGTAGGGAGACTCCTGTTTCATTTGCCGGATTGTTTTCTTTTTCAACAAGGAGAAACTGGAGCGGATTCCGCCATTGTGTACATTGATTATGTTATGTATGCTTCACACTGTCAGGGGACTTGGACCAATTTCTAAGACATTAAAGCATGCCAGGGTTGTGGTTGTATATGTTCTACAATAATAGGCCATTGCATGAAATGTACCATACAAAGGAAATATGCTTGCTCTTATCATTATTCCCCTTTTAGTGTAGTCATCGTCGTGATAGAGTAATCTTTTATTTTTTTTTAATTTCCCATGGTTTTATTGTCTAATTTGTCAATTTGAGTAGCAAATGAAGTGATAACAGAAATCAAGCCGAGTGAAAGGCATATGTATTATTCTACTATTCCCAATTCCATGTCCTTTTCTGCAAAATGGTTGATTCTTTGGGGGTGATTAAACTTTTAGGTATAATGGATTAGCATATGTTGTTGTATATATTCATCATATCATATATAAGATAAAATATTGGAAATGGCACCTCGTCATAGAATAAGCATCTCGCACTCTCAAAAAAAAGATTTTGAGTTATTTGACAGGGATTTCGCAGACCTATACACTTAGTTCAACTGAATGCTGGTCGACCGTCCTCACTTAACGATCAATCATCGATCTGTCGAGTTTCAAAATCCAAAAGGTCATAGGACCAACCAATTTGACATACATGTTGTCAAGGTTGTGTGAAAAGATCCGACGAGCTGCCACTTGAAGAGGGAGAGAGGTCATCGACTTGTACTGAAACAACAGACATCTCGAGTGGCTCTTGAACCACCGCTCCACACAATCGATGTGGAAGGTGTGCTTGTTAGGCCTGTCAACGGGCCGGGTCGAGGTGAACCTAGACCCGACCCGTGGTAAAACCCGACGGGTTCGAGTCCAACTGAGGATCCTGCGGGTTGGATCCGATCTGACCCTAATACAGTTAATAAAAAAAAAGGTAGAGCAAATGAATTTGTTTGCCTTATCATTCTATTAGGAAAATTTTGTATAAAGCATTAGTTTTGAGCTTTTTAAATTGGTGTCCTGACATTATGTTTGAACATATTTTTATACATTTTAAAACAATAAATACTAACATATAACATTCAAAGTAAACAAAAATCTAAACAATATAACAATGAACTAAAAGGGAGAGCTAATGGTTATTTGTGTCACAAAGTAAACGTTCAAAACAATAGACACTACATATTAATCTAAACAACATTCAAAACAATAAACACTAACATATTAACCTAAACAATGAACATAAATCATGCAACAAACCAATTAATTATACAAATTCAAAAGCTAATAAACTAATAAGGTTTGTCAACGGGTGGGTTTGGTTAGTTATGGGTTATGATTTATGAGCTCAATTATAGACTTATGGATACAAAAATAAGTTAAAATTTATACTTGTAACTTGATAAATAAGAAACAAAATTATGGGTGAACTAATACGAATAGTCTTGTAATATATAAACATATAATAATAAAATAGTCGGGTCTCGAGTCCAACGGGTCGGGGGGGTGGACCCGGACCCGACCTGTTTGTATGTTCGGGTCCACCGGGTCAGGTTCAAATTGGATCAGATATATTACACGTGTAAGCGGGTTCGAGCAGAGTCGGGTCTGGACCCATTGCCAAGTCTAGACCCATTGACAAGTCTAGTGCTTGAGGAGCAACCTTTGGACCTCCGTGTCTTCGAATCTTCATAGACATACCGCATTCGAGGCCATCGCGAGAGCCATTTAGAGAGGAGAAGTAATAGGGGAGGGAGTCAATGAGGATCATGTTGATTCCAGAAAAGCGGGACTGGTCGAAGTTGAGTGGTAGAGATTATCGGGTCAAGTCTTTAACTTGATCACGGTGACCTAAGGGACCCCAACAGGAGGGAAGGAGGAGAGAAAAGGAAAGAAAAAAGTGGGAAGATTGCGGGATATTTGTGTGAAGAATATGGTGGGTGGTGGGTTTGGTGTTTTAGTTGAGATGTATTTATTAGGTGGTGGGTATTTGATAGGAATTGGTATTAACAGGGTCATGAGTATAATAAAACAGGTGGTGGGTATAACCGCCCCTTCCTAAGGCTCGTATTAGACGCATTATAAGGATAAGTTATTCTAATTTTATGGGATAAAAATTCTATCAATTTTATTTATATTCACATTTATTAAAATTAAGATAAAAAGGGGGGATGAATGTTATCTCAGCCTTTAGGTAAAACAAAATATCATCATTTTCATTTCAAAATTAGGACAACTGTCCACAGTTTATCTCGATTATTTTTTATACTAAACGGGAATAAGTTGTCCTCCCACTCACTTATCATCGTAATTATCCCTTATCCCACCACTTATTCTCTTACTAAATATACGAGTGTTGTTACACATCCTTTTTAGTCATATTTCTAGTCTTATATATCTCATTAACATTTGCAATCACACAAAAGAGATATATATCTCGTTAGAATTTTTTATATTTTTTTATGAATTAGTCTATACAATTCATTAGAGTATATAAATCATCTTTTATAAAATATATACCTCATTAAATAAGATATACTATTTTTTTTTTTAAATTCAAAGTGAGTGTCAGACTGAAAATAGGGCTCGACAAAGGGACTGAAAGTAACACTTTGCAAAATTTATTGTTTCAGCTAGCCTTTTAGTTTGTCTAAAAAATTGATAGTTTGAGATTTTTTTTTTTTTCAAAAATTGTAGTCAAATTCTATTCTCAAAAGTTTAAGATTTTAACATAGCTGAATGAGGATGAGAGATAATAGAGAAAAATAAAAAGTAAAACACAAAAACAAATTCTATTCCCAGTAGTTTGAGAGATGGTGCAACCATTTTAATGCTGTTGCCACCATTGTAATTGTGGCCAACAACCGACTTATCACTAGAGTTATTGTAGGTACACTATACATGTGGAGCATATTCTATTTGTGCAACTTAAATATATTGAGAATGGAATGATTGAAGAACAAGACACGTGCAGTCACAGTCAGTTTCTCTTGTAGACTATGATCATCATGATCTATCAAGAGGCCATGCACATGAGAGACATCAACAAAAAACTGAAAAGAAGAATTTCTAATGTTTGTTTTTATTGTCCCTTTTATCATCACATGAACGTGATTGTCATGCACGTGAATGGGGAGGATAAAAATTGGTACACAATTTTCACGAGCTCCCTTTTCATGTCCCCATCTATACAATTATTTTAACAACAAAACTCTTTTATTTTTGGTTAAGAGTCTCTGTTTCATTTATGAAGCATACAAGCTAGCTTTGGAGAGGTGTGATTGGATAGGTTTCAAATAAATTGATCTAGCTAGGGTTGTTAGTTATAGGCTAACTTTAATTTGCCCTGTTTTTATTCCTTCTTAAATTTAAAACCACTCGTTCAGTTGGACTAAATGAATCGATAATATATAGTCACATTAACTAAACATTTCCTTATCATAAATAAATAATGCAAAGCATATAAAATAGACCCCATTTGTAACACGAATAAGCAGTTGAATAAGATTGGATGAGGTAATATATTAATTCTAAAAAAAAAAACAAGTCTACTTAATTATCGTGGATAGATTGTAATAGTTAACGGCTACAGATGTATTTTTATGATATTTTTCTAAAATATTCATAAAAATGGTGACAATTTCATGAAGAGTGATTTTTTTTTAAACTATTGGCGTGGCATACACTTATTGGGTCATACATAGATCCTGGTGGTGAGCACGGAGAACATGACCCTCCACTGGTACCGAGGCAACAACCGTTCCATGCTCGTCACCAACTGCCTCTTCCGCATGGGCGGCGCTGCCATCCTCCTCACCAACCATCCCTCCGACCGCGCGCGCTCCAAGTACCGCCTCCTCCACACCCTCCGCACCCACACTGGCTCCGACGACCGCTCCCACCACTGCGTCATCCAAGACGAGGACTCCACGGGCCGCGTCGGCGTCTCCCTCTCCAAAGACCTCATGAAGGTCGCGGGGGAAGCGCTCAAAACCAACATCACCGCTTTGGGTCCGCTCGTGCTCCCTCTATCCGAACGGCTCAAGTTCGCCGCGTCGTTCGTCGCGCGGAGGGGAAAACCGTACGTCCCTGACTTTAAGAGGGCGTTCGAGCACTTCTGCGTGCACGCGGGGGGGAGGGCCGTGTTGGACGAGGTGGAGAGGAGGCTCGGGCTGAGCGAGTGGGACATGGAGCCGTCAAGGATGACGTTGTATCGGTTCGGGAACACGTCGAGCAGTTCGCTTTGGTACGAGCTCGCGTACGCGGAGGCCAAGGGGAGGGTCAAGAGGGGCGACCGCGTGTGGCAGGTCGGGTTCGGGTCTGGGTTCAAGTGCAACAGCGCGGTGTGGCAGGCGATAAGGACCGTTGATCCCGCCGGGAGAGGAGCCCGTGGACGGACGAGATCGACTCGTTCCCCGTCGATGTGCCGAAGGTGGAGGGCGGCGGCGGCGGCGGCGGGCGGATGAAAAGTTGTCAAACTTGATTATCTTTGCAAACCTTATTTATGTTTTAATTTCTAAAATAAAATTTTATGAGTTTAGTCTCACATTGGTTAGTGAGATGGATAAGGAGTGATATAAGTGGTATATAAACAAACACTGAACATGTGTTGTGACAGTGAAAGTGATAGCAAGTGTAAGATCATCTCCCATGTTTTCGTCAATTTGGTGTCGAAAAAAGTGTCATTCTCTATTTTGGTGTCATTTTTCATGTAGCCCAATAAGGTTTTCTATTATTTTTTTTTTTGTTATTCAATATAATTATCATATTTAATTAAAAAATAAATGTTATTTCATCTAATTTCAATTGTAATATATTCTCAATGGTGATGTTTTCAACCATCTTATTTTCAACATTCATATTTTTAACGGTTTTAATTTTAAAGTAACACATTCATATTATATAGAGACTATTTTTTTTTCACTTTCATCAATCTCAACTCACTTTTCCCTCAATTATATTCTCATTATATTTTATCTTTCATGGCTTACAATTAGTAGTCCAAATGCTTCTTAATGATTCTGACTCTGATGATGAGTTAGAAACAATAATAATAGCTATTATGGAAGACAAACAACTCAATAGCTAAAGACGTTTGAGATCACACGATAGTTCCATTAATTCAAGGTCGCAAAGTTATCTATCGTAATCGTGTTCAAGGTCATGAAAGACTTCATCGTGACCATTTTGTTGAAAGCCCATTATATTCTCTTAATCTCTTTCAAAGGAGGTTCCCGATCAATCATTCTCTTTTTCTCCATGTTCAATCTATGGTGGAAGCCTATGATCCATATTTTGTCCAAAAAAAATGTTGTTTGAAGTCTTGCTCTGTCATCTCTTTAGAAGATCACATCTGTAATGAGAATGCTCACTTACGTTGTGGTAGCAGATTTTGTGGATGATTATGTGAGGATAAGTAAAAGCATTGCAATTAAGTGGTTTAAATTTTTTTTGTTAAGGTGGTTGTTGCAATTTTTCATATGGATACTTGAGATCACCAAATGATGATGATATTACTAGGCTGCTAGAAGTTGGCAAAAATATAATCGATGATTTTCAAGGATGTTGTGGAGCATTGCATGTGTGCATTGGAAGTGAAAAAATTGTCCAACAACATGGAAAGTTATGTATTCTGGTCGCATCCATGAACCAACCATTATTTTGGAAGTTGTTGCTTCATTTGATCTTTGGATTTGGCATGCTTTTTTTCAGTTATAGGGATCGCATAATGACATCAATGTCTTAGAACGATCTTCTGTATTTACTGATCTTACTGAAAGGCATGTTGCTCTAGTTAATTATTATATGGTAGATCAATGACAACTACTATACAATGGGATACTATCTCGCTAATGGAATATACTCTCAATGGTCCAAATGGTCCACATTTGTTAAAAAAATTCCATCTCTACGAGGAAATAAGCAAATAAATTTTGCTACAGCTCAAGAGTAGGCAAAAAAAAATGTAGAACAAGCATTTAGAGTGCTCCAAGCACATTTTGCAATAGTGCGTGGACTAGCACGTGTTTGGAAACATGAATGCTTAAAAATGTTATGAAAGCCTGAGTAATATTGCACAACATGATAATTGAGAATGAACAAGATGTCAATGGAGTAAACTTCAATGATGATGTTGTGGGTGAAAGCTCCCCTTCATCAATGTCACATGATCAATTTTATGAACTTATTGAATTCATTCAATGTCATCATTGCATCAGAAATAGGGAAACACATTCTCAACTCCAGTGGGACTTAGTCGAGCACTTGTCGCAACTGCACGGGAAATGTTAGGAACTAGTAGCTTTTAATTCATTATCACATTAGGTATTTTAGATGTAACATTTTGTGGAACTTAAATGTATTTTTCATATTTGTTGTTATTATTGAATCAATTGAGATTATCCTGGATAAAATTTGGTAATACAATTTGATAATGTAAAGTGTAAACTCAAATAAAATTGCTTGATTATTGTTTAAAATCATCTTTCTCAAGCATTTAACTTTAAATATTACTCTATTAAAAACATAAAACTTACAATAAAAAATACATTAATTCCAAGCATCACTTTTCACCGGTACTAAATTCTCCCTTCCAAGGATTTCCATCCCGCGACGATTATAATATTCTGCTTATAGTGAAGCAACGATAGGTAGGTGCTCCAGTAACATTTTTTTCTGTCTTGGTGAACCACTATTTGCATTTGAACATTGTTGAAATAAGTTGAGGTATACACGGAAATGGATGGAGGATGGTATGAAAAAGAAATAAAAAAAATGTAAAACCACTACTCACATGAGTTCTTCTCCTACTACTCGGGATTTGATAAACCTAGCTAGGAGACGATGATGGCTCACATGATAACTCTATAGATTTGGAGAGACCACCAAGTAGGAAGGCTGAAAAGATTCGTCTAAGTAAACGAAAGAGCAAATATGGTGAAATTGAATGTCAACCAGGTACCATGGCATGAATGTTGGTGTTGGTTTTAGTAAGATAAACAAGTATGGATGTATATGGGCATATGAAATACCTCATACATCACATTGGACATTTTAAATTTTCATTCATTTGGACAACTTAGTTAGTTGTAACCGATTAGGCTGTTGATAATTATGAAGAAAGTTCAAAAACCCAATTTAATTGCATGTACGCAAAACAAAATACTTAATAACCGAATGTTGTAAGGTCCTAGAAATGTTTCTTTCTTTTTTTCTTTTTTTTTTTTTCAAAAGGGGAAAAACTGACATTTATAAAATATTAAATGTGTAATGTCTCATAATTTTCCAGCCTTATATATTTATTTTAAATATATAATGAAAATTTTAATTTAAATTAAGTTGTTTCATTTTTTTTTATAGATTTGGTGGTGGGCGTAAATGAGTCCAATTTGATTTATAATTATTATAATTATAAATTAATTATAAATTGATGTTGAAATATTTATTTTATATTGTTCGGGAGATCTTTATAATCTCAAAAAACTTTGGTTGAAATTTGGTAAAATTCAGAGTTCAGAAAATTAAATTTTTAGGCTTAAGTGTTAAGTTATTGGGTCTAGGGATCTAGTTTTGAATCCAGAATATCTTTTAATAGCCTTTAGGAACCTATTTATAAATTATATAGGAACCAGGTTGTAAACCTGAAAAACTTAATTATGGGGACGTTTTATAAGTATGGCAAAACAGTATAAATAACACGTTTTGGGTTAGGATTTGCATTCAATTTTCATAAGGCATGAAGCGGTGTTGTTGACCTAACCCCACCCCTTTAATTACCACAAGAGACGAAGATGGTGGGTGGTGTGACCGGATTTAAGATGATAAATCATTCTTAATTGATTTTGTTGTTTAGTGTTTCAGTTTATTTTTGATTAGGAGATGAATATGTCAATCGCTTGTTTGGTGAAGAAGGTAGATGAATTAGGGTTATGGTTTGATTGATTTTGATTAGATGATTATTTGATTAGATTTCAAAGGATTTCTTAAGATCAAATTAAATTTTATTGGTTTTGGTGATTAAAGAGTTATTTTCGGGTTAATTATATACTTGGGCGTTAAATCGTGTTTTTTTACCATGAAGGGATTGTTTATGGGGAAAATATATTTCACAAACAGAAATAGGTTCTGAAAAGATCTTTCCAACGAATCATGAATCGTCCAATTTTCAGTTACAAGTAGAAAGTTATGAATTTTAAAAGATATATGTGCAGTTTTCTATAATGCAAATATTTAACTTGATGATCAAATTTGATGAATTTTAGAGATTAAAGAGATCCCAAATGGATGTTTAATGGGTTTAATGGATCTGTGGGTCTTGGTGTTCTTATTGATTTTGGTGACTCAAATTGGATCTTAAATCAATTAATTTGGTTTAGTGAAATAAATTAATAATAATTGGATATTATTGTTATTGGATGTAAATTGGTTGGGTTATGTTATTTTGGATAATTGGAGTTGTAGTTGAGCCATATTGGATTTGTCTAAATATTTATTCGAGGATTGATCGATTATGTGGGCCTTACGAAATAAATGAATATTGATTGTCGAATCATTGTAAGCATATGAATATTTTAATATTTATTCAGAGTTCAATTTTCGTTGGGCCTTTGAGTTGAGTTGTGGATTGTGGGTCCATGGCATGCACTCTTGAGATTATTGGGCCTCGTGTTGATGGATTTAGGTTTTGAGTTGTGTGGGTCATGGTTGAATGATTTTCTGATTTATTTATTGCATAATTGTTATGCTAGTTAATCCACGTGCGAGTGTGTGACGTTCATACACTTGAATCAGTTTGTATCGCGTTGACTGGATGTGAGTGGGTCTAGTCTCTTATGTATTTTTTGAAACTATCTATATCTGTATTACTCTATATCATATCCTCATCATGAATAGTTTATGAATATAACTATTATTTTGCGCATGGAGCATGAGCATGTCATCATGATAGATATAATATTTATTTTATGTATGACTCATGACTTTTAGAGAATTTATTATATTATTATTGTATGCGAGAACAGTTGGAGAGTGAGTAGTTGATCATGCATGCATCCCAACATTCTGTGTGACACCGTCTACATGACATTGTCTGCGTGACACCGGTCTGCGTGACCGCGATCCAGTGGGACCCTGTCTGCGTGACTTTCTAGATGGAGCCCCTGTGGCTGCATGCCGTGGAAAGCGGTCATGCGTGTCCGTTGCATCATATGCATCATGTAGCACAGTATTTGGAGTCTGCGTGACTATTCCTCTAAAGAGATGCATTATTATTTTTATAAGTTTAGTACGACTTACATATGTTTTCCTTATTATGATATATTATGTTTTGTGTGACAGATTCTATAACTCTATTATTTTCAAAGTTATTATTAATAGGACGCCATAAGTCCATTCATTGAGCATGTGATTACTCACCCCTTATTATTTCTCCCTTTCCAGATTAAAGGCTTAGAGTGGTGGAACTCGAGTAGCTGCAGATGAAATCATATTTTCTCGGATGCTAGATTTTACATAAAAGGTGTTGGTTATTCATTTGGCATGTAGAAGACTCATATGTATGATAGTATGGTGATATTTAGATTCAACTGTTTCTAATGTATATCTAGTAATTAAGAACTTGTGTTGTTTAGTTTTAATAATTGATGTATAAATATAATGATGTTTTCTTATGTTCACTGGATAAAAGAATATTAGTACTCTGATATTTAAAGAATTAAGTTAACGCAACCAGATTTCACGCTTCGAAATTGAGTCGTGGATTCACGGGCGTCTATCCATAATTTATTTTGTGTTTATTCTTCACTTATCCCAGGTCAAATAAACACAAAAAATAACTTATCACATTATCAAATGAAAATAACTAAAAATATAAACAAACAAAAATTATCTTATTCTTGTAGAATTACTATGCATATTGATATAATTATATATCCAGAGTAACTCAACGACACTCCTCCATCGAGGATCACCTGGGATGGTTTGTCAAGCTTGCCAAAACAGATTCGGAGAGTAAAGTAATGTATGCCATTCTTTCCCAAACTATTTGATCCTTGTGGATTCAGAGGGATGCCAGGGTCTTCCAACACAAAGCCACTAGCAAGTTTCACATTGTTAAGCACATCCTCCAGGCAACAAAGTCTAAACTTCGGGGTTGTCTTTTTGAAGATGCTGATTCCCCACTCGCCGAGAGACTTGTGGAGGTCTTTGGAGTGCGCTATAAGGAATCGAAGAAGCTATCTATACCTGTAATATGGTCCCCCCCCTCCAAATGTCTGGTTCAAAGCCAATTCGGATGGGTCACTATCTGATGACAGGTATGGGTTAGGCACCTTGTTACGAACTCATTCAGGGGAATGTATCCAGGTATGGATTCGGCGCCTTGTTACGAACTCATTCAAGGGGGTTGTTGTGGGCGTTACTTTGGCCCCAAGGTTCTAAAGCCAATCAAGTTTGGAGCGAAACGGACTCCACCACTGTTGTGGCATGGTCCCAAGGACGCGTCATTATCCCGTGGTCTGCCTTCCGCGACCTTCAAACATTAAATCGCATTACCTCGTTATTTTTTGAATGGAAGATATCCCATGTATACCGTGAAGGTAATCGTGCTACATATCTTCTAGCAGCACATCAATCTCAGCTTGGACAGTCCTCATTTGGCCCTCTATCTTACTGGGAGGAGTGTCTAAACTGGCTAAAAGGACCGGTCAGGATAGGTTGTTGTAGCTTCACCTGCTAAGAAAGCGCTCATGAAAGTACTCAACTACTCATACACATATTGCCAAAATCTTAAATGTTGTGGAGCACTGTACGATCAGTCCTTTTGTATATGGAGTCACTTTTGAAAAATATAAAAGGTTGCATTCAGTTCTTGTTTTAGGGGAAAAATATTACACTCCATATATTTTATAGTTTAAGACGCAATTTATTTATATTTTTAATTTTTTTAAAAAATCATATACATCATCTAGTGAGAAATTTTCTATGAAAAAATAAAATATATATTTTAATAATAAAAAAAATTCAATGATTTATATACTTTGTTACATTGAATGGAAGAGTTAAGGTACATGTGAATGCAGGGACGAACCTAGGAATTAAAACATGAAGGGCCGACGGTCAGACAAAGGACTTTAAAGTAAAGAAAAAAATATTTAATTGTCCAATGCCCATGTGTGCCGGTTAAGTAACTATATATGTATGAAATTTAATAGGATACATAAATGCATATCAATCTACAAGACATGATAAATGGATTAATAACACACTGTATACATAATGCATAATAATAAACAAAAGGAAATCAAATGGATTAAATAATTAAAAAGACATGGAAGTATCCATTTTCATATTGCTACAAAAGTTTTGGGACTGAAAAAATACTTGAAATTAATTTATTATTATCTATTCATTCATCTTTTGACTGAAAAAACTAAAAAGTTGTTTGTTTTGACAAAATAAACCCCGATCATTATTTCAAGGACATGGCTATATTAATTAACTATTGTTCAAAGTCTCATTTACAAAAAGATGTCTATTTTTCTGAATCTCACTCACGTAATCAACTCCATTTTATAGTCCACTTGTAGCCTCATACACTATGATAACATAATATATATTGTGTTATGATGTTTTATCATAGTGTAAGATATAAAAAAATTATTTTTTAAAATGAAAAAAATACAATATTGTATATCAGTGCATATTTCATTTAATGTAACATCATATGCTTCAATGAGAGAGTGTATGATTTATCATAGTGTACAATATAAAAAAATTATTTAAAAAAAAAATACAATATTGTATATCAGTGCATATTTCATTTAATGTAATATCATATACTTCAATGAGAGAGTATATGATTTGAAAAGAAAAACGGTGTAGACTGTGAATAGGGTTGCAATTGGGGCTGGATTTATCATTTTCCATTCACGATATGTCCCGTCTGAACCTGTCTAAGCCTCCTAACGTTGTCATTTTAAACTACAAATTATGTTCATATCAAAATTTTATAAAGTTATCATGTGATCACAAAGCATGAGATTACATTTTTTTTATTTGTAGAACAAGAAGATGATGAGTTTAATATTATATATCATGGGCTGCTTGGAGGGCCCCGGGCCCAGCCCGCCCCCCCGGGTCCGCCCCTGTTGTGAATGCATTTGGAACTGTAAAAATTAAAAGATTTGATGTAGCATATAGAAGTATATATATACGCATATATATTTAATGCACATATTTAAATTTTTGTAATAGAATACATTTTTTTTTTTTTGATGGGTAAAAAAAAAAAAACTCCATCTCTTTTGTTAATCATGTCACTACAACAAATTTAATTATTAGCTACGAACTTTTAGCTGCGAAATTTATTTTCGTAGCTAAAGATAACTTTTAACTGCAAAAACTTTTTTCGTAGCAAATGGTTTTCACTTTCTCTACGAAATTTAATTTCGTTGCAAATATAATACAATTTGATATAGTAGATTTATATTGTGTTAATCATGTGAAGATTACAAATGAAACTACAAAATATACTGAATGTATCATCAGTACCGTCTCTTTTGTAATTTTTATAAGAGTATTATTTGTATCTAGTTGTAACTATTTGAAATATATCAATGGATAAATAGCGTTGCTATCTACAATCTTTTTTTAAACCATTTGAAAAATGATACAAATCTCTTTAAAAAAACATACTAAAATACCATTTATTCTTTGTTTGAGGTAAGCACTTTTATTTGAAAAATGTAAATAACTTATAAATAAGGGTATATGACCCAAATACGACATGCAGGATAATTTTTGAGTTGGATAAAATCCTTGGAAGGGGCCGGGTGTGAGCATAGCAGAGACGAAATTTCTGAGAAGGCACAGCAAACAGTGCACAAATTAACTTAGCCGCACATGCATCCACGTGTATCATCCGTTTCAGCAGCGACAAAGCTACACGTCAAATAATTGCAACTCAAATTGATGTTTGGGGCTCAACGAAATTACAGCTTGTACGGGTCATTTTTTTTTTTTTTTTTCTGGTAAAGTTTTTGTTTGATTCCTTTCCACAATTAATATAGGACGATCGTAGTACTCCTTCGAAAATTTGGGGAAGTTTCATCCCTGCTATAATTTGGACTATCTAGATAGATCATAAGTTTGTGATCTGAGTAATAGTTAGTAGGACTTTTTTCTGTTTAATTTTTGTTTTGATCTTTATCTTCATGAATAGAATGCCTACCATTTGTTTTTAAAAAAATAGAAAAAATTATAGAGGGATCTTTGTGGTCCCCCTCTATTATTTTAGATTCCTGTAATTTTTTAAATTTTTTTAGATCCCTACGACGGTGAAAATTTATCTTTAGGTCCTTCCAGTCGGATGTTGTTCAAAAATTTAAAAATGCCCTCCCTCACAAATATTTTAGTACAGTGTTAACACTCTTCAGTACATTATTAACTTTTGTATAAAATGTTCTTCGCCTAATTATTTCAGTACACTTTAAATATTTTCCAGTACATTGTTAAGTATCTGTTAATACTCCCAAATACATTGTTAACCTGCCCAAAAATAGGCGAGGGCATTATTGGTATTTTTGAACAACATCTTGTTAGAAGGACCTAAAGATAATTTTTTGACACTTTAAGGACTAAAAATAATAGATAAGTGATCACATGACCCTAATTAATTTTTTTTAAAAAAATATATAGGAGATTATTTTTTGTGTACATTTTTCATGAGGTATATATGGGCGAGAAGATACCACATTGGATTTGGCATCCAGGGCTCCCCCAACAATATATATTCTGTTTATAGTCAAATTTACAGTTTGGATTATTTTTTATTTTTAAATGTATACATGCCATTGTTAGGAATCCCCATCCAAAATTTGAAAAATCAGAGTGTTCTAAACAAGTAAAAGTAATTAAAAAAAATAAAAAAGAAAGAGTATAAGAAATGTCTTTTATCTATCATAACAAAAGTTTTCAATATTCCATATGATTTGTTTTTCTTTCGCATTCCCAAAATCAGAAGTCAAGAGTGTCCAAGGTCTCTAATTTTCTTTAAAACCTGTATGAGTTTTTTTTTCCACTGAAAGTATTAACTATTAAATATGTGATGTCGTCTAGTTTAATATTATTTAACTTTAAAATCATTTCTTCTCCTTGTGTGTTTAATCTCTAATTTATTTTTATGTGTTTTATTATTTTATTCAGGTTCTCTCAATCCTATATCAAATGAAAAATTCACCAAATCAAGAGTGATTTTTTTTTTATTCATATCACTAACTACACTTTTTGGATGCTTCAACTGCTATCAACGGATAAAATCTGAGAAAAACTCAGGACCATGATGAAGAATATCATTATCAAAATCACCAAAAACCTTAACAATCTTTTTTGAAAATAATTTGGATTAATAAAATAAGAATAAAAAAAGATTTGAGTAAAACTCAAAATCATTATTGAAAAAAAGAAACATATATCAAATAGAGTTTTACTCAAAGTTTTAGTGAGATTTGAGTGAAAATTTAAGGACTGTAAATGCTTTAATTTATGTGTGTATGATAATTATATATATAGCTGTTCATTTTTAAAAAATTGGTAAGAGTAGATTTACTGGGCCAAATGGAAATTCAAGAAGGCTCCTCGAAGAAAGATCCCAATTGCATGCACAATCTACTTTACAAAACATTTTGGTAATTTGGTCTCTGTTGATCAGCTTATAGTACATTTATTATTCATTTAAATTCTTAGTATATCATATTATTCTTTCAAAAGTTACTTTTTGTAAAGGATACATTAGGTGGTGGTGAAGTTTTTTTTTGTTGAACTCGGTTTTTTTTGTGGTAATTAATTTGTCCTCCTTTTGTTATATGATCACTTAAGGTAGATCTGTATAGAGTGGTTGGTGGTGGAAAAAAAGGACATGCATATGTAACAAAACTGAGGTGGGAAAAAAGGACATGCAAATGCAACAAAATTGAGGTGGATCGTACATTATATAGGAATAGTAAAGAAAATCCCAAAATTAGTTACACTCTGATAAACTGTTAAGCCCTGGTGTAGTAATTTGAATTATGAAACACTCATTCTCAAAAATCAACTTGAAAATCGTCTCTGAGTCATACACTTATTTAGAAGATATGCTTTTTAAAAATACAGAATAAAAATAAATCAAATTGTATATATATAACATCAAGCAAAAAATATATATCATTTGGACGATTTTTTGGGTGAGATGTATAATTTTTATAGTAATTTTATGAAAAAATGAAATTGTTTATTCAAGCTTACCAAACTCAGAATTAAAATAGATTCTAATGATGCAGATAAATAATACAAAAATTTTATTCAATGAGGACTAACTGTAAATAATTATTTAAGGTTCAATAGGTCAACCAGGAAACCAAAAAAAAAAAAAAAACCTTTGAATTTAACTAAAAAGGGACATTTGTAATTTTATCATTTTTTTTTTTTTTGTGAAAAGGACTTATTATAGTTTGTTATCATAAAGGGGATATATTAGAAAATTTTATTGAGAATTTTCGTACATTTTTCTAAATGGAGACACTTATTAAGAGTGTGATACTTGAGAACTATTTGTAATTCAGACACGGGAGAAGAGGAGAAAGTCATCAAAAAACCACTTGAACTCAGATACCGGTGTAAAGTCTGCAATGCTCAATTTAATAATCTATATAGATAATTCTTTCTAACACTATATAGATAATTCTTTCTAACGATCAAAAAGTGGATAAAAATATTTCATATTCTTTTCTATGAGAAAGTGTGTTATTTATAAGCAGCAAATGTCAATGGAAGACCACCACATCACGTAATCTGTAAATTGCTGTGCTCACCTGAGATTAGAGGTGTAAAATGGGCCATACCGATACAGCACGGTGCAAAACACGGCACGTTAAACAGGCACGGCACGACACGTTAAGGTTTATGGGCCGTGCCGGGTCAGCCTTGTGGCACGTGGGTCGTTTTCTGCACAGCACGTTAATGAGCACAGCACGATAAAGCATATAATATGTTGAATAAGTGTCTCATCTCATTGTTTTATCAAGTATATATAATATTTTTGTGTGTATATATGTATATGTAATACATTTATATAATTTTTGTGTGTATAATATTAAGAAAAGTAAAGTTTAGAATTAAAAAATCTATTTTTTTAAAAATCATGGGCTGGCCCCGCTAGGCCCGTGGGCGGTCCGTTGGCCGGGCGGGCCAAGCACGGCACGGCACGGCTCGCTAGCCTGTTAGTCCGCTTCCTTTTACATCTCTACCTGAGACTGTGGGTGACCTTTTCATTTAGCCACGTGCTCCTGAGCCAGGTCGTGTGGATAATGTGTGGGTTGTCGACAGATATGCCCATGACCTAACTGTGTGACCAACTAGGTGGTGGTCTACTTTACCCGGATCTTTTCCTTCACTTAATGGCATAGCCTCGATGGGCCCCTATCCGTGAGGTGGCTTCGTCTCACAAGCTCCACTATAATTTAACAGTGTCGTATGTTCATGACACAAGTTAGACTGTCATTTTGTCCCTCTCACACTCACAATGAGCATTTTATCTATTTGATTTTTTTAAAGTATCTTACCATTGATATTCAATTTAAAATTTGAGCATCAAATTGAAAAATCTATATCATACTAGATACTTTAAAAAATATGATAATTGATCAGAAGGTATTTAAACCATTAAATATCATATAAATGGAAGATCATAAAAAAAATTTATGCTACTTGTATATACATCCTAATGAATAATCACGTGATTTCAATCAATGTGATTTATGCAAAGTCAACGAAGAAATCATATAATCCTTTTGATAGTCGCCCCATTTGAAAGTGAGATAGAATACCTTCAAGATAGCTTAATATAATGAATAGATTCCTTGACACATGGGATGACTGCCTTTTCGGACTGGATAGATAATGAAGGCTTGGTTGACTTACCAGTGACAAATCATCGATTCACGTGGAGTAATATGCGGGAACAGCCTTCCTTGGCCCGACTTGATCGAATCCTGGTGGATGCGGAATGGGAAGATCACTTCACAGGGTGCGAAGTACTCGGGGCGACACGGTCAGTGTCAGATCACATTCCTCTCATCATCAAGACTAACATGGGGAGGACTCCAAATCAACCATTCCGTTTTGAGTCATGGTGGTGTGAGGCGGACAACATTGACGAAATTATTAGTTCGTCCTGGCAAGCAAACGCAGGGGGCCTAAGTGGCGCTCGCAGAGTGTCCTTCAAGCTAGGCCGTCTAAAAAAGGTGCTGCGGGAGTGGAGTAAAAAGGAGCGCGCAAACAGGACGTTAAAGAAAGTTTCCATGACCGAAATCATTCAGGCGCTGGACCGGGCAGAGGAGGCGGGCGCCATTTCAGTTGAGGATAGAGCGCTACGGGTCAGGGCAAAAGAAAAACTTGCGGACATCCTGAAACTCGAAGAGATTGAGTGGCGTCAAAAATCAAAAGCGTTGTGGCTCAAGGCGGGGGACAACAACACTAAATACTTCCATATGGTGGCAAACCAACGCCGGCGCATCAACCGATTATCACATCTGGAAATGGACGGACAGGTGTGGAAGGACCCAAACGACATCAAAGCAAAGCTAGTACAGCACTTCAAGAAAGCCTTTCGCAAGAGAAGGGGTTGGAGGCCGGAATGGTCTGACGAGTCTCTTCCCACACTCGCACCGGAGCAACATGAAAGTCTGGAGGCTCCTTTGGAGGAGATGGAGATACGTCGAGCGGTCTTCGGGGCGGACGGGGACAAAGCGCCGGGGCCCGACGGCTTCTGTCTCAAATTCTATCAGCGATTCTGGCCCACAGTGAAGGAGGACATAATAAACATGTGCACGGAGTTCTTCAATGAACAACGCGGCATCGCATGCCTAAACTCTTCGGCGTTCGTACTTATACCCAAGAAGACAGGGGCGGCACACATTGATGAGTTTCGACCAATATGTCTAGTCAATGGAGCCTATATGATCATAGCTAAAATCATGGCGCATCGACTCAAAAAGGTCTGCGGAACGCTCATCGACGATGCACAAGCCGCTTTCATTCCTGGCCGTCATCTTCAAGATGGATTCCTAGCGGCCCAGGAGATCATTTCAGCGCTGCATAAAGATCATCGCAGAGGATTGTTGTTCAAACTTGATTTTGCAAAGGCGTATGACAACGTTGATCGTGGATTTCTGCTCAAAGTGATGGAGATGCATGGTTTCTCTCAAAGATGGATCAGAATGGTTAGTCAATGCATTGAGACCGTGCGGGCGTCGGTGCTATACAATGGGTCGCTGGCAGGATACTTTCCGCTAAACAGGGGACTACGACAAGGCGATCCTCTGTCCCCGCTGCTATTTGTGCTCGTCGCAAATATCCTGAGCCGCCTCACGAGGAAAGCAGAGATGCACGGATGGACCTCCGGTCTAGATTGCGCCCCAAGAGGAAGGAAAGTGTCTCTGATACAATATGCAGACGACACACTCATGTTGTGCGAAGCTGAGGAGAAATTCGTTCGCAGTAGTCGATTCATCCTTAAATGCTTCGAAATACTATCAGGGTTGAAGATTAATCCCCGGAAAAGCTCTCTACTCGGGATTAACACTTCAGAGGAGGAAAACATCAGATTGGCAACCTGGATGGGTTGCGGCACTGCGACTTTCCCAACCCGGCACCTTGGTCTGCCTTTGGTGAAAGGGAGGCTGGTCAAAGCGGACTGGGATCCGTTCATCGAGCGGATGCACAGACGTCTCGCGGGCTGGAAAGGGCGCCTGCTGAGCTGGGGTGGCAGGCTGGTCTTCCTGCAATCAGTCCTCACAAACCTACCATTATTTTTCCTGTCTGTGTTCAGAACCCCTGCGGGAGTCCTCACAACTATTGACCAAGCTCGGCGTCGTTTTCTTTGGCGAGGAGCATCGGATACACAGAAAACCCCATACTTGATGAAATGGGACGTAGTCTGCCGAAGCAAGAAGGAAGGAGGATTGGGTGTCCTAAATCTGAGAGACATGAACCGCGCGCTACTAGCGAAATGGATCTGGAAATGGCTTCAGGGACACAAATCTATATGGATCTCGCTTGTACGTGACAGATACGGAGGGGAGGGGCTGGGTGACAAACGGTGGCCACTGATCAACGCCCGAGCCTCGCACACTTGCAAAGAGATCTTTTGCGGACCGTGCTGAATTGTCAAGCGCCTTCAGTTGGAAAGTCGGAAACGGACGCAAGGTCCACTTCTGGCAGGACTGCTGGGCAGGGGACGTCGACTTGCGCACTCAATGCCCGGACCTCCATCTTATCGCAGTTAAAAAAGAAGGGACGTTGGCAGAGATATGCCAAACCAGTGGGGAGGCGGACCTACGATGCCTGGAACTGTCTCGCGCTCGATTATCGAACGCACAGATCAACCAATATGCATTGGTGCTGGAAAGGATGGGGGAGGTAGTGCTGGACACTGACACAGAAGACCAAATCAGGTGGAAGCCGCATTCATCCGGGTGCTTCTCCGTTAAAGAAGCGTACAAGTGGTGGTGTCGAGATCGAGCGGGCTCATCTCCGATACAAAGGATGTTGCCACAAATCTGGAAACCCAAAGTTCCTTTGAAGATCAAAATTTTTTCATGGCTTCTTTACCATAACAGGGTGGTGACGATGGTCTACAGGACCAAATGGAATCCGACGGCCTCAACCACATGCATTCTTTGCCTGGAGGAACCGGAGACGACACAACACTTATTCTGCCAGTGCCGGATTGCTAGACGCTTGTGGGCCGCTATCGGGGACGCCACTGGACTATCTGTACATTTCCAGTCGCTGGAGGACCTTTGGTCCGCCGGAAAGGACCTTCACCACCCCGGCACGGGCAAGGTGGCCGCTCACATCTCGCAATCAATCGTCCCGGCAGGCACTTGGGCGATCTGGCTCTCTCGAAACGCAACACTATTTAGGGGTACGAGAATATATTGGGAGAATATGTGGGAGTTGTTTTGCGGGTTCGTGCGCGATTGGGGTCGGTACATCGCAGGCGCGAGGGAGGTGCATTTTGACAACGGGCGCCTGAGGATCGAGGCATAAATGGGGAAAATTCCCGGTGGCAAGCCCGGTTAAACATCTCTAACAGGTCATGCCGCCGAGGATAATCTCTTCCTTACTTCCTCCTATGTAACCAGCCAGATGCTTTCTGGTGTTGTTTCTTCTATTTCTTCTCACCTCCTTCAGTGTTGTACTTCGAAATCGTTAATGAAATCGGGGAAACAATATCTACCGAATTTTCAAAAAAGATAGCTTAATATATATAATATTTTATAAAGTAATAATCCATTGAATTGTTATGTTTCTTTATCTTAATAATAATGTTTTTCTTTTAGTCCAGGTTGCTCAAACTTGTACTCTTTTTTTAATATGACAGACCACATGCATTTGATCTATCTACATCATTGGTTGAAACTGACAAGTCCAAGTTTAGGTTACATTGGATAAATAATACAAGAGAATTGCAACTCAACAGATAAAAAATAAAATAAAAAATAAATTGTGTTTACAATCTCATTTTTATCCATCAAGCTAGAGTTGAAAATATTCATGTGCCGTTACTCCGTGTTTGTTTTCCATTATAAATGATGGATAAACTCTGATAATCAGCCATAACTTAAGAAATCAAAATATCATAAGTTTACAAGGACTTATATAGATTTATAGATGGTTATAGAGACTCAAACGTCTTTAACCCTATATAATATTATTAGCCGATTTTCAAAAACCTCCAATAATGGATCTTTATATGAAAAAATAATATGTCTAGCCACTTGTGCAGTCCCGTTTCTAGTCTTTTTTTTCAAAATATACATTCTTTTATTAAAATACATATTATTGTATAAAATAAAGTATCTATTAAGATATTATTATATGTGTGTTTTTTTTACATCATATATATTACAATAGAACTTATCATACACTATGATAATGCAGTATATATTATGTTAAATTGCTCTTTTTTTATATATATTTTAAACAGCTTTCGTGGGAGGTTGAATGACACACCAAAGCTGACTCTAGTTCCTCTAATTTCATGTCCCCACCCACTTGATCCTCCCTATTCACCAAGTTGCTTAAATCAAATGCAAATACTCGTACGGCTCTTCAATTATCCACGTGAGTTATTAGTGACCCTCCTTATTTTATTTTATTATTATATATATATATATAAAATAAGAAGAAAGAGTGACTAATTCAAATGTTCGCGTGCACTCTCATGCCCGCGTATCCTAACCGCTCATCATATCTCCTCCACTAGAGTAGATCTCCGTGGGTGAGAATAAGAATAATGGGTGATAATATACAAATATATCTATTTATATCTAATAAAAGCAGGGGCGGATCTATCTCACTCAGCGGGGACCACCACCTCACTAGTGCTGTCAGATTCAAATCAATTTCGGACCTTCGGTCCAATAATCCTGAATTTGGGGGCCACCAATTTGCGGCCCTTCACACGACCCATACTATTATCTATTTTTATTTAAAACTGGATTTCTGGAAATAGAGACTCAAATTTTCTCTATTTTGAAACTCGCCGGGTTTTTTTTTTTTAATCTCAGATGCGTATGTGTCAATAAAACAAATATATTCATATTAATCAGATATATGTTTTAATAAATTTTTTTATATTTTTTATAAATGTATCTAAACGTAATTAATTGGAGTAAATGATCCATTTTTATAAAAGCATGTATTTTATTAAATGATATGTATTATTTTTAAAAAATTTAAAACACGCGTAAACTGAAATGAGAACTGAAAAATGAATTGTTTGTAACATTATCCTTTAAAACAGTTAGAAATATTAGTTTTTTTGGGTCTTTTTCTTTTTTGGTCTCCAGCGATATTTCTCTTCCCAGAACACCCGTAGTTGAGTTATTATGGATCCTCTGACTAACAAGCAATGAAGATTTTGTTTAATTAACTCTGACTGAAAAAATAATATACCAAAAATAATCTGCAATATGTTAAAATTGTAAAAATTCTCTATAAATTGAGATTTTACCCCTTCAGATAGGGTTTTATATTCTTTTTAGAGGGATCAAATCGTTATTTACGGATGATTTTTAGCATTTTAACAAATTATAGGGGGATTTCAGAATACTGTGTTTTCAATCAGGGTTAACCAAATAGAATATTTATAGAATATTCATCATCTATTAACAGGTAGGTGTCTTCAGAGGGTTATGGATTTTAGGAAAAATCAGGAGGTTATATGAATTTATGACAGTTTACGGAGGGTTCTTTGGATTTTTCCCTTTAATATATCAAATTTTACTTAATTAAATCAATCATGTACATTATTCAAATTTTTGGGTATATTGTTGCACTCACTGGCACACTATTAAGGGTGCGTTTGGTTGCGCATTACGTAGTTTTTGCGATTGTAAACAGCTACATTTGCAATCGTGCAACTAAACAGTTTTACTGTAGCAGCTTTATACACATAGATTTCAGGTAAATAGTGCCAAAAAACTGTGATTTCCAAAAGCTAAGGAATGTAAGCTTTCTGTAGAATCAGTTTTAAAACCTAGATTTCTGCAGAATTAGTTTTACAATCATACAATCAAAGGCACCTTAAATATAGTTGTTACATTTGCTTCTACGATCGCCTCGAATGGATCTGAAATCATTACAGTTAGATATATCAACTTTATGTCATTGGCAAACTTAAATCCAAATGACAAAGGTGACATTGTTATAGTTTATAACAGTAAATCTCTAACATTTATTGAATCATTTCAATCAAAGTCTAGGATTTTTAAATGACCAAATTCTCCCTTTTTTTTTCTTTTAGTTTGAGTGCACAAGTGCTTTTATAGATAGATAGATTTGACATTGGATTGATATCGAACCAAGGAAACTGGGATTCTTTTTCTTAAATATTTAGAGAATATTATTCCAAAAAAAATTCATCACTTCTATTTTTCAGGTGTTAAAACTTTTTTAGCATAGGAAAATATCCACCTTGAAACACATTTTATATATTATTATATATTTTGTACATGATATTCTTTCCTATATTGTTATCTATCTATTGTACATTAGTGTACTATTATGTTAAATCCTGTACACTATTATGTATATACATATGCTGTTAAATCTGATATGTTGTTATCCATTTATGGACAAAATATACAGTATACATACGGTTGAAAGGATGACATAAGGGGTTAAATGATTTGGGTGTTTTCGTATGCGAAAAAATGAAGAGAGGGATTAATAAATATTTGGATTTAACTTTCCCAAATACTTACTTACGTGTAACATGAAATTTTAAAATTTTAAAATATGCAGTGGATGATTCCATGGATTCCAATATAATATAAAGAAATCAATGGCCTTTATTTATTTTTTTTGTAAAAAAATAATTATTTCTTTCTATTTTTACTTCCTCTCTCTATAAATAGAGAGGTATCTACCTTCATAGGATTCCAAACATTCTGTGAGTCTCTCTTTCTCTCTCCACATCTCTCTCTATCTGTATTTGCTTCATCAAAGTTTCTTCTTCGAGCAGGTATAGAACCAGTAGCTACTGGGTTTGTCCATTTTTAAATTATATGTGGTTGTGTAATTCTAATTTTATATGTGGTTGTGTAATTCTAATTTTTTTTGGGCTTTCGGTTATGGGGTTTTGGGTGTTGGGTTTGTTCTGAAGGTGGGTTTTTTTTTTAATGGTGATTTGAAATTTTGAGAAGGTATTCTCTTTTGGGTGTGATTTAATTATCTGTTCCTCTTGTTGGGTTTTCCACATTTGATGAAATTGAGGGCTTTTGGGGAGAAAGGTGGAGGCTTTGATGTTTTTGTTATTTGTTTCCTCCTTTGTATGAGTTTCTTTAGGTTATATTTTTCTGTTATTCGTTTTTGGTTTTTCTAAAAACTTTTTGTTTCTTAGAAGAAGTTTCACACAGTTTTTTTGTTTTTCTTCTGTTTCAGGTAGTCCCTTTAGTGAATTCTCATCTTTATATTGTGGAAGTTTATACTTTTTTAGTATATTGTTGTGATTTTATCAACATTTGTGCATTCAATTTGCTATCATGGAATATTGGGCTTGTGACATGTTGGTGAATTGCTTCTTTTGTTATATTTTTGCAATCTTGAATGGTTCTGTGTTGTTTGAGTACCTTTTTTTTTATATACTGGTTTAATAGTATACAATCACCCAAATTTTTTCCATCAATTGCACATTCTTATATTCATGATATGTGTTGTCAGATATACTTACATAATCGGCACAAATAGATCTTGTAATATCCTTGTGCGATGTTATTAATGTAATTACTATAGAAGTGTCACTATAATAGGATATATGTTTCAACTTTTTTTCGAGTGCGTAATATGTCTATACGTGGATGTCATGTATTAATTTGCTTAAATTCATGGTAAAGTGTTTGGTACATGTTTAAATTTATGAAATATGAATATGCAAAACTGAGATTTGAATTTTGATGTTTCCTCAAACTTATTGTAAATGGATGGGTTTAATGATTTTTCTTGGTTTACATCACCGCTTTTCATAGCCAAATGGGTTCCAAAGACAACAATGGAGCGACTTATGGAGCATACACGTACGAGAGCTTGGAGAGGGAGCCATATTGGCCTTCTGAGAAGCTGAAGATTTCCATCACTGGTGCCGGAGGTTTCATAGCCTCACACATCGCGAGGCGTTTGAAGAGCGAGGGACATTACATCATTGCCTCAGACTGGAAGAAGAACGAGCATATGCCAGAGGACATGTTCTGCCATGAATTCCACCTTGTCGATCTCAGGGTCATGGACAATTGTCTGAAAGTCACACAAGGAGTTGACCATGTGTTCAACCTCGCTGCCGATATGGGTGGGATGGGTTTCATCCAATCAAACCATTCGGTGATCATGTATAACAACACGATGATAAGCTTCAACATGCTCGAAGCTTCAAGGATTAATGGCGTCAAGAGGTTCAATATCTTATGCATACTTATTCCAAACTTGATTTCAGATAATCTTAGTTTAATCTATTGGTTCATCATAGTCTGCACAGAATATCTGGAATTAATGTGTTGTGAACGTCATTTTTTTAAAGGCTTTTTTGTGGGTTCATATTCTTTTCCTTGCATGAAACACGTGGAAGTTTCTATGTTAGCTAATTACTCTGTGTCATAATTTCTGTTGCCTATTAGAATTGAGTTTTATGAGGTGGGTCGTTTTTTCATAATCGTGTATGCATGTTAGCTAATTACTCTGTGTCATAATTTCTGTTGCCTATTAGAATTGAGTTTTATGAGGTGGGTCGTTTTTTCATAATCGTGTATGCATACTTGCTGTTTAACATGTTAAATAGAAAGTTGGTTTCCATGAATATTTTTTTAAATTTTTTTACTATTCAGGCGATTAGAATTAACAATTATGGAATGATAATCTGCAGGTTCTTCTACGCTTCTAGTGCTTGCATCTACCCCGAATTCAAGCAGCTGGAAACTAACGTGAGCTTGAAGGAATCAGATGCGTGGCCTGCTGAGGTTTGTTGAGGCTTTTAATGTTCAATCATGTCACATATTCTTGAGAGATCTTATATGTGTTCTCTTGCATGAGTACAGCCTCAAGATGCATATGGTTTGGAGAAGCTCGCGACAGAGGAATTGTGCAAGCATTACACGAAGGACTTTGGCATCGAATGCCGGATTGGGCGTTTCCACAACATATATGGTCCCTTTGGAACATGGAAGGGTAAGATAAAGAGATGTTGAAACATCAAAATAAATTTCTGATGAGGCTATTTGGTCATTACATTTATTTATTCACAGGTGGGAGAGAGAAAGCCCCTGCTGCTTTCTGTAGGAAAACCCTTACTTCCACTGATAAATTTGAGATGTGGGGAGATGGACTGCAGACTCGATCGTTCACCTTCATTGATGAGTGTGTTGAAGGTGTGTTGAGGTATGTAGTGCTCGCAATCGCTAGTGATAAATAGCACTATGAATGACATCCAGTTTTGGAGGTTTCTTTTATTTTGTCTGTCACTGTGATGTATATGCATCCTATGTTTGGGAATAGTCTTTCCCGGTAAAGTCCCCTCAAAAGCGCACACAATAATACCAATACACACAAACTTATGATTGCATGCTAATTGTATGATTTCATTGAAGCTGATGCATTTTTTTAGTTTTCTAAAATTTGACTTCTCTTTATGGTTCACTCATTCAAGACTCCAAGAGTTTACCTTCCTTAATGTATGTGAAATAATATAATGGATGATTTGTAACAGATTCCATTTCTCCTACTTGTAAATGTCATCTAATATCAGCTATGAAATCAAACTGCATTTTCTAGCAAGAGATTTTTTAATCGATTGGGTGAACATACATACTGAACTTCCTAATTTTTGGTTGATGATTTGCTTCAAATGTGTGATATGGAATTCCATTGTCTTCTAATATTGACAAATAAACAATTTGTTTCAGACTGACAAAGTCGGACTTCCGTGAGCCGGTGAACATCGGAAGTGATGAGATGGTCAGCATGAATGAGATGGCTGAGATCGTCCTTAGCTTCGAGGATAAGAACCTTCCAATCCATCACATCCCTGGCCCAGAGGGTGTCCGTGGTCGCAACTCAGACAACACTCTCATCAAAGAGAAGCTTGGATGGGCACCCACCATGAGATTGAAGGTATTGCTTTTTTTTATTTATAGAAGGTATTGCTAGATCATCAGAATCATTCTTTTGCTCTTCCACAATCTGTCCTTCCTGTTACTGAGGTTCTTTATTGATTTTTCATCGAGTATGGTTTACTTACTAAGGCCTCATTTGGAACCCTTTGTCAAACTGATTCATCTTTTGGAAAATCAGTTTTTCATATTATGAGTTCCCAACAAATGTATTATAACTTTAGCTTTTAGTTTTGGATTTTAGTTTTTTTTGTGTTGAAGTCAGCAAAACATCTTTTATGAAAAAGTGGTTGAGGCTTTTTCAAAATCAATATTTTAATCAATAATGAGCATAAGTTCTTTTAAAAGTTGGTTCCAAACGGTGCCTAATCATTTATTTTTCCTTTATTGCAGGATGGACTGAGAATCACATACTTCTGGATAAAAGAACAGATTGAGAAAGAGAAAACTAAGGGTGTGGACTTGTCTGTCTATGGAACATCCAAGGTGGTTGGGACCCAAGCACCGGTGCAGTTGGGCTCACTTCGCGCGGCTGATGGAAAAGAGTAAAATCTATGCTTGTGTAAGGTCATTACCTGTGATCACCCTAAAATTCTGGTTATATGGATTTATAATCCAGACTGCTAGTGTTTGGGTTTATAAGTTATGGTTTTAAGTACTTATGAGGGGATTTTCTTTTTTATAGCCCTTAAGTATTGTCATAGAGTCTTGTTAGGCTCCTTTTCCTTTTCAATATGTACTTATGGATGTGGCATGGTATGATATCAAATAATTTGATGCCATTTATATGTATTGGATTCAAGCCTTAATTGAGGTAGATGTGTTTTTTGTGTTCTCTTGATAAAAAACGTGTTGTTCATGCAAGTTTATTTAGAAAATGATTATAGTTCTTGGAATGTCAATTGTGTTCAAATATTGGTCTTATTTGCTTGATCAAGCAAGGTAGATTATTAGTCCCTATCAGATGAGTGAATGTGCTGTCATTTCAATTTTTCCAATAAAGTATATACTGCGTAGTATTATTATATTTATAAGTATTCTTCATTAGTTCAAAAGACAGGGATGCTTCACCAAAATTTGAGAATTGGAGGTGTGAGCAATTGAAACACTGATTATAATGACTCTACAACCACTTCTAATTGGCTGTGATTGAATGTTGATTATCTTTCAAAACAATAATGATTTTTGAGCTCCAATTGCTAGGCCTCATCACAAGTTCCATGAGGTGACAAATTTGAATTATCTATATTACGTCCCTAACTAATCGGATTGAGTTTTCCATAACCACCCCCATTATCCTCGAGGTGGTTATGATTTAAGAGATTCTTTCCTTTTGAAGATATCAATTCAATTGGACGACCAAAAAAATCACGATTTATCATTTCTTGATACAGAATGATCAGTTGAAACGAAACCAAATATCAATTTTATTTTTTATTCCGATTTGTTAAGTGAGGAGAAGAATTACATGATTTTTTTTGTGCGAACTGATTGTGATGCGAACTGATTGTGGTGTAAACAATGGTGATCCATCCAGGTTAAGCTTTTTTTGGACCCCCCAAAAAATCCCGATTTACAATTTCTAGTTTCAGATTAATCGGTACAACTGAAAACAAATATCGAATTCAGACACATGTATCTGAATTCGATATTTGTTTCAGATTTTTTTATTCAGATTTGTTCGGTGGAGAAGAGAAGAATTACACAATTTTTTTTTGTGCGAACTGATTGTGGTGCAAACAATGGTGATCCATCCAGGTTAGGCTTTTTTGGACCCCAAAAAAATCACGATTGACAATTTTTAGTTTCAGATTGATCGGTGAAACTGAAAACAAATATCGAATTCAGATACATGTATTTGAATTCAATATTTGTTTCAGATTTTCAGATACATGTATCTGAATGCAGTATTCGTTATATCATTTATTTTTCAGACTCAGAAAATAAACAATGTGCATAACAAAACCTAAAACAAATTAACAATGTCAAATATTTTTTTCTAAAATCTAGATATACTGGAAAACCTAAAACAAATTAACAATGTCAAATATTATTTTTCTCAAACCTAGATAAATAAATAATCATTTTGGATTTCAAATACATACATCTGAAACACATATTCTTTAAATAAATTTAATTTTTTAAATCAGTGATTTCATTTTTTAATAATCGCAAAAATGTCTTCTAATGATCTTGTTTATGTGGCAAGAAAAAGGAAAAAAAAAACCAGACGGAGAGGTTTCATTGTGGGAAGAAATCTATTTTTTTTTCTTCGGCATTGTTTATGATTGTTTTGAGATGAAAATAAGATGATATGAACTCTTGATTGCTGGAATTTTTTTTTCTTTTTTTCGTTCGTTTGGATTCGCCCAATTCAGAACCCCACGTCATAATTTTTTTTTTGAAATTTGTTCAATCGAGGAAGTTTCAATGATCCGCGTTTTTAGGGATTTTGTTATGAGGAATTAATGATGGTATAATTAGTTGAAATCAATTTTTAAAAATCTCTAAAGGGTAGTAATGTCATTGTTTTTTTTATTGTTTGAAAAAGTCAAACAGGGAACCAATAAGAGAATGCTACCTATTAAGCCTATCAACTATCAGTGAGACTTAATTTCTGAGGCCCAGGTAACAACACTGCTTCCAAAAATACTCCTATAGCTGATCATATGAGTAATTTTACTGTTATACATAGTTGTTAAAAGCTAGCAGTAACGAAAATAAATATCGCTTTAATTAGTTCCATTGTCATGATTAGATGGTCTTCAATTCTTCATTAAAAAAAAATTGTGTGTCCAAGATTAGCATGCGTGACCGTGTCGATTCCCACATCTTCCTGTATGGATATACAAATATACTTGGGGGATATTTGGTACTCCAGACTGATTTACATCGTGCCTTCACAGACAATGTACAAAAATGTATGGACTGAATTGCAGATGGAGCAGTTAATGTTGATAGGGACTCTGCTGCTTCTGTGTAATTTCCAGTCCATCCAAACACTGATTTAGATGTGTTGAATGTTCTCTCATCTTTTTATGACACATTTATCATTCACTGTTTGAATGTTTTTATCAGCGTCATGTTGTCTGGAATCCGGACCACCAAGTGATCCTGCCAAATGTTGTAGAACGCAAATTTTTTATATTTCCTCTACAGTGATGGTTACATATTGTTTATAGTTTATGATGCTATGTATGGACTTTAATGAATTGAATAGTATCTTTTACAGAAAAATCATATACCCCAAAAATATTTATAAAATGTAAAATATATACTTTAATGAATTGAATGGTATCATTTAAAGAAAAAAAATGTAAAATCTTTTTAAAGAGGTATATACCTCGATTCGATGAGTAAAAGGGGACTAACAATACCTAAAAGAATACATTTTAGACTATATTCCCACCACCCAAATTCACAAACCCACTTACCAAGGTTTATGAATTTGGGAGAGTGGAGGGAGAAGAGAAACAGAAGAAGAGGGAGGTAGAGAAAGAGAGAGAGGAGGGTGAAGGGGGTGATGGGCGAAGGGAAGGAGGGTGTTTCTACTACTATGATGATTTTATTTATAATTGAAATTTTAATACGAATAATTAATCTTGAGTTTAGTACATTTTATATGATGTTTAGGTTAAATATGAATCAAATTTATAAAGAGGAGATATTATAAAAACTCAAATTGTTTTCCCTTTTTTAAAGTGCAATTAGGCAAAATCACAAACCCTAAATCTTTTTAATATTCGATGATGAATTAATTAAGTTTTAAATCATTTAAAAACTCCAACCAAAAGATTAAAAAGAATCTTTTCAGCATTTTTTTGGTAAGTTCTTTTTTTTGTAAGTTATTTATTCTTCTTAACAATGATTTTACACATCTTCAAAAAACTAGTCATAACCCAGCGGTTCAACGAGCGGGTAGAACGGATTTTTATTTTTAGATCAATTTTTTAATAGACTGGGTTTAGTGGGTTAACTAGGCTGAAAGCCGGGCTAGACGACGGCCCAATTGGTTGAACCGGTCGATTCAGTCCATTTTTTAAAACATCAGGTAAATGGCGTCTTCTCCCACATGGGTTTTCACCGGCCGTGGGCATGCCTACGGCCAACCCGAACAGGCCAGTGGGTCAGGCCCGTGCCACAAAGTTAGGCTTGAGCCCGGCCCATCTTCTAAAAAGGCCTGTATAAAGACCTATTAGATCTGAGCCAGACTTTCATGCCTCATACCAAATGATGAACCTTCTGGGAAATGAATAAAATTATTTTAATTTTTAAACACAAATTCCTAATCATGAACAAAAACTTTAAACTTTTATGTCTCTACAATACAATCGAAAAACTGTTGTCAATCTCTGTACAGAGTCGCTGACTTTCCCTCCCTTGAGACACCAAAACAAAAATCGCAAGAGATACGACACAGGCGCGCGCGCGCTCTCAAAGGACTAGCTAATATAATCCTCTATTCAGCTTCATTAACATGGCCCTGACAAAGAACTGCTCCCTAGCCAAGGATCTCACCTCCTTCATGTACCTCTCCAAATTCACCAACCCCACATTGAAACCCGGCTCAATCTCATACATAACTTCTTCGATCGCAGCATCGGCCGCTTCGTTCTCTATCATGAGCTTCGAATACTGATCCCCGCCCTCGAAAACCTCATCCACCACCACTCTCCCATCATCCATCGATCTCCCACGCTCATTGACGTGCAACCAATTCACAAGCACGCCCTTCGCCTCCTCCATCTCCCTCTCCCTCCTCTTCAACTCCGCCCTCTCGCGCTCCACCGCGCGCTCCATAACCGAAAGCTCGCGCGCGCGCTCGACAAGGCGCGCTTGCAAGCCCAACACCCCCTCGATGTCCTCGTCCGCTCTCGCCTTCATGGACGCCATGTCACGGTGGAGGAACGTCGTTAGGCGATCGATGGCCTCTCTTTTAGACACAATTGGGCATGTCTTGGGTGGCGGTGGCGGTGGTTCTACTACGAAGGGAGGCGAGAAGGTGAAGAGGTTGATGAGGTTGCGCGCGAGGTCGGAGGGGTTCGATTTCGGGTATTGCCACGATATGATGTAGGGGGAGGCGACCGCGCCGGATGGGTCGATGAAGGGGTGGTTGCGCGCGATGTCGGGGGAGGAGATGTAGACTAGGGGAGGGTGGAAGGGGTGGTTTTGGTGAAGCCATATGGTTAGGAGGATTGTGGAGGGGGAGGAGGGGAGGGGGAGGGGGCCGGAGGCGTGGAGGAGGTGGACGGTGGTGCCGTCGTCGTGGGTGAAGGTGTCGATGGAGGGGGAGAGGAAGGGGAAGTCGGCGAGGAGCGCGAGGAGGTGGTCGCGGATGAGCCACTTGAGGTTTGTGTGCGAGTAGGAGAGCGCCAAGGGGCCGGTGTTGGAGAGGGCGGTGTCGATGAAGCTGTACGTTGAGGCGGCAAGCACCATGAAGAGGTGGTGGTGGTGGTTGGGGGAAGGGGGAGAGGGGACTCCCTCATAAGTTCATATATATAAGTTTATGTGTGTGGGGGTGGGGGGGTTCAAATTTTTATTTATATGTGTAATGTGGGGTTGTATTTTTATTTCATGCTTGGCTTCCACGAAAGAGAGGAGAGTTGAACTGATGGTTTCCGGGGTCCCATGTTTAGTCGGTTTATGGTTTTTATTTTTCAATGCATGGATTGATTTGGAAGGATCAAGGAAACAGTGACATGAAAGAGCACTTACAAGAGCATTTAATTCCTGACATAAAAAAATTGAATTGTCAACCCTATCATCGGTACATATAAGCTTGCATGGGACCAAGCATGTCGATTAAACAGATACGTATCAGATATGGATGTTAATATTCATATCTTAATTTTTAGATTTGGATATTAAATATCAATTTTTTTATTTGGATTCTTTTGGATACAGATATTTTTCAGATAATTGACATGTTTAAATATTTATATTAATTTGAATAATCAAGTGTTATTTTAGAGAGACATCAAAATTAAAATTGAGATTTTAAGTCTTATTATCTCTTTTAGATATCATACATTGAAAATTTCATAGTATTATAATATATTATCATTGTGATTAATCATACAAGATAACAATATGGGTAATATATAATACAAATATATATATTTTTATAATATATGTTGGATACAGATATTTTTCGGATCTGATAGATTAATGTCCATATCCGTATTCCGGATCTTCGAATATCAGATATTTTTATTTTTTGGATACGGATTCAGATTTTTTTTAGATAATTGACAGGCTTACATGGGATCCCAAATGGAGTATTGTATATATTTTTCTATGAAATTAAATGTAAGAATGAAAAATGTGATGAGATTAGGTTTTTTGAAAGTTGAAACCGGATGGCAAATTATGGAAGTGTATACTTGTGACATGGATGTCGAAACGGTTCTGGCATGGTTTTATGCAAAAAAAAAAAAAAAAATGTTTAAAAGAAGAAGGTTACTTGCATATATATATCAGCATTTTATGTCATATATAATTTTTATTAAGATATTTTATGAGGAAGGTAGGCCATCCTTTCATATATATATATGATTTAATTGATTCTGAGGATAACATATTTAAATAAACTTTTTTTTGAACTACTTTAGCTCACAAAAGATATTTTATGAGATAAAACAACCAAACACGCAAATATGCCACCAAATAAACACTGCATGAATATGACCTCTTATATAGTTATATCTACTTTGATCATGTCTAAGAGAATGTCTTCGATTTCTATCTATTGTTAGGAAGGGAGAGTTGTAATTTGGGCATATATATTTTAAGGTAAATATATTATTCATTCAAGGTCAATCATGTTAGTTAGCCTACATGGACAATATTAGTCAACAAAGCTATTGCCTAGAAAGTGTCATACATATTTCCAAAGACTAATTGGTATCCGTACTAAATTAATGTTGGTGTAGTGGAGTTGAACTAACCTACAGGTATACCTTCCAAGAAATGATAGATACCATCTAGAACCCCCCTCTGGTGTGAAACATAAAGCAAAAATAAAGAATAATACATTAGAATAGTTCAAACAAGCTATTTGTTTTATTTGAATAAATTTTGATAGGTATTTCTAGATAAGTTAGAATAAGACCTGATAACTATTAAAAGAAAATGCAGGAATTGCTTATCAGAGTTTATCTATGCCAACGAATAAATATACATTTATCTGTCATTTAAAAAAAATTTATCTCACCTAATAATCTCACGAATATTAAAAAAATTGTCACATCTATCAAATCAATCATACATCTCTCACACTATTCTTAGAGGGTATAGTTGTCATTTAAAAAGTCATAAACGCTTATCCATCCTTTATTAATAACTTATCATCACTTTATTCAAAATAAACCAAACAACAAAAAAATCTTTTTTACGTTTATCAAAGAGAATAACAGAAAATGCAATCAAACAAAAATTTGCGCATTCAGCTTAGATTGTTATCTATCCCAATATAACTATGAGGAGTGAATAACCCAATATCACACCCCATGGATCAAAAGACTAATGTTAATGCTGAATAATTTCTTGGCAGTTGCTGTGGATAAGGATCCATTAATCAACTATTGACACTGTTTTCTTTATAATTAAGACCCACACACAAAAACATACAAGCACAAGCAAATGAATATGCACTTTACTGAAATATTTTAATTCAAGGCCTGGGAAATTTTTTTTATACAAAAGAATATTGTGTACTTAATTATTGTACTTGGCTATTAGTTGTTAGAAACTTTATTTTGATATTTGACAATGGCATTGAAAATTCAGATTTATCATCAGAGGCTGAGAGAACTTTGTTTTTTTCCTGTTTTTTTTTTTTTTTTTTTCTTTAGAAAATAAGTTAACAAGGGGTAACCCCAGTCGAATCTATCTATGTCCACCATTCATGCAGCGTGGACATGGGTCTTCAGACTTCAATAAAAGACAACCTAATAATCTTTGTTACACACAATTCATATAACTTCAATTTAAATTTCATATATCTTGATAGCGTCCATGCCCAACCCTAAGCAGAGGCCACCAAAGCCACTGCCTAGGGCCCCCATCCAAGGAGGCCCCAGTCCTGGTCCATACAGTTTTAAAAAAAATTAAACCGATTGTTTGGTTATTAGTCATTACTCACCCCAAGGCCCATCCGCCCGACCCAACAACATATATTATACATTGTTGGGTCTACAATGACTTCATTTTTTTTTCTTTTTAATAAAGTCTAGTGTATTATAAATAGTTCTTCACTATTTTAATTTTTTAATGTTTTATGAGGGAGCATTTGGAATACAGTTTGGATTATTATGCTTTTCTGTGAAGTCAAAAGGTTGTAAAAGTATTTCAAATGTTTAAACTTTTAAATGATTATTCAATATTTAGTTATACATGTTTTGTTGAATCATGAATGTTAGGTTGGATCATAAATAAAAAAAATCACATAATATTTGGGTTGGGTCAATCGGGTCTAACGGGTCCATAGGATTGGGTCGGGGTGGACCCAGACCCAACCTGTTTTAATTGTCGGGTCCTTCAGATCGGGTATTTACGCCTTTTATCTGGTCGGGTCCGGGTAGACCCACGACCTGTTGATAGACCTACCTACAAACCTCTCACCCTATCAACAATGTCTGCAGTTTCACATCTCCGAACCTCACCAATATTTGTCTCTCTCATAATTTCAATTATATATATATATATATATATATATATATATATATATATATATATATATATATATATATATATATATCATCCTATCTGCTTATGTGATTATTTATGTTCTCTCTCAAACTCAAAGACATCTCTCTCTCTCTCTCTCTCTCTCTCTCTCTCTCTCTCTCTCCCCGTGTATATATATATACATCTCTCTCCCTCTTAAAGCCCCAAAATTTTTATTATTGTAGCAGTGAATGGTTAAACAAATAAAGCTCTCTTTTACGGTATTTTTAGATTTTTTTTTTCATTCTATTAAGATCCATTTTTTTTTGTTGCTTTTCAAGTGTTATTTAAGATTGTATCTTTTTTAGAGCAGTCGATGTGTTTTTTTAATGGAAAATGACCAAAAAGATTTTCTAAAATTTAGAAATGCCCATATCAACAACTTTTTAAAATTATACCTAAAAAAGTCTCATTTCACCATTTTGGAAATACAAAAGACTAATCTACCCTTATGTAATTAAATCATTAACATCCCTCTAACCCTCTTAGGTTATTTCACACCAAAAACCTATTTTTTCTACAAAACAACAATCTCTCTATACATGACCAAAATCAATTCTCTTTTAGATGTTTTATTATTATATATCTTACATGATGTTATTTATAATTTTTCATTGTGTATAATCATAATATGTAATCTAAATCTGTGTTGTGCCTCAATGCAACAGATAATATTTTAATATTCTAAATCCTTATTTACATTTTTTTTTGCTATTCACATATTTTTATGACATCATTAATATAAATCTATTTTTTAAAAGAAACATCAACGTTTATTGGAGTTCATCATTAAAAGCTCAAATTATATTGTTACATATTTCACAAAATCCACCTAAACACAAAAAAATTAAAATAAATAGAAGTTGATCTATATGAAAATGTGTGAAATACATTAACAAAATTAAGAGGGTGAAATATTTTAACAAAGTTTAGAAGGTATAGAATATATTAAAGATCTAATTTCATAAGGGTAGATTGGTCTTTTGTGTTCCCAAAATTGTGAAATAAGATTTTTTTAAGTATAATTTTAAAAAATGACTGATTTGGATATTTTTAACTTTTAAAAGATTTTTTTTGATCATTTTTTCTTTTTTTTTAATTAGGTGCATGTTTTTTTTTTATAGAGATATGTATTAAAATTATTATTATTATTTTAATGTATATGGCTCCCGCTTTAAAAATTCATTTAGGACCCGTTAAAAAAAAAGACCGGCCCTGATAGCATCGTATATTTACATTAACGAAAGACATATAGTGAAAAACTTTTCACATTTGCAATGCATATCCACAATGAGAAAAATAAAAAGAGAATGGCCTTCTTATAACCTGACGTTGACGTCTAATGCATCCCTAGATCAAGCCTTCCTGTGTCCTGGCCAGCTCGTCCATCTTGGGTCCACATATTCATCTTGGTTCTATCTTCTCTTCAACGTAGGCCCGTTTGGTTCTGTTTAAATAAATCGATTCTGCTTTTAATTAAGTAGAAAATTAAAAAGTATTGTTAAACGCATTCTATAAAATTGATTTAATTTAAAAGTTATTTTCAATTTTTAGTATAAAAAAAATGATTTTTAAAAAACAAAAGAAATCCGTTTTTTAGAAATCAATTCTATTTAAACCACTTTATTCAAAATCTAATTTTTCATACATGTTTCCAACCTGACTAACGAATCACTCCTACCCACATCATGTCTCTCAGGGCCAAGAATGTGGGGATGAATGGATTTTTCATATCTGATATGACCAGCCCATCAAATAAAAGCCTAGTACTACTCAAGATCTAATACACTCAATCTATTTTACAGCCACATACGCTATGATAACATAGTGTATACTATATTATTATAGTGTATGGAGTTTTATCATAGTGTATGACCCCATTTGTTTTTCATTTTTCACAATGAAAAAAATTACACTAATGTATCTCTGTATATATTTTATTTCATATCACATCGTACACTTCAAATGAGTGTATGATTTTTATTATATATATAAAAAAATGTGATTGGATTACAATTGAAGCTGTATCACCCAACCCATATTGAAGCCCACTTCATTGTCATCTTTAAGGAGCGTGATACACCCAGTTCATTTTGCTGCTCATTTTGTAACCTAATACGCTATTACGCTATCATAGTGTATGGAGTAAAATAAAATTTTTATTTTTTCACAACAACAAAAGAAAATACACCGGTGTATATCAGTATATATATTATTTCATATAACAATATGTACTTTGTATGATTTTAAAAAAAAAATAGTATGGACTGTAAATAGGGCTACACAAAAGGCTGGATTTCATTCTCCTATCTATAATACAAGGGAACTTCAATAGTTTGAAATGAAATTTTATGGGCCAAAGATTGAACTAAAAAGATAAATGTTACACTCAATTGTTTCTTACATATTTACTTCTACAATCCCAACACATTTTTTTAAGTATATATTTTTCACAAAAATGAGTACACACTCTATTAAATGCATAACTTTTTATATTTTCTAAAAAAAAACCATATATACTCGTATCTTCTGTTACATATTTCTTAACTGATTGAGTAGGATTGCGGGAAGACTACAGGAATAACTGAGTGTATTAAAGGTCTGAATGATATTTATACTGTGTTAAGACAATTGTAGTATCAGTTGCTTAAGCTCCAAATGTTGTTGCTTCATTTCCATGTAAACATGTTCTTTCCCTGCAATTGCAGATCAAGAAAAATCACATCCATGAAATGAAAGGTAATATCATGCCCTATCTCCCATCAACACGTATACTACTGACATGTTTTTAATCTATTCAACAACGGACACCAATTCTTTTCATTTTCCCCTCCTTTCTTTAAGGCCAGGTGTCAATAACCTTTGTCAAAAGTGGGAAAAATAAAGAAACAAATCGAATAAAGTTGCATCAATTGTAAGAGTCAAGAAGACTTCAGATTGCAGACTGTGTTCAAATTGAACTTCTTTACATAAAAAAAAAAATTCGCTTTCATCATCTATTACATGACTTCATTAGGGGAACATCTGACTTTTTAACAGGGACTACCAATGCTTGGGAAGCAAGTATTGTGCTCACTAATTGTTGTTAATTAACCTGGCCTCTGCCAAAAGCAAATTGAATTATGGGATTTATTAAAGGCAATGGCTAGTCAAAGCTATCATGTATTAAAACACATGGCCATGTCACTATCACAATAATTGGAATTCACAATATATACAAGTTTGTTAAAATTTATACACCGTATATTAGTTTTTAGTTTAAAATAAGTCGTTGTTATATATTTATTTAAACTCATTTGAACCTATTCAAGTTAAAAATAATTTAAATAAATCACATTATGAAATATGGGTCAATGGTGCTTTTGAGATTATATCTCACAAAGTGCTTTAAATAATCCTTTTTTTTAACATTAATTTCCTCAGTATTTTTTTTTTTAACGAATGGCATTTTCTTTCATCTCTTCCCGAATTCTCCATCTCCTATAATGTAAAGCGGTATTTTTGTTTTATTTTAACAAACATCCAATAATGTTTATTATCTTTTTTTTAACAATTACAATAAACATATTCACTGTTTATATAAAAATTTAAAATCTATGATCTATAAATTATAATCTATAATTTATAAACTAAAAACTATAACAAGCATGACCTATATATATGAAGGCCACTAACTCATTGTATGCTCCGAAGAAGAAGGTAAAAGAAACTGCGCATTCAATTCGTATGGGCATGTCATCATATTTTTAAAAAGTGTAATTTCTTGCTAGTGTCTTTGTGTCTGTTCCCAAGGAGAAGTAATTCAGAAACATTAGGTTAGCATGGGTCAATCCTAAATTAAGGTGGGCCATATAAATCCCTTACAAAACTCTGATGAATGTTTGGGTAAAACGTTTGTGCAAAATAGAATGGAATAAAGTAAAAAAAAAACTTGTTTGAATTGATGGGATAGATTGATAATTGAATGTCAGTATAAGTTGGAATTAAGTGGGGTATAGCCATTCCACTTTTCCCCTAGTCCTAGGTTATTCTAACCAATAAAATAAGTTAGTCTCACTGTTAAATCAACTGTCATCATCTTTTATAAATCAGAAGACTAATATTCTAAATCATTTTTTCACATTTTATTAATCTAGTCAGTCAATTATAAAAAAACTTCACAATTACATTTTCCAACGTGAATAACTAAAAACACAACCAAATATAAAATCACTCATTCCATTAGTAGAATAATTTAATCCTATAATAGTTATAAGCCATATAATAGTTTATGTCTCTATTCAATTGACACCTAAGGGGAACTTCACATATTTGCACAAAAAAAATCTTATTCACGTTATCATATTATAAATAGGTGTACAAATAAAATTTTGGATTTTTTTTTGGGTGAAATTGTAAGTTTTTCGCCACACACCTAAACGCACACAAGGATTCGATCATCACCTATTTATGATGGACTATGGGAGTAGAGGTCCAGTAAACTAATCTAGTGGATCTTTTTCACCCGATTGCTTTATTATTGTCAACAATGCTAGAAGAATGTTTTTACATTCAATCTATTTTACAGTCGCACTACAATTCTATATACCATATTAACCACTTGCACTTATTATAACAAGGCATACGCCTCATTTGAAATTTTTTTAAAACATTCCATAAATGACTACATACAATTTATTAAAATATATATATTTTAATTTCTTTTATATAAAAGTATATACTTCATTGGATAGTAAATATACTTCAATATTAAGTCATGGACTTAATGGACAAATAAAAAAATTAGACATGGAGTTCCAAGGCCATGGCTTAGCCTACCTAGGGTCAAAATCAAGCGCGCCCTTGTGTTTCAAATCTGAATCTCACGGATTTACTTGTTGGGCATCGATACACTCAATCTTTTTTACAGTTCCGTCTGTAGTTCAGAGACATTTTTAAAGTTGCTTCTACACTCTACTAATCGAGTGTATACAATCTTAGTGTCATATATATTCCACTAGTGCGGTGTATGAAAATTTAAAATAATTTTCTTCTTTTTAGAAAAAAAAAAAATCTAATGGTTTATCTAGGTGTATAATTCACTTTTATGTAATTTGTTAGGCAATTATTTATTTAAAAAGAAAAGTCAAAACTGCTGGATCGATCCATACTCGGGCTGGGTGTATCATTTTACTTTATTGGTTTCATAAGTTCTTTGAGTACTCTGTCCATTTCGGTTAAAATTGGGGTTTTGCACAACTGAGAGAAAAGAAAGTCATCACGGAATGAGAGTCTGAAAAGTAGTGCAATTCATCAGAAAAAACGATAAAGTGAAAAACAAAAGGAGACCTCCAAAACATATGGAGATGGATCCCCCTTCTTTGCAAAAGTTCTTCCTTGTTGAAGCTTTTTCATGTCAACCATAAATTTCTATGGCATTCATGTGTGTCCTGCCTCAAATGTGAAAGGGTGTTTGGTATACTTGGGACTCTCTCTGACTCACTCAAATGTGAAAGGGTGTTATTTATTCAAATGTGACTGGGATACTGTCAATTAATTTGAATTGGATTTATCCTTCCATTGGATTTGTTCGAATCATTGATCTAAAATTCCAACACAGTATACCCAAAACTCTTTAAAATGTGTTAAAAATATAAAAAATCCTCAATAATGATTTTATCCCTCCAGATTGATTTTTATGAGGGTTTTTTTACATGCATACCATTGAAAAACATATTATTTATTTTTATATCATCATAAATAATCTATTTACTTTTATACCATTAAAATAATAAAAAATTATGCATTTTTACCATGCTAGTTAAGTTCCATCAAATTTTCTACTAACCCCGTTAAAGTCATGCAGAATGACTAAAATACCCTTATTTTTTATTTTTATATTTGTCCTTACAAAATACAATATTTATTTTTATACCATCAAAAAATTATATTTATTTTTATACCATGAAAAAAAATAGAAAAATGTTAAATTTTACCATGAGGGCGATATATGGTATAATAAAATAATAGCATCGATTTTGAATATTAAAGACTATGATTTCTTCAATATGAATAAATCTTTGATATTTAAAATGTATTTTTTTTAAAAAAATTCTTTAACTATTATTATTTATTGAAATATTAAAATCATATGTTTTATGATATAAAAAAATATAAAAAATTTTACTCATAAATATTGTGCGTGAGCTTGTGTATGTATGTGTGAGATTGTATTTATGTATGTATGTAGAAAGTAAGACTATTGTGATATTTACTATGCTTTAATGACATTAATAGACATTTAAAAATATGGCAAAATCTAATTAAAGTGATAAACATGTAAAATTACTAAATAATTTAATGGTACAAAAATATAAATAGATTATTTTTAATAGTATAATTAAATATAAATAACAAGTTTTTGAGGGGTATATATGCAAAAACTTGGTATTACTTACATTATAATAAGGTTATTTTGGTCATTTTTTTGTCTAATTAAAAATTAACTCTAGTTAAATTTGATTTTTGCCATAAAGGTAACATGATGACACTTTTTTTTATTGATAAAAATTGCAATGGTATTAAAATAAATATACCATTTGTAATGGTATAAAAATAAATAACATATTTTTTTATGGTATACATGCAAACAACCATTTTTATAATCTGAATAGGCGAATAAAATCAATATTTATAAAGAGTTTTTTTGTATTTTTAACATATTGTATGGGATTTTTAATATATTGTTAACTAAATGAAATATTCATATAATATTCCTTATAAAGTTTAACTCAGAGAGTTACTAGAATTTATATACATGTTTTCAGAGGGTTATATGGATTTTAAGAAAAAGTCAGTTGTTACATGAATTTCAGACAATTTGTATATGGTTATTTGGATTTTTTTCCCATATAATAATATGTATTTCATTCAGCTAGTACATACTTTAATGTGTGGAACTGATCCGTGTGGCGTCTTATCTATTTTTCAAAATAGTAAATGTGATTTTAATGACATATATGTTTTAATGAATATTATAGACTGCTTATCATTTTACATCAACCAAGCAACAGGCACACAATCCGAATTAGGAAGGAAAATGTTACTCAAATATCATTTTCTAGCCCTAAATACAGTTACACGTATTTTATAAAAGAGATGAGAATGTATATATCCAACAGAACAAATGGTATCATCTATTAAAAAAAAAATAGAAACATTTATAACAAAATACATATTTATTACTTACTTATTAAAAGAATTATGTGACCCAGTATTTTTATTTCCCTTTTTATCCTTTAATCATTTATTTAATTACTAATATATATGTAATTATTTAAATTTTAAAATTTTAAAATATATAATGGATAAATACATTATAGATATACATGGATTATAAGAATTTTCATTTCCATTTTTATCTTTTAAATAATTAATTAATTTTCTAATATATATCCATTTATTTAAATTTTAAAATTTAAATACATGATAGATATACATGAATTAATGAATAAATACATGATAGATATACATGGATTATATAAGTATTTTCATTTTATTTTTTATCATTTAAACAATTGAATATATATAGAGAAGTGATATGGTGTGGACACCATACCCCCTTTTAATATGCGGTCACCTTCTAATCACCCTACAAAAGAGTGCATTTAATCAAATGGTGAGAAAATGGTCCATAAAAGAAACACAAGAGAGAAAGGGGGAGATCATGTGGAGAAAAAAGAGGGATCATGATTCACAGGGATATATGTGATTTCATAGGGTGGTTATTTTAACCGTCTGATTAAAAGCCATTTAATCGGATGGTAATGACACGGTGACCACACCTATGGAAGAGGGTATGGTGACCGCATCTTATCATTTCACTATATATATATATATATATATATATATATATATATATATATATATATATATATATATTCAAAATTTAGATTTAAATTATGTTTTGATAAATCAGAATCATAAATATATTTTAAATTTTCAAATCAAAATCAGATTTGAGTAAATCATGTTGATGAGAAATCGATTTTAATGTTTTTAAATTTAAATTTAAATAAATGAGAAGTATCATAATCAGTTTTTTATTTTAGGATAAATACTCTAATCCACCCTCCAGTGATTTTAGGATAAAATCCATCTAAAAAAATCTTATAAATGCCCCATCTATCCTATTTATTTCATTACCTTTTTTCTTGTTTTGTTTTTAGATCTTTATCTATTTGGAAAATGATTGTACTTTTTATTTTTTATATTTTGTGATTTATTAGTTATATTTCAATGATAGTTTGATTTAAAAAATTAGTTTTTTTTTTAATTTATTTTTAGATTACTATTTTAGGGATGATAAATGTGATTTATTTTTGTATTTTTTAATATTTTTGTTCGGAAATGATCAACGATACAATAAGTTCTAATCCTTTGCTTGGTTGATGTGAGGAGAATTGATTAATGCATAGAATTTGACACGCAAAAAGAGTAAATTGTTCTTTTCAATATTTTAATTTTATTTTTGTTATCTAATTAATTATTTTAGTCAATAGTAGAACTAATGTTCTTAGGGCTTTTATATAATTTACAATCGAAAAATATTCTTATGGTTTTTAAAAACATCTTATAATTTGCTGCAGGAAACAAGTTTGCTCTGTTGGAAAATATTTGTCCAAAAGTTTTTGTGGTTTTTCAGTTAGAGACTCCTATGGATTTGATAAATTTTTTAGCCTATGTTTGGATGCATTTAAGAACAAGTAAGATAAAATTTTCTGCATTGATTTGTTTTGTAGACATCAGTCTTCCACTTCTATCAAGTTGCTTTTAGCAAAAAAATTTTTTTTTTTTTTTGGTGAATAGTTGCTTTTAGCAAATTAATTGTATGATTGTTGAACCAAAAATATTTTTATCTTTTATTTTCTTTTAGTTTGTAGAGATGGAGCGGCATGTATGATTGTACGTGCTAAGAGCATTTTTGTAATTTGTTATCATAATCTTAATTGCATCTGTGAGTCACATAGATATTCAGTTCCTTCCCTTGTTAACAAGATGCATTATTAATTAATTTTAATAATTACATAATTATATATATATATATATATATACACACACACTTTGATTTCAATCCAACATATGTGGGATGTGGCATTTATCTGTCCCCACATAATGAACTATTCGTTCTTCTTGTTATATTCATGTTCATTGATTTATAATTTTTTTTTTACTTTTTGTTTAATTTCTTATTATATATTGAATTTAAATACCATGTTAGAATCATGATATCATTAAACATAATTTAAATGGAGCATTTTGAATTCACACAATATATAGAATAATAATTCGCCTATTTTATTTGTATGATAAAATGTGGTTTTATTTGTTATAATTTTTATCTATTCCATATTTTATAAGAATTCATTTTTATTTTTTTATCATAATTAACATGTTTCATGTAAAATAATTTAAATTTTTTATGATTTTTTCAAATTTGGTTTTATTTGTATATTTTTTTATCTAATCCCTATTATTATATAGAGATATATTTGTTTATTTATAAATAGATAAGCTATAATAGCGTGCTTTTATTTTAATTTCAATTAAAATTCATGACAAATAAAATATATTTCATTTTTACATTTTTTCGGTGACATCTCATCTTATAAAAAGAATGATGATAATAGAAAAAACTTTTGATATTAAACTTTTGATATATTATTTTTTCTTCAAACTTTAACATATTCCCCTACTTAGTTTATTTTTTTATTATAATTTTTATTCATTTAAAATGTATCATAATCAATGAAAAACAATTTTTTTTCTGATTTTTCAAAGTTTATTCGCCTCTTTTTCTTTTACTTCATTTATTATAGTTTGTTTTTTTTTATCAATCCCTACTTTATAGGGATTTATAATGAAAATAATTTTAATTTTTTTTAATGATTTTTCGGTTCATTGTTTGTAAATTTTGTCCAATCCCTATTTTTAGCGATTTATTTATTTATCTACATTTTAAATTTTTACCGTATTTTTTGCCCCTTTTTTTATTTTTTATCTAATCCCAATTATATAGGGATTTATTTATAAAAATAAATGATCTTACATTTAATAAATAAAAAAATTATATTTTTTATTTTATATTCTTTTAAAAGAAATAAAAATCTATATTTGAATATATGATGCATATAATAATCATTTTTAAATTTGATATACATGAAATGGATAAAAATGGATTAAGTAACAAAATAATTAAAAATCGGTTTTAAATTTTTTTAAATTTCATGTAAATTATAGATAATTTAAAATTATATATATAGTGCTTATAAAATCAGTTTCTTATTTTTATATTAAATATACATGATAGATAATGTAATATTAAATGCATAGTAAAGCAGTTTTTACCATACATTTTCATACATATCAAATTTTGAAAAATTCAAATTAGATAATATAATTTGATATTTCAATAAGAAAATAACCATTAATTTCGGATGAAAAAAACTCTAACCAATCCCAAAAAAAATAATTTATAATTGCTCCGCCTCTCCTATTCAATTCAATTTTTGGGTTTTTTTTAGTTCTTTATGTCTTTGAAAGATGATTTTATATATTTTATTTATTTATTATTGTTTGTGTTTGATCTTTTAAATAATACTTAGATTCAAATATTAAGTGTTTTTCTTTGGTTTTAATAATATTTTTAAGGATGATAAATGTGTTTCGTATTTAATATTTCTGAACATTTTTATCTGGATATTCTATTGAATATTTTTGTTATTATAGGAGAATGGAATGTGCATACAAAAGTTCTCTTCAAGACGCACATCAAAAGAGTAAGTTGTTATTTAATTTTGTTTTATCTAATTAATGATTTTAATATTTTCAGGAATATAATTATTTTTTTTAGCAAAAAAATATAGAAAAAGTTGAAACTAAAATTTTCAATACCTACATCAAATATATATTAATGAATTGATGGAATTGTAAATTCTTTATATTTTTTAATTGTTAGGGTATATATTTTAAAATAATCTTTTAATTTGATTAATACTTCTTAAATTTTAACACTTCTCAAATAAGATATATATTTATTTTCCTTATGTAGAAACTTAATTTTTCTTTTAGGATGTATACATGTTGTTTTCTTTTAAATATATTAAAATAAAATATATAAACATATGTTTCTATTGATTTATTGAGTAATTATTTAATTATTATGTAATTATTATTTTTATTTTTTATGTATGTATAGAATGTTATATCACATGCATTGAGACGTGCATAGCAGTAACTAGTATATTTATTTATTAGAATGAGTAAACACCAGACTAGACGGAGTTAAAGAGAGATTAATAAAGAACATTGACTGTAATCATTGCAATAGGCGTAAAAATACCTACTGAACACACAAGTTTTACATTTTCGATGGGGTGTCAAATCCGAGGAAGGGACGGGGTAGTTTGGTCATTTTCGTATCACAACTGCCACCGACCTTACAGTCCCCACCGCCCAACCTTTGCGTGGAAACCCAGCGAGACTTTCAGAGCCTTCCAGAATCCCTTAAAGCGGTTTTTTTTAAAACCGCTTTTCATTTTTCATAAGGTTCGAGAAAAATCAGATATCAACAACAAATCAAATTTCGATGAGAAAATCGTAATCAAGTCATCGTTTCGTAAAATATTGAGAGAATGGACGTACCTGATCTTCTCTCTTCCACAAAAAAAAATATCAAAATTTCATTTTTTCTATTACCATCTGATCAGTAAAAGCAGAGATCGTGCTAAGAACAAAAATATATATATATATGTATAATTTAATTATTACAATTTCTCTCCCATAGATTTCTGAATTCGCAAAACCAAAAAAATCGCGAATTAGAAAATCAGGGTTTTTCGCGCAGCACGGAAGCCAGGCCGGCGACCACCCTGGGCCGCGCTTGCGCCGGCAGCCGCGGAGAGATAATCACCGTGATCCTCTCCTCTGCCGGCGTTGTCTCCCCCACCGATGACACCGCCGAGGGCGGCGGACGGAGATCGAATTCCCCTGAGAAGACCGGGGTCGATATAAGGCCGCACGACGCGCCGATCACCTCTCCCGGAACGGACGGCCCAGTTGGCTCTGTCACTGAAACGGACGGCGGTGATGATATCCTCCGATGAGGGGACAGCCACTTCGCCTTCATGTACTCGGGATTCCTCCACGGCGGGAAGTGGAGGCCCTTCTTTTTCAGGCTCTGCCTCGCCGCCTCGGAAACGACGGTCACGATGCGCTGGAGACGGTCGGGCTTGCCTACGAAGACGGACGGCAGGGATTGCAGGACGGATTTGTACGCTTTCGTGGACCGTGCGATCTCGAACTCGGATTTGAAATCGACGTCCACGATCAGCCTCTCCTCGTCCACCACCACGTCGATGTACTCGTACTCACCTGAAAATCATGATTTTCTCAGTTCATGATCCGCCAAAATATCCGGTTTTTATGAAATCGCGATATCTTACCGGCTGGGAAAGAAGGGGATTTGTCCCAGCGAGAAAGGCAGAGGGAGGCGTCATATCCGACGGCGAGGAGGCCTTCGACGAGGATCCGACGGCCGTCGTCTTTGCTCTTGTTGGATGTCCGGTTCTTCTCTAACACTTTCGAAGCGTCCGCGAGAAGGTTCCGCTCCGCAGTGGTTGAACAAGGGACCAAACCCTAATAGAAACCACAAAATTTTCAGAATTATGAATTGTGGTTTTTTTTTTGTTGTTGGGAGATTCAAAAGAGGTGGCGATGGTGAGGACCTTGAGAAGGTCGCAGGCGTCGAGAGGGGCAATGGCCGGAGACTCGCCGGAGCTCTCGTCGTCGGAGCTATCGGTGCCGTTGAAGCAGTTGCAGCGGTTACGATTATACTTCGAATTCTTCGTTTCGTTGTTGTTGTTGTTAGTCTCTTCGATGAAGCTCTGGACCATCTTTGCGAGGCCGATCGAGTTCGGCTCGATGTCTGTACCGCCACCTCCGGCGGCGGCGTCGATGGAAAGCTTCTCAGAGGAGGCGGAGATTTTCAGCACGCCAGGGAACTGCCGGACGAGGAGGCGCTTCAACCGCGACTTCGACGGCGCAGATGGCTTCCCCAGGACGTCCAAAGCGAGCGTGGACGAACCGGGATCGACTGGCTGGATCTTCATTGGGAAGGGCATTATCGAAGGCCAAAAAGGGGGAAAATCGAAGATCGGATCCAATTAATCCCTAAATTTCCTAAATAATCAGAGGGAAAACGAAGATGAAATGCGAACTCTGATCGATCAAAGATTTGATAGTCAGTCTCCTCCGATCGAACGCTCGGATCGTTCTTCGGCGCGATCTGGAGAAGCCATGATTTTTGGATCTTGGAATGCGATCGTGTCCTCTGCTTCGGCTTGAATGGTTTTTTGAAGGAAAATCGGAGGACTTGAGAGGCGAAGGGGTTTTATAGAGGCGAGGACTGTGTGTGTGTGGAGAGAGAGAGAGAGGAAGAGGAGCAGGTGATGTGGATTGGTTGTACACGTGGCATGGATAATCTTGTAGTGGCGTATTTTTTTCTGCGGGCGGTTCGGGCCATAATCGTGACACGTGTCCGTTCGTCTTTAATGCCTACCGTGCCCCTATTTATTATTATCGTTGTATTGACGTGTGGGTCCGTTTTATCGGTTTTAACCACTTCAAAGTCCTGGTAAATGTGGTCTTTATCTTGACTAAAGTACCCCTTTTGTTAAAGGTGTTTTTTCGCTTTCCAAAGTTGCCCCTACATAAAAAGAAACAGAGCGTATACTATTTTAGGATTGATTTATTATTATTTTAGAAATAAATACATATATCTCGGTAGGAAATATAATAATAATAATAATCTGTTGTTGGATAAATTTTGAATAAAATATGGATGTAAATTTATAAAAAATTAAAAAAAATGATATGACCTATGAACCTCCTGATTTATAAGAATTGATAACAGTTAATTTGACAGTATGATCAATTTATACCAATGGAGTAGATTTGATAGAACAACACAATTTCAAAAGAATTTGAAATACAAATACCAGTTTATTTTCATATGTTTTGCTACCCAAACAGAAGCCAAAGGAGAACACGTGTATGCTTAAATGGTATTCATTTTAAAACTAATTCATTATAGGGCTATTTGGGTAGTGGAATAGAGGGAGAATATGAGGGAATAGGGGGTGAATAAGTGTTAAAAGGTATTTGTTTAGATTGGAATAGATGAGTATAGTTATGCTATAATAGGTGAAAATAAACTGGTATTTGTATTCCAGGTTCCCGTGAAATTGTGTTTTCCATTTAATTTATCCTACTAGAAGAAGGAGGTCCACATGACAAATCAATTGTTATCACCTCTTATAACCAAATTCACTTGTCATATTATTTTTTTCATATTTTATAAATTATTATCCGCATCTTGTTCACATTTTATCTATAATTTATCCAAAGTCAACAAAACAACAAAAACTTCATTATTAATATTACGTTTCAAACGAGAATAAATAAAATAACAACAAACATAAAAATATCTTATTCCACTAGTAAATTAAGTTATCAATTTCTAAAATAGTCATAAATCCTAAAATAGTTTATCTCTTTATCCAAACGACACTTACATGTCCCAAGGGGCACTTGCTCAAGACAGGAATTCTAGTTTGGTATGGACAGTTAATCCAAAGTAGGCATTGCCTCCACATCCTGGAATGCTCGAGTGTTTACAAGGGCCACAACATCATCACATAAGAGTGCCTATCAGAAAGGTTTTTTTTTTCTCTGAATAGACCTCAATGTGCAACATACTATACTCATGAAACACGCCCATGAAACAAAAGGACCAGTCTTAGTTATTGTGATAGAGATGACATCTATGAGTCATCTTTGAAGAGCATTGTGTATGCGAGTCAAGAAGTAGATTTTATTATGAGATGCTTTGTATTATCACATAAAATGGTTTTGTTGACTGTGGAGGAACCATGCACCAATCAACTAGAGACCTGTGGGGTTGGGAGACAATTTTAAGACCCAAATTTTATGAGTTTTTTTTTTTTTTTTTACATGCATTTATTTAGTCTCTAGTCTCTTTTTGTTAGAATTAAAAGAGATTAATTGTTCGATATAAACGACAATACGAGGTCATTTTGAGAGAGGAACACAGGTGAACAAATAGATAAAGAAATTTTGCATTTCGATTACTATTTCACAAAAAGTCGATTCATTCTATACTCATAGATTTATTTTCAACATTACTCTGCATATGTTAAGATTTTAAGCTTAAAAAGGCATCGTTGCGTCAATAGAAAGTTTTATCTTGAATAATTAAGAATCCCAAATGCAGACGAAACGGTGTAATGTGGTAAGCATTACGGTTCCGTTTGATTCGTGTCATTCTTTTTTAGTGAAATTATTTTATTAGGAATCAGTTTACCAGGAAAATTATTTTATCAAGAATCCTAATTTTATTAGACTGTTTGGTTCGCTAGTGAATTTCTTCGAAAAAATCATTTTCAAGTGTTTGATTCATACATGGAAAATGACAAAGAACTTGATTTAAATGTCTAAAATACCCTTACTATTATATATATACTAGTAAAATTTATTTCTTTATCTATATCACAATAATAATAAAAAATAATTTTTTTATAAATATTTAATGAATGCAAATTAACAAAACAACCAATTATGTAATTAAACATATAATAATAGTAGTTTTTTTAAATCAGTTGAATATTATGAACTCCCTTATAAACTAAATAACTAATTTTATTAGTTAGGATTCAGAGGTATTGCTTTAGACCTAAATCCACATCACACATCACATATTACACCAATTATAATAATATCTAAACCCATCTACAAAAATAAAAATTAAATTTAAAAATATAAATTAATATCTAATACACAATTTAGATTTTTCACATCACATATAAAAATTATAACGGAATTTTTTAGTTAAAAAATCAAAATGACTATATAAACCCTTTACATGGGTGGTGAAAAAAAAAGAAGAGGATGCTATTTATTTTAGAATGGATATACATAGTAATTTCATTCATTTGTAAATGGTATAATAGTAATCTAATTTAGGATTCCAGATAGAATTTGAGATTACCACAAAAGGGTGGAAATTTGATTCCACCATATTTTTCTACATGAATAGATTTTAATTTTAGTGGGGCTCACAATTACCATCAAGATTACAACAAAATAAACATAGGCTTTTATACACTTTCCTGATAATCTCACATGGAATCAAATTCCATCACAAAATGACATGAACCAAACGGGGCCACGTGTAGCAACCCCCAAATTTCAATCAATCTTTTTACATTTTCTCGGACTCTTAATAAAAAATTTCAATAAATTAAATTCAAGTACAAAAGAAGTAAAAACCGAGAGAGATCACTTTCTATGAAGTCCAGTTAGAATTAAGGTTGACAAATGCTAGGCAGATGTGCGTTTGGTTAGGTGATTGCGCAGTGTTTGTGATTGCAGGAAACTGTGTTTGCAATCGTGCAACCAAACAGTTTTACTGTAGCAGTTTCATGCACACAGATTTCAGGCAAATAGTGCCAAAAAACTGCGATTTTAAAAAACTGAGAAAGTGAGCTTCCTATAGAATCAGTTTTAAAACCCAGATTCCTGCAAAATCAGTTTTACAATCGCGCAACCAAACGCACACTGAAGTGAGACCAATACAGGTGGGACCCATGAAAGGCTCCTCTCACCTATTATTTTCCGGAAATTTTTTAAATTAACCTTAATTTAATCATTATTTCTAAAAATAACCCTCTCCAATAATTATTTACAAAAATAACCCTCAACATTGTTTTGACTGATTTGATAATAACACATCAGCATCACCGCCTGGCACCATAATAGACAAGTTGTTTACATGCCATTAAGGTGCATTTTTTTATTTTTTTGTTATTTTTTTACTTTTTAAAATATCTATAAACAATGTAACTTTTATTACATAAATCATTTTTTACAAAATTAATACCGCTTGGAATATCATTACAACGTTTAAAATGAGATCAATGTTGAATACATTTAATTTATATTTAAAAATGATAAATTTAAGGTAATTAATTAACATTTATATACTTTACTAATATTTACATCAAAAACATCATAAAGAAAATTCACTAAATAAATGTTAAATTTTAATATTAACCAAAAATGTATAAATGTCAATTAATTATCTTAAAATTATAATTTTAAATGTAAACTAAATATATTCAATATTTGTGTCATTTTAAATCTCTCAACGATATATTTCTAATTGCATACTAATTTTGTAACAAATAATTTATGTAATAAAAATTAAATTGTTTAAAGATATATATAAATAAATGAAGAAAAAATAAACATGTCTTGATGATGTGGGAACAATGTCTATTATGCCTTTTGAGACGCACAAATTAATGACACTTTAAATAATACGCTGAGATAACATTGTCAAACCCGTCAAAACAAGGTCTAAGGTTATTTTTGTAAATTAGTTTGACAGATGATTATTTTTAAAAATAATTATTAAGTTAAGGTTAATTGCATAAAGTTTCCATTATTTTCACATATGGGCCCATTTTATATCACTCTAGAGGCAATAAAATTCTAAACCCTAATTTTCATTTGGGTGGTAATCCAAGAATACAAGTAACGATATGTTTGATTATTGGTTACCTAAATTTTTCATAAATCCAATGTATTTTAAGATGGAGTAATAGTTTTAGGTGAGATACTTCACTCATGTTAAGACTTCAGGCCTAACGTAACATCTCTTTATGATAACTTTAGTCCATAGAGATTGATGTCACACCAAAAAACATAAATTATGAAAAATCATTAGATGACATAATAATTTTCCAAATCCTTCAGTCTATATATATCTTGTTTTTCATGTATACCTAATCCAACTTGGATGTACCCATCATAAATATTATCTTAGAAATGCTTTGTACAATAAAGAAGTTTGATATGGAGCCCAGTTTTAATAAGATTGTGATATTTGGATGCTTGTCTTATTTTTCACAGATTTACTATGCTCTCCTTGGATTGGAATTATAAAGGACTAAAAGTGGGTTAAATTAGGTATATATATTCTTTTCACCCTGCTTTTGTTTTAAGTTCGTAAATAGGATAAAAACAAAATAAGAAATAAGTATTTGGTTGGGATAATTGATTTTCAAGGATTAGTAGGATAAATCAATACCAACATAGGATGCATATTCAGTAATATCCTTGATTTAGTGAGATGTGGGATGAGTCTCTTTTTGTATATTTTTGTGTAACCACATAAAACTTATCTCAATTCCTAATGCTATCATGTGTTTAATCTTTTTGAGTTGGTTAAAAGAATGGGTGTGCATTTGGTTACGCGATTGCACAGCTTTTGCGATGGTAAGAAGCTGCTTCTATAATCGTACAATCAAATAATTTTATTATAACGGCTTTCTGCACAGATATTTCAGACAAATAGTATCTAAAAGTTTCAATTTTCAAAAGCTAAGAAAAATGAGCTTCTCACATAATCAATTTTAAAATCCAGATTTTTGAAAAATCATTTTTGCAATTGCGCAACCAAACGCACCTTAAATATGGGTCTATAGAGACGGTCTTGATTGTTGCTATAGACTGTGTATGATCTCCTATCACCATTGATGACTGTCTCTGTGGTGATGGTATGTCATGCTTGCCTATACACATAAAGATTTTGGTGATGAGGGAGTTATATATACAAATAGGATAAACATGAGAACAAAGAAAGATTTTGGTGATGATGGAGTCATGTATACAAAAAGGATAAATAGGGAGACATGAGAACAAAGCAAAGAATTTGGTGATGATCTTTATGATTATAGGAAACCAGCTGGGGGCACTAAATTTCAAAAAAAAAAAAATTAAAAAAAAAATCCCTCATCACCAACTTTTGCTTTGTTCACATATGTTGTTTCACTTGATATTTTTTTACATATATATTTTGATAAAAAAAAAATTACATTTCCTATAAATGATATTATTAAATTTATTAAAATATATGTTTTACATTATATATATATATATATATATATATATTATATATAAAAAATTTGGACAGACTATGTTTCCGACTAAAAATGGGACTAAATCAAATATTTTTCATAACTTGTCAATTCCATGTTTTTTTCCACATCAATAACACCTAATTGAATCAAGCTTTAAAAAATTTATAATAATTTTTTTTTCCAGTGTTCACATTATAGTCTTAACTACTTTAAACCGATCTCTTTGTATCCTCCGTGATTCTTTTTTTTAAGTTTCGCCTCATACAACAAAATATCATTCATTTTAAATTGTTTCCTCGAGAGACTTGTACCTACCTGGCTCATTGGTTTTGAATACGTGATAAATGAAGGTTGGATTTACATACATAGTTATCTTTTTTCATTTAGAAGTGATTTTGTGGACTCGTTTATACATTTTCACATAAAAGTGAATCATTCACACTTGTCTCAAGAAAGCAACAAATACAAGAGCCACTGGGCCTATAGTTCCAAGTTGAGTGGGTCTTGATGCATTGCATCCACCAATGTACCAAATATAATCAGGGATCACATGACCAATTGATTATAAGACTCATCCCTACAGATTACATCACACACATTGCTTTCTCAGGAGTAATTGATTGATCATGATATATGTCACATTTCAGTCTATTTGCAACATTTATTAACAAATGAATTTAGCCAAGTTGGGGATTATTTCTAAGCTTTAGAATGAGAGAAAAACAAAATTTTAAAAAAAAAATCCTTCACAGAGAATATGAAAGTTTTCTCGTGCAATAATACTCAAAGCCCCTTACTGGAACCTGCGCAGTTTTATTTGTATCGATATCTTATGTTGGATGGATGACATTTTATGTAGAATCAGAAATTTTTTGTTATTTTCATTTGATATAAAAATCAATATTTAAATCCCCCAATTTAGACCCGTAGATTAGTGGTTGATAATATAGAGTACAATTAAAAAGTTATGGGTTTTGTGGGAGGAAAATATTGTGAGCTCTCAAGAAGTGTCACGAGTTATGAATATATGGGCACCACTAGAGCTCTGTGGGCCTCAGAGTACCTACCCTAAGTTTACAAACAGATGAGGGCCTACTATGAGTTGCACTGCCCCACCAGGGATGGAAAAAAAAGAGCTCCTATGACCTAAAATTTGTTATGGGTCACAATCATATATACCCCATGTGATAAATGGCATTCACTCTCAAAGAAACAAACATAGAACATAAATAAAAACATTATTATCCTCTTTTTTTTTTTTTTGTTATTGAGAGAAACTTTTTAAAATACTCTTTTATAACTTGAGCGTTGGAGACCCTTTAACAAGTACCGCACTGGTGTCCCAATGCTAGAAGTTTTTAACATCGCTTTCGTCTTCTCCAGCACCACATGGAGCATCTGGGAGGAGAAACGTTCAATTCTCGTTGAGGGGATTTTCCCCATGGAGCTCAACCTCAAACTCATTCTTGAGACTATCATGGTTGTCTTTGAGAAATCAGCTCGTCAAGTACTACAACTAGAAGTTACACCTTCATTCCCTTGAACCTGGTGATTTAGTCCTTCGAATTATGTTTCCACGATCTGAGGAACTATGCACCGAGGAAGTTGTCCCGAGCTTGGGGGTTCTTAGAACATCTCTAAAGTTTGCCAAAATAGTACTTATCACCTCAACAAACTGAGAAAGAAAAGATAATACCACTATGGAATATATAATGCATTCTACAGGCAGATAGTATTGTTCGAAAGAAAAGAGAGGCTCGGGAGGGGCATGGAGCCAGTGGAGGAGTTCGGGGAAGGGAAGGGGAGAGCGAGTAAGAGAGGTTGGGAAGGGGGGTCAGACTCCTTTGCCTGCAACCCCCACCTCGACCTCTCTCTCTCTCTCTTTCCCCCCTCCCTCTCCCTTGCATCCTCCGCCCACCCCCACCTCGGCCTCCTACCACCCTCCTCTCTCCCACCCACCCCCGAACTTCCACTTTTTTTCTGACATCCCTCTCCCCCTATTGTCCCCACCACCCAAAAGAATTCTAGGTGATGGCAATGGAGGTTGGATTGGTGAGAGTATCCATTCCCATATTGAACAAAACTGATCACCAATATTTGTTAGCTTAAGTTTCTACAGCCTAAAATACGCTCCTTCTCCTATTATTTTCCAGAAAAATGTTTTCTAGAGCAGCACGTTATTGGAGTGTCAGTTCCCGGTATGGTGGTGGTGATATGCCACAGTGGCGGTGGCATGGCAAGGGCACGGTGGGTGTGTGCGTGTGTGTGAAACAGGAATGCAATTTTGATCGGTTAAATCAAATCCAAACCAATTTTTTTTTAGGTTGGGATCAATGGTTTGGTTTGAATATAGATTGAAAAATTATTAAACCAATCTACATTTAGGTTTGATTTTATTTAAAAAATTCAAATTAACTGAATCGAACTAAATTAAATTTAAACACAAGATTATTCATAATTAATATTCATTTAGATCATTTTTTATATTAAAACTATATTGTTGTTATAATATTAATATTCATTAAAAAATGAATATACTAATTTATACTATCAATACCAACAATCCTAGCATTTTAATATATTTATGTAAAGTTGTAACCCAATCCTCAAAAAAAAACTCTAATCAACCCAAATTGGTAGGAAGAAAAAAATAATAATTGGGATATATATATTTATCTTTAACAATTCAATTCAATTCAAGTTAACCAAACAAAAATCAATTTGATTCGATATTGAGTTCTTGGTTCGATTTGGTTTTTGGGTTACATGTGATATAGTTTGATCCAATTTCGATTTGTTAAAAACTGAATTAAATCGACCAAATTACACCCCTAGTCCCAACTGACTATACACTCTTAGTGGAGTGTTTACTATCTTAATGCAGCATATATTTTGCTTTTCAGAATAGTGTGTATAAAATTAGGTGTATTTTAAGAAAAAATCAAATGATTGAGGGCTACATTTTTCTTACAAAATTTATTGTAGGAACAACCGCCTCTAATATTTTTGGGCATTGGGCATTCATATATTCAGTCTATTTTACATCCCTTTCTACAATCCAAAAGTAGTCTCCAACCACCTATATTGACCTAGTGCAACTTAAACTCCACTAGAAGTTTTTTTTTTCATTTGTCAAGAAAAAAATACTAATTTATCTAGGCGCATGAACTTCGTTAGGATACATTAAGAAAAAATCTAATTGATTGAGGGATGCAAACAGAGCCGCATGCAAGTTTTTCTCTAAACAAAAAAAATCACCTCAATGGACCAGCCCATAATTTGATGTAATTCTTGAGCTGAATATATGCAAGAGGGAAACAAGTTATAAATGGTTTTTGCCCCCTTGGATTTGATAACAGAAAAACCTTATTAATGAAGGGCCTGTTTATATATCCGGCGTTGCCACACAGTTATGTACAGCCAAGCCTATAGTCTCATATGCCTTAATCGTTGTCTAGCAAAGAATTTACTTTATTAGATATATATATATATACCTCGTTGGATATTTCACTTGGCTGAACTGCAAGCGGAGCCACAATGGGACTTTGCTTTACATTTTCCTTATATATTTGTAAAATCTTTAGAAAAAACCATAAAATCTTATTTGATAAGAAATGATAAAATCTTCCATAAGTTACAGATTATAATAATAAAAAATAAGATTCTTAATTACGTAAAATTTCAGACAGGGAAAGCAGAAAAAGCACAACAAAAAAAAAATGAATGCAAGCAAACCTAAGTGAAAGCTTACCGGAGATGGACCGGGCGCAATTCTTCTCTATGGGACATTCATGACCTGGATGGACTGCAACATGTCGGAGACAGCAATGATGAGGTCACCGGACTTTATCATTCCCCTCGCCTTGAGGAGGGAGAATGTACGGTTGAGGTTGCTCTCCATGTCATCGGAGAAGGTGAGGCGGAATGGTATGAGCCCCCACTGCAGGTTCAGGCGTCTCCGAACAGATGTGGTGTTCGTGAACGCGAAGATGGGACAGTCCGGACGGCAGCGGGAGAGGAGGGAGGCCATGTGGCCAGACTTTGTGAAAACAAAGAGTGCATCCACCTCCAGGTTATTTGCTGCAAGAAAGCAGGGGGGAAAACACCACATTAACCACATATATTACAAACATAACCAAAGAACAGAATCAATCTCTGAATGGAAGGTATTTTTCAAGTTGGCAAGGTTTAGAATAAATAGGTGTCAAAAAGAAGATAAAGGATGTTTAAGATATATATAATGTGTATACTCTCAAAAATACCTATATTAATGGCTTATTGCATATCTGATGGGTAATGATACTCCCTAAAGCCGGGATCTGCCAACCGTGTCCAACAGGATCATTCAGATTGTCTATTTTGAACTTTATTGAAAGGATAATCCCTAAAGCACTCTGCTAAAAATGGTACTGTACAACTAAACAAGTCACATATGTTGTATGTAAATCCTTTCTATAATCTCAGAGGTGTGCGAAGAATAGGATATTAAGGGTAATACATGCAAGATATATGAGTTAAGGGTATATAGACATTGGAGTTTCAGGATGGCATATGTGCATATTTGGAGGGTATAAAAAAAATTAAAAAAATAAAAACATAAATTAAATTATAACAATAGAAAAGTGAGGATTTATAGAGCACACAAGACATGGGCATGGCGACACTGTACATCTTGAAAAGACATTGACACAACAAAGATATAACAATGGATAAATTAATCAGTAAATAATATATGACATATGATGATCATTTGAAAGAAAAATGAATGCACATCCATAGATCATAAAAAGTTGATACAACTAATATGACGTGTCAGATATCAACTCCTTTAATATTTTAACATCAAGAGGCTTCATTTGAACATAAACCATATAATATTGCATAAGTGACATGCATCCACTCATTGTCCATCACGCGTCCAACAGGTTTTGTGAACGTGTATGGGATTCTGACACATGTCAAGTACCATTCACACATATCAAGTACATATTGTATGTTGTCCTGCGTTTGATACATGTCTAGAAGACACTTACTGCTAGGTAAGGATATATGTCATATCCGATTGGTATACATGTGAACTGCTAGTGATTCTCTAAAAAACTTGTAACAAAAGGCAATAAGGAGGGTCATTCTCTATTTCTCCCATTGAACATTGTAAACTTAAGCTGGAAGAACTTCTAAGTTTATTTTTATTTTTTCTTGGGTTTGCAACAGGAATTACTCCAGGTCCGGGTACCACCCTTCCCTTCAAATGAAGAGAAATCGTCCCTACTAGGAATAATAAAAATACTCCACATTGTTTTCCACTGTTGGTGGCAAAAAGGTGGTTAAGCAGAAGTTATCTCAACAACAGTGTGAAGATGCTTACCCATCTTGGCAGCGGAATTGCAGATCTCTTCTGATATACTGTCAGAGAATGAAGACGCAATATCAGGAAGCACCACAGCTTCATGTCGTTTTTCCTCTCTCCACCACTTTTCGATTCTAAGGCTGACGCTTCTCAACACTGTTAATGCCTTATCAGGAAACTGGCCCATGGCTGACTCACCTGAAAGCATCAGAGCATCTGCCCGCTGACGAACCGCTTCAGAGACGTCAGCGACTTCAGCTCTAGTTGGGGTTGGATATTCAATCATGGACTCGAGCAATTGGGAGGCCACGATGACAGGTTGGTTGAGCTGCCGACAGAGCTGAACTATCTTTTGCTGGGCTGCCGGGACCTGTTCCAATGGGATCTGAGCACCCAGATCCCCTCTTGCTACCATAGCACCATCAGATGCTCTAATGATTTCCTCTAAGTTCGCCAATGAATCCATGCTCTCGATTTTTGCAATTACAGCAATGTCACTGCAAAATCAACCACATCCAAATTTATTCCCAAGTGAAAAGAACATGAAGACTATCAATAACTAACATAGCAATTTCATTGAGAGATGAAGGTTACGGAACTCTCGAATTCTATGCATTAACAAGAAAAATTATATGCCATCATTGGAAGTGGTAATTTAATATTTTTTGGACATGCTTTTCTATTCTATCTCAATTTATATGTTGAATCATTGATATTGGATTAATGTTTTCAATTAAGACACTAATGCTTTTTTAGTCAAAGGCATCCACCATTACTTGACTGTTCCTAAGCATTTCAAAGCACCAACATCCTTCCCACACCACTTCATGTGCGCTTCAAACCCCTCCAACACCACCACTCCCTAAAATATCAATCCCCATCCTGGTTATACCTTGGTTCTCCTCATAATTATTCATAAGGACATATGGGCCACTCAAAAGAAGATCAGAAGGCAAAGGATGAGTGGAGATTAACCCTTGAGCAGGAGATGCATCAAGGTTGAGGGGATTGAAAGATGGAATTTTGTGGTTAATAGACGAGCCCTTTGAAAATTACGACAGATTGAACCTAAAAATATCTCAAGAATCATTTTAAGCATGTTCAATGTCTTGCAACCACTTGATGTATACATCCTTGACCTCAAATGCATCAGATATGAATTCACCTGGGGGAATTAGTGAATTACTCCCAACTTATTGGGGATTTCTTTGATGTTTGTTTCTTGTATTTCCCTATTTTGGACACTTGTCTCCCTATTCTGAATATGAAGATGAATGCCTACCATTTCTTTCACAAAAAAAAAAAAAAAAGATTGGGGATTTCATTATTTTAATTACTTGAAGACATTAAGTACCCACCAAAAAAGAAGACCAAGTAATATAAAAAAAGAGGATTTCATAGAAATATAAAAATATTTTTTTTCTGATTGTCCGAAGTTCCCCAACCTAGCACAAGTGACCTATTCTTGAACAACCACCATGTAGATGACATTGAAGTTATCATCCTAAGCCACATCAAAAATCATTGAGGGGATCTTCACTGCCTGAATAGATTGAACAAACCTATACTGAAAACCCTGCCTCATGGGCTCAGGAGAGGATATCTCACTTCTCCTATGACAAGGGAAGAGGTTAATTTAGTTTGAATCAATGTGTTCTTTTTGTAATGTGTCCTTTTGTTCATCTTTTGATTTTGATCATTCAAGAACCATTAGTCAGAGTTTAATGTAGAGTTCATGCCTCATGAGACTTTATCAACAAATATAAAAAAAAATATCACTCACTGAATTGTTCAATAGGATTTATTATTATTTTTTACTTTTCAAGAATAAGAGGCAAACCAAAAGCATCACTGAATTAAAGAGAGGTGAAAACAAAAACCACATGATTAGAATTCGATAAAATTAAGCACAATAAGCATAATCAGTAAAGTTTTTTGTCAACTTGAAAGTTTACCCTTCATGGCAGACATCTCTTCACACCTAAGAAAAGAAACAGGGCATTGGAGGTATTTTTCTCAATTACCTATCACGGGCTCGCGCGGCAATGTAGCTCTTTAAATGATTAATCACTTCCGCAGACTTGACAAAAGATATAGCTATGAAGTCCACCCCTTCTGCAATACCAAAATCAATGTCCAACCAATCCTACATAATTCCAGAAACACAAAGTTAAATGATGAAAAATCCAAGTGCAACGGAGAAAAGTGCATGCCATTTGTTTCTTTGTGAGTGATAAACCCAATATATCAAATAAACACGAATGCAATTTTTCCACGCTTTAAATTCTAGCATAGAACATTCAAGTGTTCCATTAATACCTGGTTAAGTATGATTTACATAAAGATACAAATGAATTGATGAATCATGTCAACTGTAACGAAATGCAACTACTAACAATAATTACTGGATATATTCGTTAAATGCAACTACCTATGAAGCACAGACACGGACACGGGACACGGCGACACGGCAATTTTTGAAAAAATAGGACACGGGCACTGCCAAGACACGACAACAAATAAATTAATATAATAAATAAATATATATAACTATTTTATATAAACAAACACATTTCGTTTAATTCACTATTTATAACCAATTGTATAAACTGATAAATCACTGTTTTTGTAAATTGTTGCTTTAAATAATAAACCACTGTTTTTATAAATCACTGTTTTAAACCAATAAACAACTGTTTTTATAAATCATTGTTTTAAACTAATAAATCATTATTTTTTTTAACCTTAAGAAAGAGATTTTGTTTAAATGAGTTGTTTTAAGATGTTTTAAATGGGTTGAACACTTGTGGGCTATGTTTTGGCATTCCTTTTCTTTTTTTTTTTTACTTTTGAGCTGAAACTGGTTGGGCCGTGTCTCAGCCGTGTCCCAGGCGTGTCCAAGACAAAATGAAGGCAGACATGGCTCGAGCCGTGTCCGACACATGTTTGTGCCGTGTCCGTGTCCGACACGTGTCCGACACGAGTACAGAGCCTTTGGAGAAGTGTTCGTGCCTTATAGGCAACTACAAACAACAATACAGGTACTGAATGAGGATCTTCAATAATGCAGAAAGAACTAAATAAAATTAATCATGAAGAAGGATCAACCTTTGAAGAGATTGTGGGGAGCATTGCGTTGCGTTCCCGCACCAGGCTTCCATCTCGCCAGAAAGTCAGATTAGCCCTTGGCAACATCAGCCCGGGATCGGTACAGATGCACTTGACATCAGGACCAATCTTCTCGATCACCTCAAATCTCACCATTCCCCCATCAACAAGAAGTTCATCGCCCACCTTCACATCTGTATCAAACCAAGCATGTTAAAAAATTTCAAATAAACAGGCTCTACTAATTCTACCAGGTTTTTAAATATAGATATCAAAAGTAAATCAAAGATTTTGACCTTCTGCAAATCCATCATAATTCACAGTGATGGTACGCTCTGGAAGAGGTGAGTTGAAAGCCCGGACACTGAAGGTCCAGACCTCACCATCCTGTAAAAAGGACAGCAAGTCGATGTTAGCCGTCACACGTTGGGTAGCCTATTGAACACGAGCCCTTACACGGTTACACCTAATATGCATGTACTGCCTTTATGGATTTAACAACAACATTAGTACCTTCCAAGAAAAAGAACATTTTGATAATCTTTTCCTCAAGTTGCACAAACTTCAATTTATGGTAAGAGTTCAGATTGCTTCTATATAAACCAAAGCCAGTGATCCAAAGTAGCCCCACATATTGCAGCACTCAGGACTTAAAAACCCAGGACCTTGTCTTGTCAGCTCAAACATTTTACAATTACTCCAAACAAAACAAAAATGCTGCGCTAATCTCTACTTGAATGTAATATTTCTCATCCTCCGCTTAGCTATTGCGAAAAAGAAATGAGGTAGAACTCACACGCCATCACTTGTCGGAAAGCCAATTGAACACTAGCACACACACTTAATATGCAATATATGCATTGCTTCTATGGATTTAGCAACAACATTGATACTCTTCCAAGCAAAAAGAAGGTTTTGATAATCTTTTCCTCAAGTATTCTGAACTTCAATTTATGGAAAAGGTCCAGATCAATCAAAATCAACCGAAGCAGGTGATCCAAAGTGATCTTACATATAGCAGCTCTCAGGACCTGAACCAAGGAGCTCGAACACTTCACACTTGCTCCACGCAAGACTGCTGCTAATATTCACTTCCAAGTAATGTTTCTTCAAACTTCAAAGCAATGCCTCTGCTGCTAATATCGACTGATGCAACAGCACACACCAACTTACACTAAAAGGAAGCAAATCTCTAGACTCTTAGGTATCAAAAAACAAAACAAGAGAGAAGGAGAGATCGGACGGCGGAGATTTCACCTCAGCACGTGCGGACGGCGCGGACCCTCCAAGGTCCCCCATGTGGATCTCGCTCCCCTCTGTGTCCATCATCACGGCGACGGCGAACCCCTTCTCCTCATTGAGCCTCCTCACGCTCCCGATCACCGACCGGTGCCACTCGCGCGTCCCGTGGCACATGTTGATCCTCGCCACGTTCATCCCCCCGACCGCCAGCGCCTCCAGCTGCTCCTCCCCACACGTCGCTGGTCCGATCGTGCACACCAGTTTCGTCCGCCTCGTGCTCCTGAACCCGTTTTCCTTCATCTCGGCCTCCGTCGCCGCGTCCACCTCTATCGTGGCTACTGCCTCCGGAGGGGTCTTGCCGTTGTCGGAGACGATGACGGCGGAGATAGCCGATGGAAGGCGGCGGCGGATCGGGCGGAATGAGAGGGGCCTGGGGGAGGAGGTGAGGGAGGGTTTGGTGATGGTGGCGGTGGGGAGGGAGGACGACGGGGACGGCGAGAGGAGGTGGAGCGCCTGAGCCATTTTTAGGGTTTGAGAGAGAGAGAGAGAGGTATTAATAGGTTTCAGAGAGAGATTGGGCGGAGATTACGGAGTGAGAGGGGCTTCGATGGCTCCGCTCGAGAAAGGGTGAAGGGGGAAGACGGGTTGGGAGGTTGGTTTGACGGAAATACCTCTCGGGGTTTAATGGAATTACATGTTTGCGACTTACGTGGAGTTATTATTGACCGTTTGATTTTGTGGGTTTGGTTTTGAGTGGTGTAGATTCTGATGAAGGGGGTGGACCGTTTGGGGGTATATTCAGGAATCGCTGGCAGAACCTCGGCTCGGAGACTGAAGAGGACATTGGAAATGTGGTTTTTATTCGTAGAGTTTTGTTTTTGGAATTTTTATTTATACCCCTGTTAAATATGGTATTTTGCGTTATACCCTTAAAAAGCTAATTGCATCTATACCCCTGAAAAACTCTTTCGTGTTGCAACTGTGCCCCTCCGTCTGTTTCCGTTACCAAGGCTGAACCTAACTCTACCAACGAAATGTCTCTTTTACCCCATGGAATTTTGCATTTATACCCCTGTTAAATATGGTATTTTGCGTTATACCCCCATTGAAAAGCTAATTGTCTCTATACCCCTAGAAACTTCTTTCGTGTTACAACTGTGCCCCTCCGTCCATCTCCGTTACCAAGGCTGAACATATAATTTATGTTGTTTTGTATTGCAGTTAGAATAGGACACTCATGTTGATCTAATTTTTAGGTATGGAGGGTTTTGGAAGATTGATAAAGGCTCAGGAAAATGAACATATAAGAGAACATATGTCTTGTATTTTTCAATGCTTATACATTTCACATATCATTGTGATCTTGTTTATTAAACAGCAAAAATAAGTAGCTGAATAGACAAATATACATATATCCATTTTTTTCTTGAAATATTTGTAATATCAACTTTAAAATCAAGACAATTGTTTAAACAGTTTATCTAAAAAGTATCAAATTTCTACTTGGTTCTTCTATGCTTGGAGTGGATCATTGTTGAGTTCCATATGGTTCTCATTATGCTAATAGAGATTCTATTGTTTTTTTATTTTTGTTCGTGAAATCTCAACATTGAAATAAAATTTGTGATTTTTTACTTTTGTTCATCCTACAATCAATCGGTGTTTTTTGTCTCTACATGGTGTATTATGCTAATTGATGCTTATTCTACATGTTGAGGATCATCTGACATGAAAATTTTGCCAATCAATATTTTTATATTTTTTTCACTATGATAGTCAGGATAATTATGCCTTACTTTCTAGAATGGTTATATGATTGAAATAGTGTTTGTTGATATTTTCTATTATGAAAAATAATATCTATCAATGAAACCCAAATAAATACTATTTATATTAGTCTTTTGAATAATTGTAAGGTTTTCAACATAAAGAATTTAGCTAGATCCTGGTATATTTTATTTTTATGTTGAAGAAGGTGAGAAAAAAGAGTTTCAATAGGTCTGGAGGTTGCAAAACTCACTCTTGACATGATGTTCACATACAATTGAAGATATAATTTGATATTAAAAGTCTTTAAACACGTTATGTTTTTTTTTTGTAACATGTAATTTTGATTATTTCATTTAATTCCTATTTAATACTATTGTGTCATTTATACAGAAGATCAAATAAAAAAAAATCCTAATAGTTAAAGTTTTGTATTATGTTATTTTTTGTAATAATTTTTTAATTTAAATGAACAACCATAACAAAAAAAAAATTATTTTAGTAATTTATTTTATTTTGTTTTTCACTTTAGAATGAAATACCTAACTTCTGGTTTAAAAAAGAATGAAAGGAACTGGAGTTATCACTTCATAATTTTTTAAGGGCAATTAGTCATTGCCTTTTTATTTCAAAATGAATTTTGTGATTATTTTCTGGTATGGTTATATGATTGAAATAGTGTTTGTTGATAGATTTTCTATTATGGAAAATAAAATCTGTCAGTGAAACCCAAATAAACACCATCTATCTTAGTTTTTTGAATAATTATAAGGTTTTCAATCAATCATTGAAGAAGATGAGAAAAAAAGGGTTTTAGCAGGTTTGGAGGTTGAAGAAAATGAGTTTTATAAGCATCAGGCAAACACAGGGGCATAGATGAAATTTCAGACAGACACAGGGGTATAAATGCAATTTTTTAAGCCCCTACGGTCCAAATGGTAGTTTGGTCAATTCATTTTGCATTTAACGCCGTTAATGGAATATTCCCGGTATATTCCACTCTCATCCGACGGAACTTAACTTCAGGGGTACAGCTGCAACACCAAAGATTTTTTCAGGGGTATAGATGCAATTAGCTTTTTAATGGGGGTATAACGCAAAATACCATATTTAATAGGGTATACTTGCAAATTTCCCTTTGTTTTTTTCTTGGTAAACATTGCATATAACCCCTGAAAGTTCGTCTAAATGGATATAAACCCCTCATTTTCCTGATAATCCATAGAACCTGACCTCTTCATTTTATCGATTTAATATGCATTTATCATTGCCATTAACATTTTCAAACCAAGGTATGGTTAAGTTAACCCTAGATGTTTAAATTACTATACTACCCATACCCATTTCACACTTACCCTCATTTTTTTTCAGATGAAACACATGACACATTTTATGATTTATGAAACCCTAACAGCCGATCTACCCCCCTTCATCAATGGCACCTCTATTCGTTGATGATTTCTCTCATCTTCTTTCTCTCAAGACAACTGAAACATCAATTAAATTATCATTCACGTCTCCCCCATCCAGTCCTATGCTTGTGGTGCCTACACGGATTCTCCTTTGTTCGTCGTGCCTACATGGCCTCTCCTTTGTCCATGGTACCTACATCACTACTCTCAAGAAGAAGTGTCATTAAATTTCTTCATTGTGGTGTATGTGGTATTAATTCTCATGCTCTAATTGTTGAACTTGTGTGTATTTTTCCACAATACATAATCTCATTGTGAAAAATTTATTTATTTTTAATGACAATGTGATATATCATTTGTTTTGTGAAAAATACCCTCAATGTCGTTTTTTCCTGTATTACATGTTTTATGTTATTTAAATTATACATTTTTTAAGTTTTGATTTATGATTGCATTCTTTATATAAAGTTGAGACAACATTGTGGATAATCTGGTGTATAGAGTTTTGTTTACACATAGAAGATTAGATTATAAGTTAAGGTTCACAACTTTAAATGAATCTTAAATAACCCATTGGATGAGGGTAGGTCTATCAATGGGATATGATCCTCTGTGGTTATTACACTAAACAACCTTGTAATAACCAATGAGAATGCGTCATGTAAGTCTATTTAAAAATAAAACCTTCAATCAAAAGAATTTTTATCGATAAGAGTCTATTCAAGTATATTTGTTTACTTTTTCTCCCATGTACATGACGCATTCTCTATGGTTGTTACAAGGTTGTTCTGTGTAGATGATCCCATCCCCTGTCAAGGGGTCGGGTTTGCCGGATTATCCACTGTCGGGCCAATGAAATATGATAGAAATGCAGGGGGAAAGGACATGTATGATATTTTGTGAGATTAATATAAAAAGAATATTTTGATTTTCTTGCGTTACTTAAACGATGTTAGTGAATATATTAGAAAAATGAGAAAACTTAACTGGAATGGTAAATACGTAAAAAAATTTAAATATTTCACTAGAATAAAAAAAAAACTAAATTGATTGTTTGTAATGGTATAAAAATAAACATGTTTTTAGAGGGTATAAATATATAAACCCCATATATTATTTTATTTTTTCGTAATTGAGGACTTCGTGAATGGATTCCAAATTTCAGTATGAACATGTTTATCTTTTAATACTACCTTTGAAAAGTTATTATTGGATACAAAGTAAAATCAATATTGAATAATTTTCATCAATTAATACTTTTTCATATGTTCCATCATTATTTATTAATTTGATTCCAAGAATAATTTATTGTGTTTATTTATTAAGGTATTTTTTATTTTAATTAAAATTTATGATATTGGAAATTTTTATTTCAAAGAAAAATATTATTTTTAATATAATAGAATAAAGACGAAACTTGTGGATTATAATTTATTTTTTTTAAAATAAGGTAAACTCTTGTTTTCATCATTTTCATCAAGAAAACAAAGTGTGAAATTGTGAATACAAGTCTGAATTGAGGGTGAAAATAAAATAGAGAACTAAAAACAAAACAAAGAAATAAGACAAAAACAACACAAGGCACCGACGATGGATGGGAGTGCTTGTATGTTAATTAGGATATTACTTGTACGTTAATTAGGAAATTACTTTAGAAGAAAGTTATTTATATCTATAAATATTAGCTAGGGTTCCATGGCAAGACTTGACATGATACAATGTAGAAATCTAAGAGTAAGATTGAAAAGATTCTATGAGAAGCCAGGTAACTCTATGAAAGAGTTTGTGAGCTTCTTAATATATTTTTGTATATCAACTATTATAATGAATTCTCTGTTTTTACTTGGTAGATGTAGACTTAGACTGAACTACATATGTCTTGTGTTTTTCGTGTGATGATGTTTCATTTTTATGATTGATTTGGGATTTTGTTAATGGCTTTGACGTATTCGTTCCGAACCCGACAACCAGTGGTTGTTTTTAAAACTTACTGATAATGTTGAATGCGAGACCAGATTGTTAAGGACACATGCTGACGCTAGAAAGTAGTTGTGGATACATATATAATAGGTGTACATGACCAGAAGGAGATGGGGTCTTTGATTTTACTAGGACTCCTTTTTTTTCTTTTGCCCCGTTTATTTTGGGTATAAATCTTTTAAATAACTCTGGATAACTTTGAATGAGAATTTTAATGTGTTTATTTGTTCTGAATAATTCTTGATAAAGTATGTTAGAATAAATTGTTATAAAATGGTATATAGATTCTAATTAATTTATGAAATTAAAGTTATCATAGGTTATTCCACCCAAAGAATATGTGGACCCACTGTCAAATCAACTATCATTATTTTTTTATTTTTTTAAATCCTTATCCATACTTTACTCACATTTTATTTAAATAACAAAACATTTATTCTTACGTTTACTAACAAAAATAATTCAAAATACAATCAAATATAAAATTATTTTATCTTTATTTATGTTCACTTATACTTAAAAATAAATATATATTCTGGCATAATCTTATCCCCGTTCTAAAATAGCGCTTTGTGTTTTCAGACAAGTAATAAGTGGTTTGGCTGGCTGTATGTCAACTCATGCACTGAGATGGGAGGGACTCGAGACAAAAGGCAAAAAGAGAAGTAGAACACAAAAAGATATATATAACTTTTTTTTTTTTTTTTTTTTTTGTATAAAAGAAAAATATGTTGCAATCAATCATGTTCATGTGTTGACGGATATAGGCGTGGTATGGGGAGTTTGATCACACGTACAGATCATTGGAAATAAATCCATAATATAGTAATCCTCGGTACGGCGTGAGAAATAAGCTCAGAATAAAAAAGAATATATAAAAATAGTAAAAAAAATTTGTTTATTTTAAAATAATAAATTTTGATAGTTATGTCTGAATAAGTTACGATAAAGCCTGATAACTATTCTAAAAAAATGTTAGAATTGCTTATCAGGCCTTATCTATGCCAATAGATAAAAATATCATTCTCTGTCATTTTAAAAAATTTATCTCACATAATTGTCTCACACATATTTCAAAAACTATCACATCTATCAAATCCATCATACATTTCTTACACTATTCTCACGGGTATAGTTGTCATTTAAAAAGTCATAAACTCTTATTCATCCCTTACCAACCATTTATCATCACTTTATCCAAGATTAATCAAACAACAAAAAAATCATTTTTATGTTTTTCAATGAGAATAACAGAAAATACAACCAAACAAAAAATTGCTTATTCAGTCTGAATTGTTATCTATCTTAGTATAACTATCAGAAGTGAATAACTCAATGTCACACCCATATGGGAGGTAAGAGTTTTTGTGTTGCGACAATCAGCTTAAAATTTTCTCTCTTGCTACCATTATACTTAGGTAGCGTTTGGTAACGCGATTGCAAAATTGATTTTCTGCAATCGTTGAGTTTAAAACTGCGATTGCAGGAAACTGCCTCCCCCCAGCTTTCTGAAATCGCAGCTTTTGGGCACTATTTACTTGCAATCGTTGGGTTTAAAACTGCGATTGCAAAACTTTTTGGTTGCACGATTACAGAACCAGCTTTCTGCAATCGCGAACGTTGCGCAATTGCACAACCAAACACTACAGTCATTCAAACAATTCTAATTTCAGTCCCAACAAGTTTTGATTTTATTTTTAGTTATATACATTAGGGGCGGCGCCACTCATATTATAATGGGGTCAGTTGACCCTATCACATTGGCCCACCAACGCAACAGTTGACCCTGATTGGTCCAGATTTTATATTTAAAATTCTCAAATTGTAAAAATTTATATATTAAAAGTCTTTCATTTTCTTTCTTTGATGATTTATTTTTTTATTAATGTAAGTTGTTCTATTTAAAAAAAAAATTATAGAATTTATTTTTTTAAATGACCCTATCTATAAAAATTCTTGAAATCGCGGCTGATATGCATGATGCATATTGATGTTAAAGGTAGCTACCATTTTTATTATTTTATCTAGATATTTAATTAGTGGGATTTTTTTTTCTTAAAATTAGGAATAACTAGGTTAGGAACATGGAGATTTAGATTAGATATTATATAAAATCTCGACAAACTTAATTACCTATGCATAGACTTTATTAAATTTGGAAAAGGCATTGAGTTGTTCCGAATTAATCCTCTGAATTTGAAATAGGTACTTTGGGACTCTTTTTGTCGTTGATAGGTTTTGTTCAGCAATAAAAATTTGGTTGAGCAGTAATAAAATTTTTCAATATCATCTTTGACTATCTTGAAGTCTACAGTCTTAAAAAAATGTTAAGACTCAGATACATTCACTAATCAATACTCAAACTTTACATGTTTTCATTTTTCACTAGATTTTTAATTTGGTAAATGTGACTGTATTTTAGATTGGAAAAAAACTGAGTATAACAACACTCATAGTCTTTAACATAAATTTATGATTTCAAATTTAAGACCCCTTCATAACAATGCTTGGGAATACCTTTTGCTAGTCGGTTATCATATCTCCAAGAAGAACAGAGGGCTCCTCCTCACAATGATGATACCCTCTCAATTAGTGAAACCCAAAGTGATTTTGTTTCAAAATATACTTTGTCAAAACCAAGTTTCCTATATGTACTTGTGAAATTTTCTTTGCAGTCGTGCATATACATTCAGATCATTGTTTGAGCATTAATCATGAAGATCATTTTAAAAAGTCAATGCTATCCAAGGACCTGAATCTCAATAGAAAAGAGAATACATGTGTAAATAATGATACGTGGCCTGTCCAAGTTGTTTCCTGTGTGATATGATTGAAACAGTGGATGAGCTGTTTCAATCATATCACACAGGAAATGATTTATTTGACTTTGTGACAAAATTCACATGTTAATACTGACTCACAATAGAGTGCTGTCTCTCAATTGAGTATTGCATTGTTAATGAAGAAAATACATCAAACCCTCTCCTTTGTAATGTTAATCATACAAATGCGAATCAAAGTTTTTTTTTTTTTGGTACTTTGTAACAAGAATAATTAAACCTCATGTGAGATAGTTTATCCATAATTAAACATCTAATTAGATAACAAATGTAAAAGGGATCTGGACTCGATATTTATAAAAACTAAATTAAAAAATCTGGCAGAGAGCCAACAGGTTGAATATTTTAGTACTTTGTGTTAGGTTTATTATTTATAATTAATTTCAATATGTTATTATTTATAAACAGAATCACTCCTATTTAAATATGAAAAATTAAAAATTCTTTCATTAGCTCATGTATCAAAAAAAACTGCTCACAAAGCGAACACTACGATGTTGGATTGCCCTCTCATCTGAGATCCTGATAGATTTCACATCCATGAATGGACTATATAGCGAGCAGGTGAGGGGCTTTGCGCTTGTTCCTTATTCCTACGGTGACGTAGGCTTTTTGACCCACCCGTAACCATATTTTGTTTTGGTGTGTTGAAACAACCACCCATTCATTCCACTGTATCAAAAACAGCAGCCCCACTTTTGCCCAGTCGAGAGGGAGCCACCTAACAGTTTCCATTGTTGTGGCAGGACTGGACTCCTGGCCCTATTGCAGGTGGCAATAATTCAGTCCAAATTAAAACCTGTTTGGGGTGGAGGGGTCGGATCTTAATGCCTCTCCTCTGTCAGAAAATCAAGTATGTTAAAATGATAGCAGAAACAAATCATAACCTAACTGTTCTTTTTGGTTCTAGTGGAACATCAATTGCAACTTTAAAAAAATGCTCCTACATTTGCTCATCAAGTAAAAAAAAAATATTCTTCCTTACAATTAGTTCTTGAATTTACCATCCATAACCATTTTTGCATCAAACTAAACTCCCAGAATAAACAAATCTCTTCTGAACAAAATGTACTCATCCATTTATTCTGAACACTAATTCCCTATTCCACATTAGCATTATCTGGCGGGAAAAATCAAGAACAAACCTAAGGCGGGAAACCCCCCCTCCCTCCTAAATTCAAAAGAACAGCTTCCGCCGGGGCCGGGCCGACGTCGCCAGTCCCCCTATCGTCTCCGCGATGAGATCCTTGAACACCAACCGCTCGATCCCCAGAACCAGCTCCGACAACTCCCCCGACCGGTCCCACCACCACCTGTCACGGCCCTCCAGGTCCCTCTTCAGGGCCCCACGGACCACCTCGCACAGATCCCCGTCCGACGACGCCACCACCCCCTCCGCCACCATCCTCCGCACCTCCGCCCACAATCCCCCCATCTCCGGCACTTCCATCGCCGCCGCCGCAGCGGACCTCGATCGCGTGAAGGCCTCGTAGGGAGAGACCCGCCTGTTCCGCTCCAAGATCTCCGCCGCCGCGTCAGAGAGAAGCTTCCGGTGGATCCTCATCGGCGTGTTTGTCGAATTCGATTCCACCGATCCGACGGGCGACATCACCTCCAATTGATCTGAATTATCATCACCAATGACACGAGCGAGTGATTATGCGGTTCCGGCAGGGGTAGATATGTCATTGTGACAAATGGAGTTGTTTCTCTCCTTTACCTCTGAAGTCGATGCAGCGAACGGTTGGGGTGGTGGATGACGTCAGGAAGGGTGAGTCGTCCAATACGGAGACGGGACTGGGCTGCTGTTCAGGATCCTTAGCGTGATCCGCCGAAAGAGTCATCTCTGCTATGCTGTGGAGGAGCCTGTCGCACCTCTCGAGTAACCTCCGCCCCTCTTTGTATTCCTCCATTTTCAAACTCTACAAAATAAATCCCTAAATCAACATAAATATCGAACAATCGATAGAGTGCAAGAATTTTTTTTTTTTTTTTTTCAATTACCTCTGAATCGTTGAGAGAGGAAGCGCTGAAACTGCTGCTGTCGGAGATTGTGGAGATCTCGTCCTCGTCAGGAGAAATCCTGACCGTCGATTGACGCCGGTTCACCGGCGAGATCTTCCTCGGGCTCGCCCGAGGAGAACAGACGGGAGCGGTGGAGCTCCTCCTCTGCACCGCCGGTTCCGCCTGTCTCCGCCTCGCGAGGGAGCTCGGACTCCGCGCATTGCCATCGGACGGCGTGGATCTCGAGGGCGGCGTCCTCTCGCTCTGTTGTCTCGCCCTCACCGGAGGCGGAGAATAGGACGGCGGACTACGGCGGGACGCGGCGGTGACGGACGCTCTGGATCTCGGATTCGACGGTGGAGGGGGGGATTCGGGTTTCATCCGCCCCCGGCGAGAAACGGTAGGGGACGGAGATGGAGGCGGCCTCGTCGGCTTCATCACCACGATCGGAGAGTCCGTGTTGGAGAACAGCAGTCGATCTGGGTCGTAGATGAAGTTGCGGTGGCCGATCAACGGCTCCGATTTCTTGGAGTGGAGGAGCCCCTTCAGCTGCAGAGCTTCCAGGATCTGCTTCAGCGCCTCCAGGTCGTCCCTCCCCGGCTCCTCCTTCATCCGCCTCTCCATACTCACCGCCCGTATCTTCTCCGGGAAGAAATCCTGCGTGTCGAAGAAGCTCTTCCTCATCTGATGCTGATGCTGCGGCGGCGGCGACGGAGGCGGAGCCCTCGCCGGCTCCACCTTCCGCTTCGGGACTGCCTCCGATCTCTCCTGATCCACAGTGGAGACGAATCGATAGGCATCCCTCGGAACCCTAGACTCCGACGCCGACCGCCGGAGCGAGGCTGCGGCGCCATTGGAGCCCGGGATAGCTTCCAGCCCCATGAGCCTGGCGACGACGCTCGGCGACCTCCTCTGCGTGTCGCCCTCCTCCGCCTCCGCCCTCGAAGGGGCGGGGGAGATGCGGATCTCCCGCGGTCGGAGTCCGCCCTTGCCGTCGACGCGGCTGTCGAGGGAGAGCCTCGGCGACTCCCGGAACTTCCACGAGGAGGACCTCATCCCCTCCTTGAAGTCCAACACCGGAAGCGGCAGAGATGGCCTCGCCGGCTCCTCCGTCGCCGCCACCACCGTCTTCGTCTTTTCCTTCAAAAACGACGGCGAAGGAGAACCCTCCGATGCCTCCGATGGAGAGGTAGAACTAACGGCCTGTATTAAATCAAAACCCAGACACCAAAAAAAAAAAACGTGTTATTCATTTTTGTCTTCATTAACAATGCAGGTGTGGGAGGGGAAGATCTGGACCGTTGAAGGGGGAAAGCGTTTGGAGCCGTAGACGGATTGGTGGCGGTCGAAGATCTGGAAGAAGCCGGCCATGCATCCCATCTGCTTCTCCAGGTGGGGCTCGTCCGGTACTACGCGGAGCACACTCGGCTTCATCTCCTCCCTCCTCCTCAGTTCACGGCAAATGTCCAGACTCCAGACCCAGGTCGGTACAACAAATACTCTCTCTGTTTCGCTTTTGTTTTAGACCATCGTTTTCTCGTTCCACATAGCTCTCTTGCCTTTTTCGGGTCATTCATTTTTAAAGGGAAACGCGGTTCGACTTGAAAGTACGAATATGACCTTCTATAAATCCCGAAATGGCGAACAGGTCCCTCTGTGGTGTGGATGGGGACTAGGAAACTAACGAGAGATTTTATTTTTATTTTTGTTTTAAATTTTGTTTGTCCGACGTGGCAGTCGATGTCCTTGAGAGGCGAGAGAGCTTGACCGAGAAATGGACGGGAGTGCCCCTTCTTGGACTTCGGTAGGGTTTTCGCTAATTAGTAACTTTCATCTTTAAAATGGGATCAGAACCGTCTAAGTGATGAAAGTCACATGGACGGTCTAGATGAAAGAGTCGTACGTACTGTACATGCACGTGTGGGAGCGAAAAATACTTTAACGCATGTCACGAGGTGGCATGTGGGTTGGGTGGAGGGGAGGAAATTAAAGTGGAGGGCGGCACCGTTGTACCCGTGAGCGTTTTCTCTTATTTTTAGAATCAAGAGTCAAGACGTCATGATCCGCCAGCTTAGAAAAGCTAAACGTCGGCGCATGGTGAAGAGTACTCTTGTGTCACATGCTTGGGGGTACTCTGGCCGATGCAGTCACCCCCGGTGACTTGATAGACCACGTCAGCAAATATAATATGATTTTTTTATTATTATTTTAAATAAAGCAAATATAATATGGTGACAATTCCAAAACATACCCAAGGTCGCTTGTGCAATTAGACATAGGGGCAGCCCATTACTACATAATTTTATTTTATTTTTTGTTTTTGATAAAAGGGCCATGACAGCATTCCAACTAATTAAGCATTCAAAATAGTATACGTGGGATCCCTGGTGGTGCAAACCATAAATTTCTGGAAATATAACACAAAACAGTAGAAGTATAGGATTTGTCTCGTTGAGAGAGACATAATACACTACCATGGTGCATCTTATAGTGGTCCTTACTTTCTACCCGGTCCGCATCTTTCACCACAAATTGAATCTGTATGGTTAGACCACCAAGTGGAGAGACATAATACACTACCATGGTGCATCTTATAGTGGTCCTTACTTTCTACCCGGTCCGCGTCTTTCACCACAAGTTGAATCTGTATGGTTAGACCACCAAGTATGGAGCTTGATCCTTTCGACATGGACTATCACCCTAAGGTGTCCAAAAAAGAGCCAGTGGTGGCTGACATTTTGCTCGAGTTCGATCCCAAGGATGACATGTGTTGTGTCATCACCGAGTTAGACGACCCCCCAAACCTTTTAGAATGATGGAGGTTGCATGTCCATGGCGCCTCCAACTATTGTGGATACGGGGTCTGTCTAGTCCTTTGGACCACGGATGGAACCCAACTAAACTTTGCGGCATTTATGAATTTGTAAGAAAATTTTGATTCTCAATTGGTGGTATTGGAGGTCAACAAAATCTATACCACCAAAGATTCAAAGATAGAGCAATACTTGCATGAGGCCAATGAGCTTTCCAAGGAGTTCGCCAACTTTGAAATTCCCTATCTTCCCCAAGAAAATAATTTTGAAGCGGACGCCTTGGCTACCATTGCAATCAGTGATGACAATGGGCCGGTGGGTCCTTGGGTTCAATCCTTACTTACTATGTGTCATCCGGATGGCCTACACATCAATTAAACGCAACTATGTGGAAGTTGACACATGTCACTAGGCACCAATAATGTCGAGACACGTATCACCTTTGTCCCACCTCGTTTGCTCAATCGAGCGAGATCAAATCCCACTGTATTTGTCAGACCGTATATCCTCCTAAATTCCACCATATCCTCTAGGATCCCATGATACCCTCCACCATTGCTATGGACAGAGATCAGGGGAGAATTTGGATGGGTGGTTATTGGCAGCAATATGGATGGGGATACAATCTCAAAGCGGTCACCTCCTCACTTTTGGATCGCTTCTCGGAAGATGTTCGCCTATGCTTTGACTCAATCAATCAGAGGAGCAATGGAGAATAATTAAAAGTAACTGTCACACCCCAAAAGAGTGTTGGATTTCCGGAGTGTAGGTGTCCCCATTGCACATCCAAACGGAACTTCAATCCACAATGACTTGTTATTCAATGCTACCTATGATGGATCTGCACCCAACTATAAAGTGAAAAATTAGCAGTTTTGAAAACAAAAATGTATCACTATTTCTTTTTGGATAATTTAACTACCAAAATACTATTAAGAATGAGTGAGTAGGTTGGGCAAACAAATTAAGATGATTTTTTTTTTCTGATTTTTTTTATTTTTTATTTTGGTTGGGGGGGGGGGGGGGGTGTGGAGGAGGAGAGGAGAGAGAGGAGATGTGCGAGTGTTCTTTGTTTCGGTTAGAGAACGCTCCATTCTTTCACCACCCGGGATCCAAGCCACATGAGAGCCGAAAGGGGATTCTCATCCACCACATCTTCTTTTGTTTTTGTTTTTTGTCTCTTTTTTTTTTAACCATTACTGCACCATCATTTTTTTTTTTCATTTCTCCTTTCTTTGGTTTATAATTATGTGTACAGGATATTTATGTGAAATAAAAAAGTTGTGGGTTCATAATAATCAGTAGGGAAAAATCCACGTAACCCCTTTAAGCTACTTGAAATCTATATAACATTTGAATTTTCTTGAAATTCATATAATCTTTTGAAAATACTTATGTAAATCCAAATAGCCTCATGGGTTAAATTTTTGTTGACAAATTAATATTGTTATGTGAATATTCTGTCTGATTAACTTTGATTGAAAACATAATATATCAAAACCCCTCCTAAAATGTGTTAAAAATACGAAAAAATCATCTGTAAATGATGATTTTACATTTCGGATAGAGTTTTATAATCTATTTGGAGGATTAAAATTGTCATATACAAATGATTTTATACATTTTTAATAAATTGTAGGGGTTTTGGTATGCTGTATTTTTTGTTAGGGTTAAACCAAATGGAATATTAACAAATTTAATATTCTTAACTGGCAATGGATGTTTAACTGATGGGATTATTTGGATTTTCATTAGGTGTTTTTAGGGAGTTATATAAACTTAAGGAAAAGTCAATTAGTTATATAGATTTCAGATGGTTGGGGGGGGGGGGGGGGGGTGTTGTTGTTTTTAGATTTTTCATTGATTAATAATGGGCTTCTCCTTTTGAGCATTGTTGTGGGCACTGCAAAAACAGAGACGCCATTGTAATTTATCTTTTTTCTTTTTCTGGTAAGAGGGGGGCCATTGTAATTGATGTTATTTATAGTCCCTTCGAATTCCGTCTATCAGTACAGATCTGTATCTGCTATTTTGGTGCTGGGAATTGAGATGGCCCATTCTAATTGATGTTAATCATAAAAGCAAAAAAATAAAGAGAGAGAATTCATACTGAACTCTAGAGCATTTTACACCGTTCACTGATCCATTGGAAAACTCACTCAAGCAAACCAAAATGTTAGTTGATTTGAAATGTTAGTGTTAGATTATATGTGTTATCTTATAATGTGTGTAGTGTATTACACGTGTAACTCCTAGATACTTGTATATATAATGGGATTAAACCCTAAATGGAATACAAGGATTCTCATTATTTTATTCTCTGTTTCTATCATGGTATCAGAGCTAGAAATTAAAAAACCCTAGTTTTTTCTTTTCTTGGAATCCTTCGCTGTCGCAGTCGTGCCCCTGCCGTCGCCGTCGTGCCCCTACTGCTGCTCGCTCAGCCCTACTCTGTCGCGTTGCGCCCTACCGCGTGCCCAGCCCTGCCCTGCCCGGTGCCCTGTCGCGCGCCCTGCTGCGCCCTGCCGCGTCGCGCCCTGTCACGCCCAGCCCTGCCGCGTACCCTGCGGTGCCTTGCCGCGTCGTGCCCTGCCGCGCGTTTGACCCTGCCCGGATTACCCGGGATTTGTCGTGCCCAACAAATCTGCCCAGGCACTATTCGGTGATCCTGCCCGGATTTCCCGGGATTTGCTGGGACAGCTCATGCCAGCCTGTATTGAGTGTTCCGGATCGTCTCGAGCGCCTGACCCGACACCCCACCCGGACCCTGCCCAGCGATCCGACCTAGACCCTGCCCAGCGAACCCGGCCCGACCCGGGCGCTGCCTAGCGACCCGACCCGGACCCTGCCCAGACCCTGCCCAACGGCCCAGATCCGCGAACCAGGCCTAGCATCCGACCCGGATCCGTGAACCCGGCCCGGTAGGGGTGCAACTTGGGCGGGTTGAACCCGACCCAACCCGACCCAACCCGGCTTGTGGGCGGGTTCGGGTTGAGGTTTTTTAGCGTCGGGTTCAACCCGACCCGAACCCGAACCAACCCGAACCCAATTCGGGTCAGGTTCGGGTTGGCGTCTCAGGTTGGCCGGGTTGAACCCGAGCCCGCATATTATTTTTAGAGGGGTTAAATCTCAACCCTCCATCTTTGATATGGAAAAATCATAGCCCTTTATTCAATTAAACCTAATTCATCCAAATATCCAATACCCCTTTCACTCACTGCCGTCAAAGTTCAAACACTCAAACCTCTCCAATCCTCACGGCCTCACCGACCGGGCGACCATCACCGACCACCCGACCCTCCCCGACTCTCGACGGCCCTCAGCCCTCGCCGACCGCCCGACGTTCACCGATCCACGCCGCCCGACCCTCCCCGACTCTCAACGGCCCTCAGCCCTCGCCGACCGCCCGACGTTCACCGATCCACGCCGCCTGACCCTCCCCGACTCTCGACGGCCCTCAGTCCTCGCCGATCGCCTGACGTTCACCGATCCACGCCGCCCGACCCTCCCCGACTCTCGACGGCTCTCAACCCTCGCCGACCGCCCGACGTTCACCGATCCACGCCACCCGACCCTCCCCGACTCTCGATGGCCCTCAACCCTCGCCGACCGCCCGACGTTCACCGATCCACGCCGCCCGACCCTCCCCGACTCTCGACGGCCCTCAGCCCTCGCCGACCGCCCGACGTTCACCGATCCACGCCGCCCGACCCTCCCCGACTCTCGACGGCCCTCAACCCTTGCCGACCGCCCGACGTTCACCGATCCACGCCGCCCGACCCTCCCCGACTCTCGACGGCCCTCAGCCCTCGTCGACGCAAAAAGAGAGATTCGTTCAATCGTTCACTTTGTTCAGTTGTTGAGACTTGTTTGTGTGGTATAGACCGACCATGGCTTCTAATAGAATGATACAGAGAGGAGATCCAAAGCTTAAATGCCATTCAAGATACAGAGAGGAGATCCAAAGTTTAGAAAGTTGAAAGTGACAAAGTGTTAGTGAGCCCGGGTTCAACCCGAACCCGCGGGTTGAGGTCGGGTTCGGGCTCGGGTTGCACCATTCGGGTTGAGGTCGGGTTCGGGTTCGGGTTGGGCACTGTATATCGTGGGTTGGGCTTGGACATGTCTTCAACCCGACCCGACCCGCCCGAGTTGCACCCCTACGGCCCGGCACCCGACCCGAGTCTGACCTCAGGTCAACTCCGGCTGCCCTCCGGCTCCTCTGGCAGCTCCCTGCCGCCACCGGCCGCTCGTCGCCACCTCCAGCACCTCCTTGAGACTTCGAATCACTAAATTGGTTATAACTTTCTCTCCGGAAGTCCGATTAAGGTGATCCAGGAGTCCATTTTGCTCGATTTTTCGTGCTCTACGTCCTCGTCTACTTCTGATCCTCATCCGAGTGGTTCTGCACAATGTCAGAAATCAACGGCAACCCTACTCTTCCGACACCGGCGGCTTTGAAGATATCTCGTTAGTCTACTTCGTCATTTATCTATGAGGGCATCTTGGGGGCCGCTCCTGCTACGAAAAGACAACGACCTTCTAAGCAGTGTTATCAACCGAAAGGCCGAGGACATCATCTTCCTCCTGTTGTCGCTACGACTGCTACTTCGATTGCCTCCATTCAGTCACACTCGGATATGCTTGTCTAGATCAGTCAGCGCCTAGACCACCTGATTCTGCAGCAGTCACTTTCTGGTGCTTCTACTCCCTTTGCCTTGTCTTCTACTATGGGTACTTCTGCTTATTGGATTTTTGATTCGGGTGCCTCACATCACATGACTCCTGATAGTTCTATCCTCACTGCATGCTCACCTACACCCTCACACCTCCCTTCGATTCATACTGCTAATGGCTCTCCTTTAGTCATCATGCAGTGTGGATCGATCACCACCACATCCCACCCTACTGGCGCCTTTCATTACCATTTGTTTTGCATGCTCCTGAGCTTTGCATGAATCTTGTGTCTATTAGTAGATTGTGTGATTCTGGATTCACCGTTACATTTACCTCTTCTGGTGTTCTGTGCAGGATCCACGTTCAAGGCAGAGGATTGGTGTTGGTCGTCGGATTGGTGGACTGTATTATGTGGAGTATCTTTATCTTCCTATACCTGATCCCTCAGTTTTCTGTGGCACTGTCACCTCTGATACTGACTTGTGGCATAAGAGGTTAGGTTATGTTTTTGAATCTCGTCTTAAAGACCTTATTAAGTCTGATGATTTAGGTCATGTTTCTTTCTCTCCTCTTTCTGTTTGTGAGGGCTGTAAATTAGCCAAACCTGTTGCTACTCCATTCCATTCTAGTAATCATCAGTCCTCTAGTCCATTTGAGCTTGTTCATTCTGATATCTGGGGTCCTTCTCATATCACGTCAAAGAGTGGTTTTTCGTATTATATCAGTTTTATTGATGACTATTCTCGCTTTACCTGGATTTATTTATTGCGTCATCGATCTGAGGTCCCAAAGATATATGAGGTCTTTACCACTATGATTCAGACCCAGTTTCAGACTCGTATCAAAATCTTTAGGTCTGATTGTGCTCGAGAATATATTTCTTCCACGATGCGTTCTCTTCTTCAATCTCATGGCACTCTCTTTCAGCAATCATGTCCTTATACTCATGAGCAGAATGGTGTTGCTGAAAGAAAACATCGCCATATTCTTGAGACCGCTCGTTCCCTCTTACTTTCTTCTTCAGTCCCTAGCACATACTGGGCTGAGGCTGCTCTTCTATCTGTTCATCTTATCAATATCACTCCCTCTTCTGTCCTCTCCAGTATGACTCCTCATGAGCGCCTTTACTCCTCCAAACCTGATTATAGCAGACTTCACACTTTTGGATGTACTTGTTTCGTGCTTCTCCCTCCTCATCAACGCACTAAGTTGGCCGCTCGGTCAGTTAAGTGTGTATTCTTGGGGATTAGTTTCGAACACAAGGGATATCGCTGCTACGATCCTATTGGAGATCGTTTTTGGATAGCTCGTCATGTGTCATTTGTCGAAGATGTTCCCTATTTTTCTTCTACACCCACTGCCTCCTCTCCTCCGGTGCCTTCTCCTGTTCAGGCCTCTCCTATTGAGTCTCTACCTCTTCTCGGGCCGTCTGTTCTGCTTGAGCCCACTCCTAGTTCTGTTCTCCCTGAGTCTCATCTTGGCATTCCCACTGCTGACTCTTCTGGTTCTTCGTCTCCTCTTCATACTCCTGCAGCCAACTCCCATGGTCCTCCCTGTTCTCCTCCTATTGTGTCTCCTCTTGCTCCTTCCGCAGATGACTCCGCTGGTACTCCGTCTTCCACGGCTAACACACCTCCCTCTGATGTGGATCCTCGTCCCTTGACTCGCTACCCTCAGCGTGAGCGTCATCCGCCTGATCGCTTCAGTTTTGACTCTGGATCACCTGACCGATTTGGCTTTGCATCAGTGAGTACCTATTCTCCAGAATTCCAGGCCTATCTCACCGCTATACATGCCCATCGTGAGCCCCGATCTTATCGAGAGGCAGTCGAGTACCCTGAGTGGCAGCAGGCCATGGCTGAGGAGTTTCAGGCGTTTGAGCAGACACAGACCTGGGATGTTGTTCCCCTTCCGGATGGTGTTACCCCTATCAGCTGCAAGTGGATTTTCAAGATCAAGCATCGCCCTGATGGTTCCATTGAACGACATAAGGCTCGTCTTGTTGCCAGAGGTTTCACTCAGGAGTATGGCATTGACTATGAGGAGACCTTTGCTCCTGTTGCTCAGATGACTACTGTTCGCACCCTTCTCGCCGTTGCTGCTGTTCGTCGCTGGCCTCTCTTTCAGATGGACGTGAAGAATGCTTTTCTTCATGGTGATTTATCTGAGGTTGTTTATATGCAACCACCTCCAGGTCTCAGCACTCCTCCTCAGCATGTTTGTCGTCTTCGGCGGGCTATATATACGGACTGAAACAAGCTCCTCGTGCCTGGTTTGAGCGTTTTCGCAGTGTTATTCTGACAGCTGGTTTTGTTGAGAGCCACCAGGACCACTCTATGTTTGTGCGATCCTCATCGCAGGGGCGGGTAATCCTTCTTCTGTATGTTGACGACATGATTATAACTGGCGATGACTCCGCTGGTATTACTCGGGTCAAGAATCACCTCAGTCGACAGTTTCAGATGAAAGATCTTGGTACTCTTCGCTACTTCCTTGGTCTCGAGATTGCACAGAGTGATCGTGGGATTCTGCTTTCTCAACAGAAGTATACAGCTGACATTTTAGAGCGTGCTGCCCTCTCCGATACCCGCAGTGCGGATACTCCTCTCGAGCTTCATGTGAAGCTTCGTCCTACGGATGGTGAGCTCCTCTCAGATCCTACTCGATACAGACAGATCGTGGGTCAGCTTGTGTATCTCTGCATCACTAGACCTGACATTGCTCATGCCGTCAGTATTGTTAGTCAGTTTGTCTCGGCTCCTCGATCAGTGCATTATGGTGCTCTTATGCGAATTCTTAGATATTTGTGGTACTATCACTAGATCGATCTATCTGTCATCCTCTTCGACTCTGGTTCTCAGGGCTTACACTGATGCTGATTGGGCTGGAGACCCGACCACTAGACGCTCCACCACTGGTTTCTGCATATTTCTCGGAGATTCCATCATCTCTTGGCGCAGCAAGAAACAGGAGGTTGTTTCTCTTTCCAGCACTGAGGCTGAATATCGAGCCATGGCTATCACCACCAAGGAGATTGTTCATCTCAGACGTCTCTTGGTGGATCTAGGAGTTACTATGACTGGTCCTACTCCTCTTCACTGTGATAACCGGTCTGCTATTCAGATTGCTAGCAATCCGGTCTTTCATGAGAGGACCAAACACATTGAGATCGATTGTCACTTCGTTCGTCAGCACTTTCTTGCAGAGACATTATCGCTTCCGCATATCTCCTCTGCTGAGCAGCTTGCTGATTTCTTTACGAAGTCACATCCAGTTCCTCGATTTCAGTTTCTTCTTCGCAAACTCACTTTGTATGATCCACCGTGAGTTTGAGGGGGCTGTTAGATTATATGTGTTATCTTATAATGTGTGTAGTGTATTACACGTGTAACTCCTAGATACTTGTATATATAAAGGGATTAAACCCTAAATGGAATACAAGGATTCCCATTATTTTATTCTCTGTTTCTATCAGTTAGAAGACAAAATGTTTCATAATAAGAGGTCTAGGTTACATTTGAAAATAAGTTAAAAAAAATATGATTTTGAATAAAATAGTTTAAATAAACTCAATTTTTAGAAAGCTCACTATGAGAAATTTAAAAAATATATTTTTGTACCAAAAAAATGTAACAACTTTCTGAAGATGTTTGAAAACACGTTGCGCTTTTCACTTTTTAAAAAAGCAAAAACATGTGCAAGCACATTTCCAAACGCTACCATAGATCCATTTGATTCGATGGTGGAGTGGATTCTGTGGGAAAAACTCGTTAAAACACCATGGGGATCCAAACATCTTGTCTGCGTTGGTGTTGACACAGCTTAAGTCACGTTCACATGCCATTTTTTCATGCTTCTGAAAATCTCATGAAATATTGCTTTTCTAATGAGCTCATATTTTCGAAATGCAGATATTTAAATGTTTACACTTGAAAATCTCCTAAAACAAATGATCACCTAGATGGTTTAAGACCTTAAATAATTACTTGATTTTCTATGTAAGATCAAATCAATCATAGGGAGCTTTTAATATCAATTAATTATAGAAAAGAGATTTTAGAATCCACCATATAAAAATTGAAGTAGGCGGCCAATTCACCCCCTTTAGGTCTAAGCACATCTAAGCTGCATGTGCCTCAACAATCTCCAGTACAGTTCATCCACACCAAAGTCACAAGATTTCGCACAATTTTTTTTATGCAACTACGATATACACTTTCAATCTATTTTCTCAAAAGTGTCTTCTTTATGATAGCATGTTCAAAATTTTGGTCTCAATGGGAAACACCGAATTGTTATTGGTGGGGGATTTCGATGAGGTCTGATATTCTTAATTCAAGATTGAAACTTAAGACCCCTCGGTGAAAAGGAATATCTCTACCAACTTGTCAAGAGATAGTTTAGTGTCTATCATATCATATTTTGGTTAACTAACTTAACTTTCATTCACAGTTAATTATCCACAAGCATTTGTTTTATCATCTCCCTTGTGTAGTGTCAGATCACTATGGGCATCCAACTCAAGGAACACATCCATGAAGCAGTCCAACAGCGTGGGTAGGACTGCAACTTGGGTCCGGTTAAACTGAACCTGATAGATTGAACCCGATTTTTACATGGTTGGGTTGTAAAATCGGGTTCGGGCTCGGGTTGTCAATTCAGGTTGAGTGAAAAATAGGGTTGGGTTCAGCATCATAGACATCCACATGATATTCTAAATGGGTCATGGATACTTGATTCTTTACTTTGTTAAAAATTATGCTTAAAAATCGGGTTCCGCTGGTTGGTTCAGGTTACCACGGGTTGGGTTCGGGTTAGAGTCGTCGGGTTAGAATTTGGATTGGGTTCGGTTAGGGTTGAACATCTTGAATTTCAGATTGGGTTAGGGTTGAACATCTTGAACTCAACCCATCCAAGTTGCTCCCTTAGGTGTGGGTATTCTGCATAACTAATGAACTACATACAAATGGCTATTTAGAAAGATAAGACAAATGCTTTGAAAGAATTTATTAAATATAGAAACATACGAGAGTTGCTGGTCATATTGGTTTCTTGTATCCGGGATCCCAGTTGAGAATTTAATTTTGATTTTCCACTGACTCGTTATGATAAGATTGCTTGTACAAGTTATGTTTGGTTTTGGTAATATCTTGACATAGATTTCAGATTAGTCTGCAGGGAGACATGGCAAGCTGGAATCCTACCCCCTTCGTGTGCACAAAATTATTTTGGAATACACATCTTTCTCTTTACCCATAAAAGATTAATCTTATAGTATAATACTGAATTTAATTCATATGTGGCCCCTATTGTTGTAAAATTATATATTATGTGTTGTAAATACCAGCCTTTCAAAATAATTATTTAAAAAAATCACTGATAAAACTACATTTATTGATTTTTTTCTGTAAAAACCCACATTAATAATATTCTACACATTAATTCTCATAACAAGTTAATTACACATTAAATAGAATTTTATTTCATTCTGATTGATTGTAAAAGTTAAATCTTATGTCAACTTCTACCTTTTCCTATAAGAAACTGTATTGACCTGATTCATTGATTCTCTAGTCACGTATTTCTACAAATAATCAGACAAAAAATATCCGGTACCAATATTAATTAATACATGAGAACACTGTTGTGAGATGCCATGCATTTTAGCAAGGTCATACCATTTCGAAACTTAAGGCAAGTGGCGTATATGTGTGTCCAACACACCAAAAAAAAAAAAAAAAAAAACCCCGAATGAGACGAATATCTTTGTATCTCAATCACTGAATCACATAAAATGTGTTCTATTGTGATTTGATTTATTTGTTTTTACTCCATTACTTATCTGGTTCCCGTTTGTTTTGGAAATAAGCCCCCGGATAATCTCAGATAAGGGATAGAGGGTATTTGAAAACTCCGGATAACCCCTGATAAAATATGTTAGAATAAACTGATATAAAGTGGTATATGGATTCTAACCAACCCCTAGAATTAAAGTTGTCCTAGGTTATTCCACTCAAAGAATATGTGAGCCCATTGTCAAATCAACTGTCATCACCTCTTATAAATCACATGTCAAATCAACTATTATTGTTTTTTCACATTTTATAAATCTTTATTCATACTTTATGTTGGGATTTTTAACAATTTTATTTGAGTGAAATAAATAATACTAATCGCGGAAAAATATTTATGTAGCCCAAAATAATCACCAAAGCAATCAAAAAAATATAAAGACAAGCAAACCACCAAGCAACACCAAATTTAACGTGGTTTGGCTTAAGCCTACATCCACGGGGCACTCCAGCAGCAATCCACTATATTAAAAATATAATAAAAAATAATGTCTTCTCAAGTTTTGCCCAAAACTTGAGGAATACAAATATAAGAGAGAGATACAGGATACCACAAGAATAACCCTAAATCTGATCTTCTAAATAATATGAAGAAGAAGACCACGTGGAACAACGTCGGAATCCACGAAGAAGAAGTCCTGAAGAGAACTGCTCCTCTCTCTCTCTCTCTCTCTCTGTTTTGCCGAACAAAAAAACTGCCGCTCACAATTCTCTCTTCTGTCAGTCTAAAAAACAAAAGAGAAAGGAAGACCTAATAAACATTATGCATTGTTCACGTGCATCACCTCATCCATGCATGGGTACCAATCTATGTAATCAAAAGAAGGGCCCATCATGGGCTGGACCAAAAGAAAGGCCCATCTGGGCTATTTAAAGGTATGCAGTGATGGAATGAATACAGCAGAAGAAAATTCGTCTCCAGATTTATGGCATAGGCGGCTCGGTCACATGAGCGAGAAGGGGTTACAAGTTCTGGCAAAGAAGTCTCTAATTTCCTTTTCCAAAGGTATGCCTCTTAGCTCTTGTGAACATTGTTTGATTGGAAAGCATCATAGAGTTTCATTCGGAAAAGCATTAGAAAGAAAATTAAATATTCTTGATTTGATTTATTCTGATGTTTGTGGTCCGTTTGAGGTTGAATCTCTGGGTGGCCATAGATATTTTGTTACTTTTATTGATGATGCATCCAGGAAAGTGTGGGTCTATTTGTTGAGAACGAAGGATCAGGTCTTCGAGCACTTTCAAAAATTTCATGCCATGGTGGAAAGGGAGACAGGAAGAAAATTAAAGTCACTACGGACAGATAATGGAGGAGAGTACACTTCGAGAGAGTTCAGAGATTATTGCTCGCGTCACGGCATTCGACACGAAAGAACTGAACCTGGTACTCCACAGCATAATGGTGTTGCAGAACGGAAGAATCGCACCATCGTTGAAAAAGTCGTATGTATGCTGAAGATGGCCAATTTGCCTAGAACCTTCTGGGGTGAAGCTGTTTCGACTGCCTGCTACTTGATAAACAGATCACCGACCGTATCTTTGGATTCTAATATTCCAGAGAAAGTTTGGTCCGGAAAGGAGGTTTCGTATTCACATTTGAAGGTCTTTGGATGTAAGGCTTTCGTGCATGTACCCAAAGAGCAGAGAAAGAAGCTTGATGATAAAGCAGTTCCATGCATCTTCATTGGCTATGGCGGTGAAGAATTTGGCTACAGGTTTTGGGATCCGATAAAGAAAAGGGTGATTCGGCACAGAGATGTGGTCTTCTACGAGAGTCAGAGTATTAAAGATTTCGACAGAACTACGAAATCAGTTGATGGTGTTGCAGACCTTACACCTATTCCCTCTCCAGGACAGCCGGCTACAGATGGAGAGGAGACGAGAAGTGAAGACATTGATGTGGTGCCAGAAATTCCTAACAACAATGAAGAGCCAGAACAGGAAGTTCCTGAACAGGGGGAGCAGCATAGTCAGTCAGAGACTACAGATACTCAGATTAGAAAATCATCCAGAGAGCACAGGCCAACATCCACCTCTGAGTATATTTTGCTCACTGAAGAGGGGGAGCCAGAAAGTTTTCAGGAGGTACAAACTCATAAAGAAAAAGAAAAATGGCTTAGGGCCATGCATGATGAGATGAAGTCTCTACAGAAAATAATACTTATGAGTTGGTTGAACTTCCTAAGGATAGAAAAGCTTTGCGAAATAAATGGGTGTTCAAGCTCAAAAGAGATGGGAACGAGAATCTGGTGAAGTACAAAGCTCGACTAGTGGTCAAAGGCTTTGGACAGAAGCACGGAATAGACTTCGATGAGATATTCGCTCTAGTGGTGAAGATGACTTCCATCAGAACAGTTCTCAGTTTAGCAGCTAGCCTTGATCTTGAGGTTGAACAGCTCGATGTAAAGACTGCATTCCTCCATGGCGATTTGGAGGAAGAGATATACATGGTGCAACCAGAGGGATTTGAAGTCAAAGGAAAAGAACACATGGTTTGCAGATTAAAGAAAAGTCTCTATGGACTGAAGCAGGCACCAAGGCAGTGGTATAAAAAGTTCGACTCCTTCATGGTGAGTCAGGAATACCAAAAGACAACTGCAGACCCTTGTGTTTATTTCAAAAGGTCCACTAAAGGTGATTTCATAATTCTTTTGCTCTATGTGGATGATATGCTCATAATCGGACAGGATGCTATGATGATCAAAAATTAAAACAGGAGTTATTTAAGTCTTTTGAAATGAAAGACTTAGGATCAGCACGACAGATTTTGGGCATGCAGGTTATTCGTGATAGGAAAGCTAAGAAATTGTGGTTGTCACAAGAAAAATATATTGAACGAATTCTTGAAAGGTTCAATATGAAAGGTGCCAATGCCGTTAGCACGCCTATCACAGAAAATTTAAAATTGAGCAGAAGTTCGTGTCCCTCGACCAATGAAGAAAAGGAAGAGATGAAGAAAATTCCCTACTCCTCTGCAGTAGGAAGTTTGATGTATGCTATGGTATGCACTCGGCCAGATATATCATATGCAGTTGGTGTTGTGAGCAGATATCTTGCGAATCCTGGAAAGGATCATTGGGAAGCAGTGAAGTGGATCTTCAGGTATTTAATGGCAATTCGAAGTTGTGCTTGAGTTTCGGCAGTTTAAAACCAGTGTTGGAAGGCTTTACAGATGCTGACATGGCAGGTGATCTTGATCAACGAAAGTCAACATCGGGATACTTATTTACTTTCGCAGGGGGAGCTGTTTCTTGGCAGTCAAAACTGCAAAAGTGTGTTGCTTTGTCTACGACAGAAGCAGAGTATATTGCAGCTACCGAAGCAAGTAAAGAAATGATATGGTTGAAACGTTTTCTCCAAGAACTGGGTTTGAAGCAAGACGAGTATGTAGTATTTTGTGATAGCCAGAGCGCTTTGGATTTGAGTAAAAATGCTACTTATCATTCTCGTACGAAGCACATTGATATTAGATATCATTGGATCCGTGATGCCATCGAGAAAAACTTGATGAAGATGAAGAAGATTCACACCGACCGTAATCCCGCAGATGCGATGACAAAAGTTGTTCCGAAGAACAAGTTTGAGCTTTGCAAGAAGTTGGCTAGCATGGACTCCAGGTGAGGAGTCACGGACCGGGTTCGCCCCTCATTGGGCTGGAGGGGGAGAAGTGCAACAACTCTTTCCTCTTGCAACAATCAACGAGCCCTTAATGAGCTTCCATTTTTCATTGCCGAAATAACTTTCAAACCTTTGTCGATCCAAAGCAATCCCCGAAAGCAGATTGAGGCATAAATCAGGAACATGACGAACATCTTTCAAAATTAATGTGTGTCCTACATCGGTTTGTACGCACACATCACCAATCCCTGCAATCTTTGAGTGGCTGGTGTTACCCATTTTCACGGTGCCAAAGTCTCCTGCTCTGTACGAAGTGAAAGACCCCATATTAGGAGTCGCATGAAAAGATGCTCCTGTATCTACCACCCACTCAGTGCCCCGATCTGAAATATGCAGGCATTCATCCTCTCCGAATGAGAAGACTACCAAATCATCTGCAGATGTAATAGCCGCAGTGTTCTTGTCGTCATCCTTTTTCTTCTGATCATGTCCCTCTTTCTGTTCTCTTTTAAAAATTCGACAATACTTTTTAATGTGACCTGTTTTACCACAGTGGTAACACGCAAAATCTCTAGACATTGATTTGCTTCTAGATCTGCCATGACCCTTTGGTCCTCGACTCTTGCTCCTCCCCCTGTTATCTATAACAAGTGCTTGTGGACTGTCTGAAGTCGTTGATTTTCTCCTTGTTTCTTCATTTAGCAAAGAGCTCGTAACCGTACTCATAGACAATACACCATCTGGAGCAGAATTACTCAACGTGACAACTAATGTCTCCCAACTGTCGGGCAAAGATCCCAAAAGCAGCAAAGCCTGTAACTCATCATCTAGAGTCATCTTCATTGTGGTCAACTGGTTCACTAAACTTTGAAACTCATTCAGGTGCTCTGTAACACTGCCACCTTTGAACTTTAAGTTCACGAGTTTTCTGATTAAAAACGCCTTGTTACTCGTAGTCTTTTTCTCATACAAAGACTGTAACGTTTTCCATAGAGTATGCGCATTCTTCTCATTAGCAACGTGATGAAATATGCTGGCATCAATCCATTGTCGAATAGCGGCAACACATCTTCTGTTCAACTTGGTCCAATCTTCTTCTGACATTTTTCTTGTTTGCTTTTATCTCCTTCAATTGGTTCATACAAATCCTTACAGTAAAGGATGTCCTCCATCTTGGGCTTCCATATCAACCAATTGGAATTATTCAACTCAATCATCTTTCCAATAGTATTATCTGCCATCTCACACAAATAAATCTGAACCCTGCTCTGATACCACTTGTTGGGATTTTTAACAATTTTATTTGAGTGAAATAAATAATACTAATCGCGGAAAAATATTTATGTAGCCCAAAATAATCACCAAAGCAATCAGAAAAATATAAAGACAAGCAAACCACCAAGCAACACCAGATTTAACGTGATTTTTCTTAAGTTTACATTCACGGGGCACTACAACAACAATCCACTATATTAAAAATATAATAAAAAATAATGTCTTCTCAAGTTTTTGCCTAAAACTTGAGGAATACAAATATAAGAGAGGGATACAGGGTTACCACAAGAAGAACCCTAAATTTGACCACGTGGAACAACGTCAGAATCCACGAAGAAGAAGTCCTGAAGAGAACTGCTCTTCTCTCTCTCTCTCTCTCTCTCTCTCTCTCTCTCTCTGTTTTGCCGAACAAAAAAACTGCCGCTCACAATTCTCTTTTTTGTCAGTCTAAAAAACAAAAGAGAAAGGAAGACATAATAAACATTATGCACTGTTCACGTACATCACCTCATCCATGCATGGGTACCAAACTATGTAATCAAAAGAAATGGCCCATCATAGGTTGGATCAAAAGAAAGGCCATCTGGGCTGGGCTCACACCCAACACTTTATTCATATTTTATCCAAACAACAAAACATTTATTCTTACGTTTATCAACGAGAATAATTCAAAACACAACCAAACACAAAATCATTTTATCCTTATTTATATTCATTTATGCTTGGATAAATATATACTAAAAAATAAATCATATTCCTGTTCCAAACAGAGACTAAGAGGTGTTTCTGCTTCAATAAACACATACATAGTACACATAAAACTCCTTGATACATGTCATAAGCACATGCAAAATATTACTATAGGTCTTTTTAAAAAAACTCTCCATACCATGTCTTTATTCTCCAACACATTTGATTGCAACAATTCTTCTTTTTTTTCTTTCTTTTTTTCTTTTTTGTGTTCTTCTCCTGTTTATGCTTTTAGTGGCTCGGGTCCCTCCCGTTGCAGAGACTTACAGCCAAACCCACCTTTGCTTGTCTGAAACACAAAAAGCATAAAAAGTCTTTATAAAATCAAAGGCCCCATCTCCATGTGGCCATATTCTTTATATACATATACACACACACACACAGCTACTCTGATCTCTTTGCGAGTGTGCTATCAATTTGATCTCACATTCAAATTAATTAAAAAGCAAGTACGAGTTGAACATGCACACATGAAAAAGAACCCATCTCATCTTACTCATGGACATATTGACAGACAATCACATCCCAATAAAACAAAGCCAATTCAGCCACTTCTCTTACAATCCATTGAGCAAACTAACCCATCCAATATTGGATTAAAAAAAAAGGATTATGGATCATGGATAATGTTAATATGTTATATACAGTCTCATGTGTAGTCCCGAGTGCAATCCCTCCCATCATGGTTAAATTTGTATTTAGGATTGTATATTTCATTTAATAATACAAAACATGTATAATTAAAAATAAATAAATATATATTCTAATGAATCATATACACACATAGAAAAATAAAAAAATTTATATGAAATGACTTTTTAGTGAAATAAGACTATACGCTAGAAATAAGAACCGTGTAAACAGCATGCATGTATATACATGTATATATATAATGACATTTGTTTGCTCTTCCTATATTTTTCTCTCCCTCTCTGCACACAGTCCTTAGATCTTCTCTCCCATCCACACTTTGTTTCATCTGTACTGCACAACTTAATAGGCTCCGATTCCTTCTTGTTCATGTGCTTAGGGTTTTTCATTTCCATTATCCACACGCGCACATGCAATAGGAACTTAGATACCATAATTTAATTATGACTAGGTAGGTTATTGATATTTGAGAATTTGTTGGTATTCAACCATGCACATGAGATTCTGGATTCCCTTTCAATTCTTTAATGGATCATGGTTGGGCAATCTAAGGATACTGGAAACCTCCTATCTGTGTTTGAAACGTGGACCTTCTTTAATTTTTATTTACATTCCCACTTAGGGTAAGGGATAGGGTTCTGCTTTTGATGATGGAATGACTTACATTCCAATATCCTTTCTACTCAGATGTTTTATCTCTAGGGTTAGGGTTTGGTTAGCCATAAAGCTCACATTCACCTTTTTGTTTTTGGAGTGATCCAACTGTTTATTTGCATTCCATGATTTTACTCTAATGGGGTTAGAGTGCTAAAACTAGGGCTTCATTATTTTTAACATTTTTCCACATGTAACTAGTATATTGGATTTTACTCTAATAATTGTTTATTATGAGGGGACACTGTGATTTATTAAGGGCAATTTTCCCTTTTGATCTGGAGTTTTTATATGGGCAATTAGCATATTTAGCCCCTGAAAATTCAATATTTACAAAAATAGCCCCCCCACCCGAATATTTGCAAAAACTAGGCCCGGAGACATTTTACACTGGAGACGGATTATATATAATCCGTCTCCAGTGTTGCAACCCGATGTTCCAAAAATAGGCCCCCCAAAAAATTTTATACTGGAGACGGCATATATATATGCCGTCTCCTGAAGACGGTTTATATATATACCGTCTCCAGGAGACGGTATATATATATACCGTCTCCAGGGACGGCATATATATATGCCGTCCCCGCTGCCAAGCCCTAAAACACCTCCATTTTCACCTCTTTTCTCCCTCTTTCACCCACCCACCCGTTGCCAACCCCGACAAATCATCAAAAACAAGTTTGAATCCGAAGGTAAACATCAAAACCCTAAATGTTCATGAATTTTATTATTTATTTGTCAATTTTTTTGATTTTATTGAATAAATTAGGGTTTTTATAAAAAAATCCTAAATGTTGAATGTTGAATTTATTTATTATTGGAATGTTGATTGTATGATGTTTTGTTAAGTGAAATGCGAAGTTTTTTAGGGTTTTGGTTATTTGAAAATGTCTTATTTGTCAAAATAAACTTTTAAATCTTAAAAAAATTTGAAATTTTTTTTAAAAATTGTATGGCCTTAGGAAATAATTCAATGGCCTCTTAGTAAACATTTTTAAAAAATTAAAGGCTATTTTTAGGAAATATGCTTTGTATGTGTTGCATGAATGTTTTTTGTGTTTAATGTGTATGTGTTGGATGGATTTTATTATTATGAATTTAGAAATATATTTACTAAGTTGAATAATTTATGGTTTAGATGGTAAAGAAATCCGATGTCCCGTTAATGTACTCTTTTAACGGGAGGATTGTTCGACGCGAAGGTAGTTCATTTTATGAAGGAGGTACCATGAAAACCACCATCATAAATAAGAAGATCTCTTATGTCGATTTACTCCAAATGATGTACCATTTGACGGGGACCGATCCAAGTCTTTACAAATTGTCCATGACTGTTGTGCATCCAACTCACGACGGAAAGTGTTTGGGTGCCCCTCTCGAAGATGATACGGGGGTGAAAGTTATGATAATGATGTACCCAAAGCACGCGCATATCATTCAAATATGGTTAGAGAAGGAAGAGATCATACAAAGAGTCCGTGGCGCGATGAATTATGATGCAGAAGATTCATATCCTTCCATTGTTCGTGAACCATATCAACCTTCATCGTCGTCGTTTGTTCCGTGCACCCAAGAGAATATTATTGATGCAACACCGACCAATGCCTATGGGAGTGTGAATATACCACATTTGTAAGTATTGTGAATTTATAGGATGTTTTTGGTGGGTGTATTCATATATGTAAGTATATTGTGTTTGCATTTATAGGTCCCCATTTCATGACATGGGTTGGGACGATATTCGTGAAGGAATTGAAGTGAACAATGAAGGAGAAGAAGATCAAGAAGGGGGAGAAGAAGAAGATCAAGATTGGGGAGAAGAAGAAGATCAAGAAGGGGAAGAAGAAGAAGAGGATGATTATGATTTTCATGATTATGAGTTTCATGCATTTTCATTTCTGTGTATTGTATTTGTGTATTTTCATTGGTGTTTAGAAACAGGAGTCAAGTGATTACAATGGATTTATGTAAATATCAATGCATTCTTATTATATTTATGCATGTTCAAGCAGGAATTTTTATACAGGTGAGATAGCCAAAGTTGTATACAACTCAAAAAAAAAAAAAAAGGACTGAAGACGGATTGTATATAATCCGTCTCCTGGAGACGGATTATATACAATCCGTCTCCAGGAGACGGGTTATATATAACCCGTCTCCAGTGTAAATCCATACCATTTACACTGGAGACGGATTACACTGGAGACGGATTATATATAATCCGTCTCCAGTGTAAAATACCTACGGGATAATCCGTCTCCAGTGTAAAATACCTGCGGGGCTAGTTTTTGCAAATATTGGGTGGGGGGGCTATTTTTGCAAATTTTCAATTTTCGGGGGTTAAAAGTGCTAATTACCCTTTTTATATATTTGCACACAAATTAGTAAGGCGTTGACCGGTCAAGGGCCTTTTTTTTTTGGCTTCAAAGTGAAGACTTAATTTTAAATTGCATATTTTTTTTCAAAATAAACTTATATTGTTTCAAATCTTTTTATGTTCCAAATGCTTTCCTATTCACTTAAGCAGATTATAAGTTTAATTACAATTTTAATTAGTCTCACAACAATAAAAGAGGTTGTTGTTAAATATTATGTAAAGAAATACTTGATCCATAAGTTGTTCATGATAAAAAGTGATAGGATGTGCAAATAGGGCCGACCTTGAAATTATCAATTACAAATGGGGCCCCACGCGAACTAATATAATGGGCCCCCAACGTATACGTAAATTTTATTCTATGATTTAAAAAATTATGTGAAAAAAGGCAAAATGAAAACAAAAAACATAAAAAGTGTAAATTGTTATTATTTTTTAAAATACATAAATGTTTTTTCTTTTCTTTTAAAAGAATACAAAAGCAATGAAAAAATCCTAAAACAGTGAGATTTTTTCATTCTACTAATAAAATGATAGTGGTCTATAGTCGAGTCGTAAATTTTAAAAATTGTTCAAACTCAACTCATTTATCTAATTGAATAAGCTTCAGTCGAGTCGAGTCGAGCCCAAGTGACTCGGTTTGTTTAGCACCCCTATGTGTCTATATTAAGAACCAGTCCAATATGCCAATGCCTGCATGCATTTACATGCATCCACATGTAAATGCATGCATATATGTGCACCCACATGCCTTTATTAATTTAATGTGAATGGGGTCAAATATTAAAGGCTCGGGGCAATTTTCTGTTTTGGTTTCATTTATCTTCAACCTCCAACATCTCAATGGAATTTTCTCACTCAGTGGATCAGCTTTCTAATTACATGCCAATTCAGTTGTAACTTGTAAACATGTGGAATATTTCACAAAGTCAGTGAAATGAAATCCATAACTAATTAAGCATCTGATATTAGTTCCCAATATTTGATTCCACTCTTTCTAATCATCTAAGTCAAAAGAAGCTGAACTCAATATCAAGGTACGGATTATTAGAATTAGAAACCAAGGGACAGGTTAATTATACACATAAGTAATAAATCCTGTTTTAAGAATGTTAAAGATTTCAATTTTCTGGTTCCCAAAGCAGAAAAACATCAGTCAATTCAACATATTCTGATCAATTGGGCAGTCAAAGTTCCTCTTAACGAGGCTGAAAGCACCATATATGTTTCATTACTTCTTCAGTACATGACACAGTATTAAACTTCTGTACTTGCTTAATTATACTGCATGTCAACTTGTGCCTTATGTTCCCCTAATATTTTTTTATTAATCAGGGCACTAATGAAACATGGCATGAAATCATTTCTAAAAAATTTGAACCCATGCCATCCCACAGAAAAAGAACACATTGATTTTAGTGTTAATAATTTGGTGGGACCTGGGACATTCTCTTTTAGCAAGGAAAGAATGTGTCAGCTGTGGTGTTTGTATACTGTCAATTTATCTATCACTGAATTACCCGGCATTAATACAATTTGCTTTTGTGGTGGCAAGGGACTATTCTGTCAATAGTCCAATAAAAAAGGATTAAAATCCAAAAAGAAATGGACACGTATATCCCCACACACTATTGGTCTAATAACACTAATTAAAAAAAATAAAAAATACATATATAAATTTAATTTAAATATCACTAATCTCACAAATCATCTGACAATCGACCTGTCAACCTTCCTATATAAAAATCGACAGTTGGTCTGTCAACCTTTTACTTAATAAATTCGACAGTCACTTTGTCAACCATTCTTTACAACCTTCGACAGTCTCCTTGTCAACCTTCATTTACAAACTTCGACAGCAACTTTGTCAATCTTCCTTTACAACTTTTTATAAGAGGTCTGTCGATCTGGGAGGGATTGTTCGACCTTCGCAGTGTCGAATAGAATATTTTTTTAAATTAAAACTTGAGACACAGTTAACCACATTTAACATTCAATATACATCAAATATATCAACACATCCACATTACATTTAACACTCACATTACAATTACACATGACTACTAATAAAAACACTTGAACGAAAAGCAACAACTAATTTTTTCAACCTCCTTGCATTTGCATGCAAAGCTATTGCAGGAAATCAAAACCAATTAATCCAATCCACATACTCTAATTTAAAACCAAAATCTTGTTGGAAAATTAATACATTTCCTTAAAAAAATGTATTAATTAGTTTCCAAATAAAGATTAAAAATTTAATGGGATAAACATTTTATTTTTTGTAACGGCTGGCAACGTTTGAATTTTAAACGTTGGAAATAAATATGATAATCGAAAACGCTTATCATAATTGGTGAGTGTAATTATTGCCAACGTTACACCTCCAACGGTCGAATCTCTGTGCCTGTAAAGATTCATATGATGCCAAAAACTAATCCTCCTCAAACAGAATTCTTATTTTTCTTATTCTTTTGGGCGATCAAGTCTGCGACCGGTTCAACTTCTCTTCTTGCTTACACCAAGAAGAGAACAACGAGGGCTGGGGTTTTTTTTTTTTTTTTATCTTGGGAACAGATCGTCGAGAACCCTGTGCGATTGAGGGGGCATATTCTGTTCTGAAGACAGCGTTACCACGTGACTCCATATCAGACTCTTCTAATTCATGTCTTCATATTCTTTCTTTTTTGTTTGATAATAGCTAATTTTTCCAATAATTTCAGAACAGAATAAAAATTGTTGCATGTTATTAGCATCCAGATAGTGAAGAGTTTAATTTAGACAATTGAAATTTTGATGATTTCTAACCTACTGTTATGTTGCTTTGGAGGCAAATTTCATAAACATGGTTCGTACCTTTGTCTCATCTAATACACTGTTGATTTGAAAATTTGATCTTCACTACTCTCTCCTTATATGTGATGGATTTTTATCTTTTGTTGTGTTTCCTTTAAATCGGTGCAAATATTAAAGGCTTATGATATTTTATTATTGCATTTAGAATTCGATCGAGTTCTATTTAGGAAATGTTTTGGTGGATTTAATTGATGAATAATCTTTTAAGTTTGCAGTTTTAGAAAAGAAAAATAAGACAACTTGTATTTTGCATTAATTGCATTTAATTTGTGCATTATTATGATTCATTGATGCATGAAGACGTTCCAGTTGAGCTGGCCTCCCATGTAAATTAAAGCAGCTGTTATTATGTTTTTCAAATAATGGTAAATTAATGCATGCATATAGAGTTTCTAAATTTCTTTGATGTATTTTATCATTGCATTTTATATGTCTAGATGATTTTACATGTGTCATGATATAACATTTTTATCACAAAATTATATCATAGTTGAGGTGATAATTTATAACGAGATCATGTTGAATATCTTAATTCATATTGCATGTAGAATATCATATGAGGTTTATATTAATTCTTTTAATAGAATTGTCATATTCTCTGCTGTGACAAATGTGTGGTGTAGAATATTACGTTAGCCATTTGTCCTATAAATTTTGATATTGATATGCTTGATGATGGAGAACTTATGGTCGTTCATTATTGTATATGTTTTATTGAGCTAAGTTATTATTTTTGGTAGCTCCAATAATAGATATGAAATTTAATAAAATATCTTTATGTGTTTAATATTGAACCAAAAAAAAATTGTTATTGCATGGCGTTATCTTAAAATTGTATAGGCATGCATCCATGCATAAAAATCATGTGCATAAATTGAAAATTTTTTTTAAACCAAGTGATTTGGCACATAAACGTTTTACTTTTATGAAACATATGGATGTTTTAATGAGTAATATGAAACGTCTTCATTAATAAATTGCAATCTTTACGGGGTGGTCTGTAAAATACTGTGTTGCAATTTGACATATATTGAAATGTACAGTGGCATGGAAACTCTTTATATCGGGAAATTCTTTGATCATTGCTAATATTATTATTTTATGAATGACATGGAAATGAAATATGCATGATGGATTTTATTGATAGACATGAATAATAATAACGAGACTGTTATTTTGTTTTCCATTTTAGTGGTTTTACATACAAATCGATGTATCCATTATTATATTCTTGTTCTTTCCATTTTGATCATGTTATTAAATTAAATTATTATTTTGTATATGTGATAATGGTTTAATTTGTTATCATAGCTTGGTTTTTTATTAAATTCCAACAATGAGGTGAAAGGACATGGATATATACAATATAGTCAGATCTTTGAAAAAGACTATATCAATTTTTCAAGAACAATGATATATGTTATATGAGGCTATTGGAATTCTCCTCTGATATTATATTATGATGATCATTCTTCTGGAAATCTTCCTATATTTCGATGATATATTTCAAGATATGAAGCAAGCGCTCTACATATTCTTCTACGGATATCTTATATGCTAGTTATCAATTCAAGGGAGAATATTATCTTATATTGTGTCTTCTACTTTTCTGATGCATATGGTGTGAGTATTATTTGGGTTTCATATTTTTGAATATTCTATAAGAAGCAGCAATGACAAATATAATGTCTATTGAAGGTATGTGATTAAATACCATTTTATTTTAATAGTACATGCTTACATATATATAACTTGGTAAATATAGCATATTTTATATATCCATGACAATGTGGGAGTTTCTTTGTAACTTATATATTTATGTGATAAATATGACCAAGTTTTGGGAATTAAAAACATGTGATATGTAGAGAAAACTAAAATAAATTGTAAGTGGATTCTATTTATGTAAAAAATAAATGATCATTTATGAGTAGAGATTTATTTCATAATTATCTCCTAATTAGAAATGCCATGCATTTATTTATGGAATAATTTATAAATTCATATTAATGTGGGGGTTATTACTATGACCAGAGAATTAAATGCATGTAATTTGTAAAGGAAAGTAAAATGGATTTCATAAATGTTTCATATAGCTGACATATATATGCTCATTTTTTTATTAGAGATATTTGTTTCATTATTATTATTTTAAATTGAGAATTTGATGAATATATTTATTCATGAAATAATATGTGGGGGACATATTTGAATATATGAAATAAATGAGCATGATGTTTTTATTTTATAGCATGTTAATCAAGTCAAGAAATTATGAGTATTAGAAAAAAGATTTATATATTATAATTATATATTCATCGGTGAATATTACACTTCATAAAACATGCTATTCTATGAGTTGTGGGGGTTGTGAATAAATTCACATGTAACCTTAAAAAAAAAATTATACTAGCGAGAGGGATAGGATACCCCGAGTTTATACTCTTAATGGGATCTCATACAACATGATGTAATCTCACTTCATTTCGTCAAATCAGTGAGCAATATTGCAGATCCACTTACTAAAAGTCTAGCGAGGAGGCTAGTCTTTTTTGCATCGAGGGGGATGAGTCTAAAGCCTATAATGTAGTACCACAGTGGACACCCTACCTATCCAAATAGAGATCCCATGAGGAAATGTTCAAAGGGAAAACAAACTGATGTGTATCTATGTGAAGTACTGAAATAAAATTGAACTTTAATGTTTTATTTAAAGAACATCCCTATGGTACCAGTACTTTTAACTGTGTCAGCATAGAAAGAGAAATAGTTCTAAATGAATTCAAGACCTCTAAGGCAGGGTGTGGCACCGCACAGTGTACCATTTGAGAATTCTACTATGTGAGTGTGATCGTGGGGCCGCGATCTATGAGAACAGGGGCTGATCTCTAAAACACTCATGAATCAAGATAAGCGTAGTAGCCGCAATGCCCACACCAATAAAGAACCTGGTCTAGTGCTTATACTTTGTTGTCTGACTTACTGAAATTTGATCAAAACGGTCTAGTTCAAGACCTAGTTCACTACGTCCCTTCAAATGGAAGTTAGTTAACACTAAGTGAGGTTCAAAGCCCTAAGCTACCTCACCGAACACAGAGTATTGTATCGCCCAAATTTATTTTTTATTTTCTTTATAATAAAATTATTTAATCTTGTGGGGGATTGTTGGAAAATTAATACATTTCCTTTAAAAAATGCATTAAGTAGTTTCCAAATAAAGATTAAAAATTTAATGGGATAAACGTTTTGTTTTTCGTAACGGCTGGCAACGTTTGAATTTTAAACGTTAGAAATAAATATGTTAATCGAAAACGCTTACCATAATTGGTGTGTGTAATTATTGCCAACGTTACACCTCCAATGGTCGAATCTCTGTGCCTATAAAAAGCCACCTTCGCAGAGATTCATATGATGCGAAAAACTAATCCTCCTCAAACAGAGTTCTTATTTTTCTTATTCTTTTGGGTGATCAAGTCTGCGACCGGTTCAACTTCTCTTCCTGCTTGCACCAAGAAGAGAACAGTGAGGGCTGTGTGGTTTTATCTTGGGAACGGATCATCGAGAACCCTGTGCGATTGAGGGGGCGTATTCTGTTATGAAGACAACGTTACCACGTGACTCCATATCAGGCTCTTCTAATCCATGTCTTCATATTCTTTCTGTTTTGTCTGATAATAGCTAATTTTTTCAACAAATCTCACATTGAATAGACAGTTTTTTTAAAACTCCATCTATCTCAAAATCCTCACTCCCTGAGTTTTTCTAAAATCTTACAACTAAATAATCATACTCATTAACCCAATCCTAACAAAGCCATAAACAATTGATGATTTTACTTTACATTTAATGTTGAATGTGGTCAAATGTGTCTTAGGTTTTTTTTGAAAAAATATTCGGTTCAACTCGGTTAAGGTCAAAGGTTGTAAAGGAAAATTGACAGAGATTCTGTCGAATTTTGTAAAGGAAAGTTGACAGAGCTGCTGCCAAAGTTTGTAAAGGAAGGTTGACAGAGAGACTGTCAAAGATTGTAAAGGAAGGTTGACAGGGTGACTGTCGAAGATTGTTAAATAAAGGTTGACAGACCAACTGTCAATTGTTCTAAAGGAAGGTTGACAGGTCGACCGTCGAATGGTTGGTGAGATTAGTCATGTTCAAATTAAATTTATAAATGCTTTTTTATTTTTTTGGTTGGTGGTATTAGGCAAATGGTTGGTGGGAGTAGACGTGCCCAAAAGAAATAGACTGTGTTTAACAAAACAGTCACCTCCATTTGAATAGAGAATTAAGTTATTCTGATGTTGAGGTTTATGACTATTCTAGTATAAATAAGGATAAAGTGATTTTGTATTTGGTTATGTTTTTAATTATTTTTGTTAGAAAACGTAATAATAAAGTTTTTATTGTTTGGGTAAAATGTGACTGAGGTATGGATAAGAATTTATAAAAGGTAAAAAATTGATCACAGTTGATTTATAGAAGATGATAACAGTTGATTTGATAATAGGTCAACATATTATTTTGGGTTGAATAACCTGAAATAACTTAATTATAAGGATTGGTTGGAATCCATATACCACTTTATACCAGTTAATTTTAGCATACAGATTCTCATTTGTTCCACAGCCTTCCAAACATTCATTTTGAGGTAATTCCGACTAATTCACATTTATTCTGGACCCTATTCTCAAACCAAATGGGATCTAAAGGTCCGATTTGATAATATTTCTCGTTTTTCTTTTGTTGTATTATCTAATTACTTGACACTTTTTTTTTATGCAACTGGTAGACGATTGCTACCCCGATTTCATATAGAGAATGAGATTACAACATCAGATAATAAAAACATAAAGAAAATACTTACATGCAATTGGAAATAGATGAGGAATCTATTCCACTCCCAATTAGCATCAAAACTCGATCTAACACCTCACGATACTAAGTTAATACCTCCTCGGTGTAGCTCGATGGACGCAGCACCCACAATGCATCGCCCCAGTCCCTGATGAACCCTTATGTGGCCTCCCATAAGTTCTCCATATAAAAGCGTTGGCATCGGAATACTACCGAGTTCCTCGTGAGCCAAATCACCCAAAGTCCTGCCTGAACCACCATACGACGCACCTTTGCGTCAGCACTCCCCATGACTGGCCATTCTCCTCGTCGCCGTCCAAAATTCGCCCAAAGAAGGCCAATTCAGGCGGTGGTGGCAGAGTGAACCCATCCTCTCCCACAGCTCTCTTACAACCGAACACTCGCTGAACAAATGATCCACAGTTTCCGTGCCACCATTGCAAAGGACACACACAGTCGAAATATTGGGGCACCACTTCGACACATAGGGCTTTGTGAGAATCCTACCGTGACACACCAACCACACGAAAAACTTGACCGCCGAGATCCAAATGATCCCTAAGAGTGAGTTGCCAACCGTCTCCACCATACATATCTTTGACGCACGATATAACCCTCTCTCGATGCGCTCCCCCATCGCACCCTGTCAGGAACGCCCGAAGCAAGAGGCGCACCCACCAGAGTTCGAGCTAGCTCTGTCGCCTGCGTAGACTCGGAAGGCGAGGGTGGCCTGACAAACCGCAGCCTCCATCCGCCCACTTGGGCATTACATAGCCAAAACGAACACTTGAAATCTTTAATTCTTTTAATCATTCATAAATAACTCAAATCATATTCTATTGATTTCTCAACACCTATCAAAATTGAATTTTTATAAAAAAAAATTATAGACTTAGGGTTATTAAACTGACACTCACAATAACACAAACATTGCATATCAAACAAAGCAAATAAATAAATACAGATCACTGACTGGACCCGCATTAACACACATATTGCAGTCTATACATAAATGAGAGGAATCTTATGTAATGGTGGAGTATTTACATAGTTTATCTGGAATCCCACTAAAAAAATATATGGAACTGCTTGAGGGGAATGTACCTCACACTCTGCTTTGCCTCTGGGCTTTGGCAGTGATCAGGGTTTTCCTTTTCATTTGTTAAAACATAAACACATAATGTACTGTGACTACTGAGGCCCCATTGCAACTAGGATTTAATGGGAGACATCTGCTCTCTCTCTCTCTCTCTCTCTGTCGTGCCTGAGTAGGCTATTGTAGCTAAAATCAATTTTTTTTGTGTCACATGGACCTTCTTGGGTATGAGTGGATGGAAGTACAATCCCTTACTCTGGAAGGCAATATTGAAAGTTAGAATAATACAGACATGTGAGTTGTGACATACATTTGTAATGTAAGTTTTTTTTATGCATGTATTATAATTTTTTTCAAGAGGCAATGTGGATGGGGATTCAGTAGGTTGTCCAGATGTATTATCTCAAAATCTCATGTGATCACTACAATGGTGAATATATTTGCTGTTGTTGCTTTATTTTATAAATTTCATGTCAGAAGAAACTTGGTTTTGACCAAATATATTTTGGAACAATAAATAAGTTTGGTTCTTTATTTAAAGTGTAGAACCATTGGATTGTGTTCTACTGGTCAAGAAGATTAACGTATCATATTTTATATTTACATTCTCATAATCATTTTTTTGGTGAATGAAAAAATTGGATCAAAATTATGTTAAGATACATGATGAATGTGTTTGATAGTTCGGGGAAAAAGAAATAGTCTAATATTGAAATTTTGGAAAAGACATAGTGTGTTTATACTTTATATAGAGCGCTGATACACTCAATTCTATCATAATGTATGTTACAAAAAAATTATTTTTTTCAAAACAAAAAACACAATTATTTTTTATTCTATACTTCATTACATATAATAATATATATAGTGTATAATTTTATAATAAAAGTGTAGACTGTGGATGGAGCTGCACAAGGAGTTGTAAATATCATTTGTTTGTTTATATATGGTGGGTTAGACATAAATTGGGCCCCAAGGGGCACTTCAATTTTATGGATCAGAGAAGACCTACATTGTGGTAGGCTTGACCCAAAAACACAATGCGCTCACCCCCCACCCAATTAATTTGGTTCGCATGTGTTAAAAAAAACATTTGGACAAAATTTATTTATTTTTGGGTCTAGAAATTTTTTTAGCCCCTGGAAAACTATACACGCTGTCTAAATACTGATATGGTTTAAGAGTGTTATTATAAACAATTTTTTTTACTAGCCCCAATTCCAATTTCATATGCGTCAATAGAAAATTAACGGCGTATGTACTCACATGAACGAAGTATATATTTTGATAAAAAAAAATTACATTTTTTATAAATGCATCAATGTAATTCATTGAAATATGTGCTTCATGTTTTATAAAAACATTTACCTCATTAGATGAGGTGTGCTATTTTAAAAAAAATTCAAAACACATGTAGACTGGAATTAGGGCTGGAAATGAGACTGTACGTAACATTATTTGTGGTTTAAAAACTGTTCTTGAAGAGGTCCTTAGGCTATGAAGAGTTGCATGGTGTAATTGTCTTTGGGAGAGCATAAAAGCTGCGGTGGAGTCGGGCGTATGCCACAGACGCGAACACGAACACAAACGATCATTCCCATCGTTGCGTCGACAACCAACAGATTTGTTATCGTATCCTGTTTTCAGTCCATCGCGTTTCCCCAACTCCGCAAAAACAATGCTTCCTAGCACCGTAGGCCACCCCGTGTCTTGGCACAGCGTACGCCTATGGACATGCTCCCAAACAGAGCCTAAACATTGTCTACATATTGCGGGTTGACACATAAATTGAGCCCAAGGGGAATCCCACTTTCTTGGACAGTGAAGAGTCACATTATGGTGGGCTTGGCCCAAAAAACAAACAAGCGCACATGCGCCCAACCTAGTTAATTGAGTGCTGCTACACTCAGTTTTTTTTTCAATCCAAAATACATACTTATATACCTCGTTACAGACTCAGTGAAGTATATACCTCATTAGATGATATATATATATATCTCATTAAATTTTTTCTTACACTTATTAAAATGGGTTCATTAAATTCGAAATTGAGCGACATGCACTTTTCATCAAAGCATATACCTTATTAAATGATGTTTACTATTTAAAAAAAAATGAAAATACTTGAGGTCTGAATTTTGATTGGTGAATGTGACTAAGTGTATCATTTTCCTAGTTAATTTGGTTTGTGTATAGGGATGGCAATAAGACAGGCTTGATGAAACCCAAACCCAAACGCGCTAATAAAATAATATCCCAAACCAGTGACAAGTTTTATTTTCCTGTGTCAACAGGGATGTAAAAAACCCAAACCCACCTCAGATCCTGCCCCGTCCCATTTAGGTCGGATTAGACATAATGAATTTGGAAAGCAAATATTATAGCATGTTTTCATGAAATTTAAATCTATCTAACAATTTACATATGGATAAAACAATCATTAAAACATAACCTACAAAATAATAAAAGTAATATAAGAAACATGAACATTTATCCTATAACAAATATTATCATTTTAAAATAATATAAAGAATAAAAACTAATAAAACATCAAACATGACATCCATTTGGGTTAGAGCATGGTTTGAAAATATTTGATCTTGATATCAATTGCACCCGAGGTGGGTTTGGGATGAATTTTATTAAGTAAACCTGCTTCATGTCCCTAACCCACCGGTTTTTATTCTATATTCCCCGAACCTACCTCAAAACCTGAACTCGACCTAACCCAGTTGGGTTGGGTACCCAACTAGGATAGTTCTACTGTCATCCCTATTCGCGTGTGTTAAAAAAAAATTTAGACAATTTATTTATTTATTGGTCTAGAAATTTTTGTACTCCCCTAAAAACTGTACATACTATCTAAACATTGTTTAAACGCAGTCCTCTAAGAAATCCTTAGGCTGTGAAGAGTTTTTTTTTTTTTTTTTTACATAGGTCCCGCAGGACAATTAAAGACTACAAGTCTCGCAGAGCGATTATAGGCTCAGCCCAAAGGGCTATGAACAGAAAGCAAACCCGAGCACTTTTGGGCTCATAGCACACATACGTACAACACGGGCCAATGAGACCCACGCCTCACCTGTTTCCTGGGTTGCCCCATGAGTCGAACCCACATCCTTTGAAAGGATGGTGGGGTGTCCTACCACTGCTCCAAAGCAGTACGGGACTAGTCTGTGAAGAGTTGCAATGGTGTAATTGCCCATGGAAGAGGTGCCTTGAGTAGCCGCTTGGACCATAAAAACTACCCAGCCATGCATTTTAAGCATCGAATCATTTACTATAGTAGTCATGCAAGTCCCTTACAGTCTGCATTAGAGTCTCCATTGCGATTCATTAACTCTATAGCACTCTAGTCAATAAGTGAGGGGGTTATATGGATAATTGGATATTCAGATATTTGAAAGTTTGGTATTAGTATCACCCTTTTTTTTATATTTATTCTATATCAACGATATATATTTTTTTTTGGCAAACAAATGTATTGGACAAAAATAAATAAAAACGACCATCAGTATTTTTTCCTATTAAAATATTTTTAGTGACACATTAAGCTTATATTAAATATCAGGGCACACACCATTTTTTTTTTTTTTTCTGTTAAAATATTTTTAGGGACACATAATTTGAACGTTGAGAGATAACGTTCTTCTCAATGGCGGGAGATGGTAAACCCATCCATCACAACCGTCAAACCAATGGACTTCCTCACTGAAATTACAATATTACCCCCTCATCGTTCCAATCCAACAAATCAACAGACGCCGAGTCCACCTCCACTGGTCCCTTCCCATGGCCGGTCTCCTCCTCTTCTCCCCTTCACGTCCTCCGAAACCCTACCAAAACCTTAGAAACCCTACACCGTCGATTCTCTGCCGTTCATCCCGGCGGGAACTCGCACTCTGGACGGCCTCCGCCGTCTCCCTGACCCTGACCCTAGGGCTCTCCTTCGGTGCCCTAGCCGCCTCTGAAGAACCTCCCCTTCCTCCTCCTCCTCCTCCTCCTACCTCAACTGCTTCGAAGAAACCTTTGTTTGGTGGGATCTCGAACACCAGGTCGTGGTTTCAGTACGACGGGGACGGTTTCTCCATCCGCGTCCCGCCTCAGTTCGATGACGTCACGGAGCCCGAGGTGGGGAAAAGAGGGATCTTTCGGTAAATCATTGTTCATTGATTGATTTTGGGATCTCTTATGAATCGCTGGTTTTGGTATGGATGGATTTGATGTCCAGTTGATTTTATTTCTTTTTACATATTGTGAAAATGGTGTTCTTCGGAAGTTTGGCAATTGGGGTTGTTGTATTATAGCATTTGAAACACGTTTAGATGATTTTGCTTTTGCAGGAATTAATACCCAAGTGGCTCCATCTTTTGAAGAAATAAAAAACCACGTAGCATTTGAAAGGGCTTGAAATGAGTTAATTTTCATTTAAAACAATTTTGATAACAGTTTTCCAGCAAACATACTTTTTTTAGATTCTTGAAAAATCATTTTTTATAATTAAAAGTTATTTTTTGGTTTCTTTGGATCCTTGGGGGCATTTGAAAACAAGTTTGGATTAAGTGATCCAAAGAATCCAAACTTGTTTTCAACGCTTTGATACCTCTTCTACTGTGCTCCCATGGGACCTTTTCCTTGTTGATGTTATCCTTTAATTGGGCTCTTGACCCTTAATATATTAAGGCAAGTGCCTATCATTCCCATCAAAAAAAAAAAAAGTTGATTCTTGCAAAATCAAAATCTCCAAAAGCTATCCAGACATGTTTCCCAATGTTATCTTATTAGTTATAAACAGTTAAAAGAGAGAAAAATATGCTTCCTTGGAACCTAATTTCAAAAGCAGTTCTAGGTGAAAAGCTCATTTTCGAACATATTTCCAAACGCTACTATTGATATTTTGATTCTTGTTGATTTTGTTTCTTTCGATGATTTTAGTTGAGTGTTCTTTTTTTTAAATTCCCTTTATTGTGAATGTAGGATTATAATGTGGGATTGACATTATATGGTGATAAAGCGAAACCAAAGACCTTTGCTGCGCGATTCGCATCTGCAGATGGGTATGTTTTTATTCAAAGTTTTATTTCTTGCTTTGCTTGAACAATTTGAATGAAGTTTCTACTAAACAGAAGTGCCTTTTTGTTGCCTCTTTCTAAACCATTTTACTAAATTCATCTCTTGAGCATGCAGATTACATGCTTAGATTTGAGCTTCTATTTGTATTCTTAATGTTTAGCTTTTGAGCTTCTTGTACTTTGGTCAGCTAGCTTTGCATGGACATGTTGTTCTCTTGTTGTTGTCGTATCCTGTTTTCAGTCCATCGCGTTTCCCCAACTCTGCAAAAACAATGCTTCCTAGCACCGTAGGCCCCCCGTGTCTTGGCACCGCGTGCGCCCATGGACATGCTCCCAAACGGAGCCTAAACACTGTCTATATACTGTGGGTTTGACACATAAATTGAGCCCAAGGGGAATCCCACTTTCTTGGACAGGGAAGAGTAACATTATGGTGGGCTTGGCCCAAAAAACACACAAGCGCTCATGCGCCCAGCCTAGTTAATTGAGTGCTGCTACACTCAGTTTTTTTTTTAGTCCAAAACACAGACCTATATACCTCGTTATAGGCTCAGTGAAACATATACCTCATTAGATGATATATATACCTCACTAAATTTTTTCTTACACTTATTAAAAATGGGTTCATTCAACTCGAAATTGAGCGATATGCACTTTTCATCAAAGCATACACCTCATTAAATAATGCTTACTATTTAAAAAAAAATGAAAACACTTGAGGTCTGAATTTTGATTGGTGAATGTGACTGAGTGTATCATTTTCCTAGTTAATTTGGTTTGTGTGTAGGGATGGCAATAAGACAGGCTTGATGAAACCCAAACCCAAACCCGATAATAAAATAATATCCCAAACCAGTGACAAGTTTTATTTTCCCGTCTCAACAGGCATGTAAAAAACCCGAACCCACCTCAGGTCTTGCCCCGTCCCATTTAGGTTGGATTGGGCATAATGAATTTGGAAAGCAAATATTATAGCATGTTTTCATGAAATTTAAATCTATCTAACAATTTACATATGGATAAAACATTCATTAAAACATAACGTACAAAATAATAAAAATAATATAAGAAACATGAACATTTATCCTATAACAAATATTACTTTGTCTTGGTGGTGATGTAGCTCAGAAGTTCTAAGCGTGGTTATTCGTCCATCCAATCAGTTGAAGATCACATTCCTGGAGGTAATCAATCGGTATTAGTTGAGAATTGTTGTATGAATTTAGTATGAATATTAGTTAGACTATGGCTATGCTGCTTAAGATGATCAAATAAATATTAGAAAATGATTCATTTTTCCTCATCACTGTTGCTGCTTCTTCAAAGCTGTTCTTAGTTTTACCTTTCAGGGTTTGGTGTAAAAGAGCAGAAATTTGTGAAAGTCTCAGTGAATTCAGGGGTTTTAAAATTTCCTGCAGAGACTTGTTGGGATAGAATCTGTTTTTGAAATTCCACTCTCCAATTAAATTAGTAAAATAAATAAATGATATTTCCCTTAAGGAACATTGTGTACATAGTCCCACATATCTCTGGTTAAATTTCTATATGCATAGAATAGGATCAGTTCTAATTTACAGACTAAGATCAGTACAAAAAGTATAAAATTATTAGTGGCAAATCACAATTACCATTCTTCATTACTTATGGCTGGAAATTTTGTCTTGAAAGGCTTCTTAGGCTACAATTGTAACGGGATTTGTATTTGATTTTTAGTTGGTTGTTGGTTGAGTTCATCTACTCTTGGACGACTGAGATTGGAATCTTTAAGGATGCTGATTGCAAAACACGGGAAACTCACCTCTCTTCTAAGGAATATATGGAATGATCTCGATTAGAATTGATCCCCATTGTTGTAAAGTTGAGTCATTATAATATCAGCTTCTTTCTCTTTTTTTAATTTTTTTGTTGAATTTTTATAATATCAGGTTCTTTCTCTCTGTAATTGTTTTTTGAAGAACACGGTAGGCATCTTACCTCATTTTATTTATTAGAAACAATTGTCAAAAGAAAGAACAAACAACCAATAACAACCACGGCCTAGGGCACAGTAGAAGATGTATCTACATAAACCTTTCCCACCATCCGTAAAAAAGCACGGACTACTACTCTATAATAAATTTACCCCCTATATACAACACTCTACTTGCCCCTGCACAATGGCAATCCCAATCTTTTTATAAAACAAACAATCGACTCCCAAATATTTTCCACATACAATGAAGCTCCCTTGAAGATGATTTTGTTGCACATAAGCTAAATTGACCACACAACTGCCGGGACAATAGATTGAGAAATCTTCGCTTCCGCAATTCTATCACCCATCTTTACAACCTCTTCCCCGCTTCCCTCCCCTATGGACGTGAAGGTAACCCGGTGCCTATGGATGGGCCAATCAAACCCCAAATCTGCTGGGCCACAGGGAATATACAGAAGAGATGCTCAATAATCTCCTCATCCACATTACACAAGACACATGTTAGGGAGTCATTTGGGACTCACTTTGCTCTGTATGTCTTTGTTAGCAGCTTGTTCTGGTACATCAACCACAAGAATGCCTGGCCTTTGTAGTAACCTTAATGCCCCCACACCTAATTCGCCTTGTGAGCCACAATACCAAGCCTCAGATAATCACGTTTCCACCACGCATAGCACATTCTCACTGAAAACCCTTCCCTCGGCCTCGGTTGCGGCTTCCTCACCACCTTGTCCCTCGATGCATCACCAAACACGACCTCCTGAAGTTCTGCCAAAGGAGAGATGAAACTCATACCTCATCATGCAGATTCTATAACCATACATTCTTGTACTATAACCATATATACAACCAACAAGGTAATTGAAATCTGATTTCTCTCATTTGTTTTTGGATCAATATTTATCTTGGTTCGCTTGCATGCCTGGAGTGGTATTTTGTACAAAATATTGAACTTCTAGTTACGAATGTTATCCTGTAAAGTCAGTTAAAGAATGTGTATTTGCACTGATTGCTCTACAGTTTATATGTAAATTATTGGGAATTAAGTTTAAGATGATAATTGGAATAATAAAACATCCCACATTTGAATCTTATGCAGAATAGATTGATGTGTTTTCTATGAATATTCATCTTGGGAAGATTTTGATCTCATTCAATTCTTACACTCTGCTGACCTAAACAGGCTCAAGATATTACAGATTTAGGCTCATTGAAAGAGGCAGCCCGGATTTTTGTTCCAAGTAAATTATTATCTGAACTTGTCTCTGTCAAATCATCTTTTGCACATGGCATTAATTTATTCATTCATGTGGCCAGAAATAGATTTTTTTTTTTTTCATTATTCATCAGCAATTTTTTTTTAAAATGGTGAAAGAGATAATTGTCATTGCAGATGGAGCAACCTTGCATTCTGCACGTACATTGAAAATAAAAGAAGATGAAGTTCTCAAGTAAGTTGATATTTCCTTGTATCAACCTGATTTTAAAAACTCAGTGCTACAAAGTCATTATGATGCCATCATTAATGGAAAAAGTAAAGTCTTGAAAGCATCACCAAGGATTTTTTGGTCTTCTCTGAGAGGGGTAGCAGCACCAATTTAGTAAGTAATAATTTTTGTTAAACTATTGCCCATATGTCCAAGCTCAACAGTTGTCAAAGAGGTAGAGTGTGCTTGTCTTTCTGATTTTGTTCATGTTGGTGCTGGTTTCTTGATTTCTTTCTTCTTTTTTTTTTTCTGTTTTTTGAAAAAATGATTGGAAAATTAAGAATTCTACCACCAATTGTTTTTTTTAACTCTTTTGTACTGCTACTATGAAAAATACACCTCCCACTAGTTCACATGTTTTTGTCTCCATTAAAATTGTGACAAGTAAATTGCGTGATGGAGTCAGTTTCATTTTACCAATATATACAGAAGTTTCCAAGACTTGCAAACTATCAGTGATATTAATTTCTACATTCACTTACAAACATTAATTTCCTTCTTTCTTGTTTGCAGAACTTATTACTTTTATGAGTTCAGTGTAGATAACCAGCATATTGCTCTAGTAGCAGCTGTTAACAGTGGCAAGGTACTTACTAACTCACCTTGACCTCTCCCTAAATAGCATTTTTAACATTTCCAGATCAGATTAAGCTTGATATTAATCATTTTTTTATTTCATGGTCATTTTGCATTTCTTATTTTTGGTTTTCCTCTTCTTTCGGGAAGGCACACAGTGTCCCTCTTTGTCACCAGTTCAAAATTTAGGAATAATTTAGCAAGGGAAAATGTTTGCAACTCAATTCAAGTAAAGTTCAGTGAAAATTTGGGAAAGTTTGAAAACATGAACATTTTTTTGAAAAATAGAAATATTAATTCTGACATGCAAATAACTAACAATAAATCTCCAATGATGTCATAACATCAAAACATTACAAATAGTCATAATATCAGAACATTACAATATACATGATCAATTTATTTAATATGTGAACCTATTGAATGAGACATGTTTTTTTAAATGTGATGCAAACTTTCAAGGAATAGAGTGCATATAATCAATAGGGGTTGCAGTACATTGCGTCTTAGATAAACCCTTCTTTTCCAAGTTGTCTGTCCCTATATTTCTTATCAACTCTACATTTCATGGTGAAGGCATATATAGCTGGAGCAACTGCACCGCAGTTGAAATGGGAAGAAGACGGTGTCAAGCTTCGGTCCGCTGCCATATCACTCTCTGTTGCATAATTCTTTTCCTTAGCAGGTTGGCGTCGCAGTCTGTTGTTTTATCTGTTTTGCTGGAAAACAATAGCAGCAGAATTTACTTACAGGTCGAGCTCACCTTAATTTGGAAATGTTTTTCTTTCATTATCAGATAGAGGGAACTCGCCGTACTCTAATCGTTCTTCCAAGAGGAACCGCATTTTCATGCAGGCCCCGGAGACAGTGCATCAATGAAGACAGACATCAATACAAGATATGAAATTCCTCATTTTTTGACTGTGCATGTTTTGGCACTGTAATTGAGGTGATAGGAGCCATTGCTTCTTTTCCATTGAAGTTGTAAAATGTGAGTGAAGGAACTTTTATGAGGTGTTGCAATTACTATGGGATTCCTGTGTATGATTCATTTGTTTTATTTGGTAGATCCTTTGATCCAATCTTGGCCATTACTCGAGCATTCTCTCATATGTAAATTTGTATCCATCATCTGTTCATCAATTAAAAGCCTTGACAAGGTTCTTATACAGGTTAACAAATATTGACTGCTGAACACTAGATTTACTTGTCCTACCTTGGAGTTTTCACAGTTCAAGATGTACCCCATATTTGAATGCTGTCATGTTTGTAGACCTCCCGGCCATTGATGTCTACATGACTCAATAGTTATTTATTCATGTTTACAGATTGATCATATTTTAATATGGAGTGGGTTGAAGAGTTGATGAGATGGTATTAACTGCCCCCTTCTGATACGAGTTTGTGTACTTAGCAAATATTAGTTGAGTGCTAATACATTTAGTCTCCTTAGCAGCCCTATCTATATCCCAAGACGGTTCTCTAATTGACTATTATGGAGCATATACTTTTAGAGCCCGTCTATCACCACCAACCTAAATGCTCTCCCCCCCTCCAACCCAACAAAAATTTAAAACATCTTATATTAGGCACTCATCCCACCAATTTCAGTTGACACAAACCCAGTCATACTGGGGTGTCTAATATGACACAAAGTGTGTCATCCAAAATTTTGCAATTGCAATATTTTGACGCGACACATCTTGGGTCAAAGTAAATTATACAGTTCGACATACTCTGAGTCAAACAATAGTGTTTATTTATGATATTTTATTTGTTATGTATTTATGATATTTATGATAGATAAAAAAAATTAAATTATTGTCAATTGAATAGTATTTGGCGACACACATTGGGTCATAGTAGACATTCTAGTTTAACTCGGAGTATGTCAAATCAAATAACTTATGGTGACTCAAGATGTGTCACATTACTTCTAAAATATCGTAATTGAAAAATTCTATATGACACACCTTAAGTCATAGTAAACATCTTACTTTGACTCGAGTATGTCAAATCAAACAACTTATGGTGACTCAAGGTGTGTCGCGTAACTTTTAAAATATTGTAGTTGAAAATTTTTGGGTGACACACCTTGGGTCACATTAGACATCCCAGCCCAGTATGATAAGGTTTGTGTCAAGTGAGGTTGGTGTGATGAGTGTCTAAAATAAAATGTTTTAATTTTTTATTGGGTTGGGGGGGAGAGTAATTCATTTGGTGGGAATAGACCGGCTCATACTTTTATAGTGTAGTGTATGTTTGATTAAAAAAATTATATATATTTTTTTAATTTTAAAAATATTTCTGTACCGCTCCTGTTATGGGTATTGTGCCATGTTATGTACCGCCCCTTGTAGTCTTCCTAAAAAAAAAAAAAACCTATTTCAATGTAACTTGAAAAAGTCAGACTAGGAGGCTATAGAAAAACCCTATAACTTGTTTGGAATTTGTACATCTTCCATTGATCTCATCCTGGAGTGCAATAAAACACCAATGAGATGACCATGTCACGTATCTTCTCATGGAGCGCTGTTCCATTCAGTCTTTTATGTAATCCCAAATGCTTTCTCATATATCTCATTAATCCCTCCTCGTTGAAATTGTTTCATAATTTATATAAATAATATCATTCAATTAATTAGAATATTCACATTTTATAATAATAAATAACTTATTAGGTGAAATATAAGATTATTTTTAAAAATAAATAAAAACACGGGCGATTGCGTTTGGGACTCAAACTGGGACTAAGTGTATCATTTTCCCTTCTCACATGGACTATGAACCCTAAGGACCACTGACTTTGTGTTTATTCAAGCCTCAACCATTCCAAGTCAGGGAGATGGAAGAAATTTTCACATCAGTACATACTGATAGGAATTTTGTCAGTACATCCATGGATGGAGAACACGTGTCTATTTTATGTGATCTTCATCTACATTTTTTAATTGATGATAAGTTTGAATATTTGATGGACGCATGTCATCCACCTGCACATGTATTGATGGAATTCTCATCAGTACGTGGCAATATTTAATTTTTTTTGGAGATATGAGTGCTAACATTTTCTATCTCTAGCAGTCACTAAGGGAAAAGGCGGAGGAAATTTTGCCCAGTTTGTGATGTACAGAATCTTTAGTTAGAAACTTGTTTGTACGGGCCTTTTCACTTTTTCTTTTGTATTAATAAAAAAAAGTAAAACATATTTCCAAACCATTCTAAAAAAAAACATGTTTAATTAAAATGTTTATTTTAGCTTTTGATAAAAACAAATTACATTTTAAAAAGCAATGAAAGTAAGCTTTTTGGTATTTTAGTTTTATTAAACTAATTTATACAAAATCATATTTTTTAAATGAGTTTTTAAACAATTTTTGGGTTTTCTTAATCTTACCAAGGTTTGTTCATTTTGTCATGGAGATAGAGTTGAGAGTATTGGTAATTTGTCTTTTGAGTCTACTCTTGCTCGCTGCGTGCGCATACATCGGTGTATCAATTTCCTCCGAGCGTTTCTCCATCCCCACCAACCAAATTTTTTTTATTAGGGGGAGAGTAGGGGAAGGGGGAAAAGAGAAGGAGAGAGGGATAAAGCGAATAAAAAACTTTTATTGCTTTAACAAAATCATAAAAAGTCAAAAGAGTTTAAAGACCTCTTTTAAACGCAAATAAATTTTTATGTAAAATTAAATTGATTGAGTCTAAAACTCAATATTTTAAAAAATCTTAGCATTTTAATCTTACACCTAAACACGACATAAATAAACACTAAAACTACGTTTAGATATGAGATTAAAACGCTATGATTCTTAGAATCTTATATTTCAAACTTATCAGTCCTTGAAAAATATTGTTTTATTAGTTTTTTAATTATAAGATTTTTTTAACATAAAAAAAAGATAATAATTTGAAAAGTTAAATAGAAAATATATTTAAATCCGTGTTTAAATTTTTTTAATTTTTTAAATACAAAATCTATTCAAATACAAATTCAAACGGGTCTAGTCAGGGGTGGTAAACGAGCCGAACGAGCCGAGCTTTGACTTGCTCAGGCTCGGCTCATTTAGTATCAGGCTCGGCTCGGCTCGGGAACGAGCTTCATTTTGTGTTCAAGCTCGGCTCGTTAGGCTCGTGAAAAGCTCGGTTAAAGCTCGGCTCGGCTCGTTTGTTAAACAAGCCAAGCTGAAGCTCGAATCAAGGCTCGGCTCGGGCTCGTTTAGCTAAAAAAAATCTTGTTTAGCATTTAAGAAGTCACATTTCATAAATCACAACACCTTATACATGTGAAAGTAACATAAGTTCGGGCTCGGGCTCGGCTCGTTAACCTTTTTTCAGTTAAGTAAACGAGCTCATTTTTTCAGTTAAGTAAACGAGCTCATCTAGGCTCGGGCTCTGCTCGGGCTCGGCTCGTTTACAAACCGAGCTTTAAAAATTGTTCAAGCTCGGCTCGTTTGTCTAATCGAACGAGCCTGAGCGAGCTTTAACCGAGTCGAGCCCGAGCTGCTCGGCTCGTTTACCAGCCCTAGGTCTAGATACCTAGGTGCAAGGGGTTAATGAAGTAAATGAGGTATTGGGGCAATAAAAAAAACTAAAAAGGGGATGGGTGTAACCGCGCTCGTCTTTAATGTCTGCTCTCCTCCCTCAAAACGATCCGTCAACTCTCTCTCTCTCTCAGAAGTCCAAATTTGAAAATGGCGACCGCCGAAGGAGGCCTGATGATACTCGACGGGACCCAACTGTTACCCGCCGATCTCACCCTCCCGACCATCCCCACCTACCCCATCAAGGGCTCCCTCCTCCTCGACTTGGCCTGCTCCGCCGCCTCCTCCTCCCTCCACGGCCTCTCCCTCCCCGAAACCCTCAAATCCGCCGCCCTCGCCCGCCTCTCCGAAGACGGCGTCGGCGGAGACCTCCTCTCCAGGGATTTCAACGAGGGCGAGGCTGCCGAGGCCTTCCGAAGTTTCGTCTCCGCTGTCGCTGATCAGCTGAAGGGTTGTTGTTCTCACGCCACTCTTTCTTTTGGTCTGCGCTTTCTTGGATTCAATAGCTTGATTAGCTCGGTCGTGCTTTATGATTATGGTGGAATACTATGTTTAACCTGCATTTGTAGATGATGAGAAGAATTGTATGGTTCATCAGGTTCTAGTTTTTAGCTTTTCAAGTAAAATTTGTGATATGAAGCTGACTGATGCGCCGACAGTAGCTCCGAATCCCAACTTTGGGCTCACCCAAGTTTCATATGTTAGGTAGTGAAACATGTTTGGGTGATTCTGCATTTTCAGGAACTATACTTAACCCAAATGTGTTTCCAAAGTAGTCCCTTATAAAGGGAAAAAAAAACAGTTTTTTGTTGTGAATGGTGAAAAACAAAAGAGTTTTGGGAATTTGACAAAAGTATGCTTCCTGGGAATCTAGTTCGAAAAACTCCTTTTTAAACTTGTTACCAAATGCTACCTTAGGCTAATACAATTGGACCCTAACACATCATTATACCATAGTTGTTCTTCTTGGCAAGTTCGAACCATCTGACAACTAAACAGTGTGACAACTGTAATAATTGCTTTGTCATTGGTTGAAACTATGTCGGTCGGTTATGACAAACACTGCAAATTTCAAATCAGTGGAAAAGGGAATTATTAATAGCTATTTGTGTATATTCAACCAATGAAAATATAGTTTTCATGGTTGTTAGGGTGCTTGGTTGTCAGGTGAATTGAAATCGTCCTTGGCATGCGGCATGCCACTTTAGGCTATAGTCACAAAGTACTATGATCTTTCCCTGGTGGTTCGAAAAAAAGAAGAAAAAACTGCAATTGGATACCTCCAGTACCTGTCAGCTGAACATATTTATGTTTGTAGTAACCATGCATTTAGTGACTTTAACATCCACACATCTATTTAGTTTTGATTGATTACCATATCCTTGTAATTTAGAAAATTAACTTTCAAAAGGTATTTTAATACTAATGATCTTAATACATCTAATAATAGCTTAATTATCTCCATCTTTTTATTATACATATGCCATATGATTTCTGAATATACATGAACTGCACCAAATGGAACCATTGTCAAACATTTGTCATACCAGTACTTTGTTACAATGCTCTAGGCGGTTCTCACTTTGGTCAAGTATCATTTTTCTTATAGCTTGTTCCACTTTGATGGCTTGGACTCTAGGTGGTTTTCAACTTTTTTTTTCTACCATGTTGGCTCCTCTGGGGTCGAAATTGAGGCATGGGGTAGGCGCTACACTGATGTACATCATTATGAACTCAACCAATACACCAGAACACCTAGATTATAATAAAGCAGAAAGCTAAGACATTAACCACTGAGGTCCTGCACCCCAAGTTGGGCCCACCTAGGTTTCTTACCCAAGGTGACCCATTGTATTGCAACACATTAGTTGTAAAGTTTTATTTGGACATTGGAATTGTCTTAAACACATACATTTCACATGCTAGCTCCTTTTTAATAGGGATTGCATGTCATGTTGTGCTGATGGAGTTTGAAAATTGATGGTTTTCATTGCACAATGATAATTTTGAACTCAATGCTTTTGTAACGATATTTTCATTGTTGCCATCATGTTATTTTGCTATGGCATCCTCCATTTCTGATAATCAACTAAATCAACGGCTGGTGGGATGTGCACTTTTGTGGGAAAAATTCCCACACTGAGTTTTGCAAGGATCTTGCCATATTGGTAAAATTTGAATTTTGATGCTGCTAAATATTAACATTCTATTTTACTTTGTGTTACTGCATGCTAATATGAATGTAGTAGGTGGTATCATCATTATCCAATGACTTATAGTTATTTTAATCGACATTGTTTGAAGTTATGAAAACTTTGATGATTTCTCTTAACTGCTGGATTGAAATTTAGATGATCCCCTTGTGGTGGCGGTTCTGGATGGGAATGCTCTGCGGATTTTTTTGGACGACGAAGATGATTTTGCAATGTTGGCGGAGGATCTCTTCACTGATTTAGATACTGAGGATAAGGGTAAGATTAAAAAGAGTGAGATGCCGAATGCTCTCATGCATATGGGGGTAGAGATGGGTGTTCCTTCCTTTTCAGGTTGGTCCAACTTCATTCCCACATTTATTTGCTCTTTCTTGTTATTTATTAATTTATTTTTCTGCAACATATTGGAGTGTGTCTGTTCATGCAAATCAAGACGTCCTTTGCTAACTTCTTTTTTTCTTCAGCAATTGGAGATGTTTCTACTAATATGTGAATGATAGTTGTTTTATATTGCAAAGACAGTATGTAATATATTGATTTTTATTTTTTATTTTTTAATTGAATGTAGTATAACTGATACTATCGTCACAAGGTTATGTATAATAATTGATTGGTTAATTGTGAATGGGCCATTTAGATAGATGTCATTCATCAAGTACATGGACATGCTTAAGGTCCATGTTTCTTCTTTCTTTTTCTTTTTTGAAGAAGCCGGATTTATCAAATATAAAATAGAATCCAAAAACAAGAGGTAACATAAGCTGTCTCCCATATTCATCAGTTTATAAAGTAATTTTCTCATCAAATTATGCATAAAAACTTGTTTTTCAAAAACAATAATAATATTTTTTTATGAAACGGTGGGCAACCATATTAATGCTGATGAAATGGTATTATGTCTGATTTAACACCATTTTAAACCGATTTTTTATTCAAATGATATTTTTTGGAGAATATATTGGATAATTATATAAGTTGTTGATGAATTTTACAAATGTTTTTTAACTGTATTAATGCGATATTATTAATATCATTTTATTAAGAATATTTCACTTGTATATGATACATAAAATGACATTTGATTATTGTTATATATATATATATATATATATATTATTAAATATGGAATCATACTCAATTTGTAACAAAAATGTTCTTGTAAAAATATAACTATTTCATATATTAAAAATAAATAGAAAATCTAGGAGAGCTGGATAAGATTTGTTAATGATAAAAATGTATTTTTATTAATTTCAATGGGTCAAATCGTCCAAAAACATTTTTTCTTCAACTTGTATTGTTTATAGTTGTATGGATAAGAAGGCAGTAGTAGCTTTTGCAAATTAAATTTTTTATGCTATATATACAGGCTACTCATCAGTCATCCATGTGAATCATCTGAACATAACAGGGAACCAGGGGATCAAATATGCATCCTCCTTTTCTCTGTTTGAATTTTTCCACAAGCTTTGCAATGGTTTGAATCTTGATTTTAAATTAAAAAATTGATTTTTAATATTTGATCGCAATTTCCTATTCCCTTTGTTGGTTAGCCTTCCATGCATGGTCACTCTAATGCCGTGAGCCATGCTGATGCTTGATGGTGACCCCAAACTATTGGGCAACTTGCAATTTTGACTTGATTTGCTTGCTGAACTTTAACCTTTGATTTGACCAGAATCTGGTGACCTTCTGAACAACATCTTAAAGAAACATGGAACTGAAGGGGAAGAAGAATTGGGTCAGGCACAATTTGCACAGTTACTCCAGCCCATTATACAAGATCTTGCAGATGCTCTTTCTGAAAACCGTGTTGTCGCCATTCAGAATATTAAGGTCCTTAATGGTTCAAAAATAAGAAAGGTATTAATTATTCTCATTGCTTTCTTTCTATTTTGTTGTCTCTTATATACATAATTTGATACTCTGGTATCTTGGGAAGAGTTAGATACATACATATATGCAGGTTTGACTGAAAATATATATTCATTTGTTTGGAAATATGCAAAAGTAAATGCACTTGGAACTCCAGAGTCTGGAACATGACTCATGATAAATTACATCAGAGTTATATTACTTAAAAGGCTCCTGGATTTTGTGATATGGAAGTTGCAGAAATAGAAAAGGAGAAACCTTTATGACCTGTAGAACAAATATCTCACATCTCAAAGTAGTTCTAGAGCTGCTTAGATTGATGATATATAGTCCATAGTCACTTCTATAATGTGCACATTTTTTTAACGTGGATTGCATATATCTTTATGGCAATCGGATACTGGTGTAGATGGTGGCTCCTGTACAGGATATGCGGACTAGGAATGTCTAAGGCACATATGCCTGTCTCAGATTTATATGTAATAAATATCATCACCAAGACACCACCACCATAATATCATAATATGTGAATGTTGTATGATGCATGTTTCACACTTTGTACCAAATCTAGGTTGCCAGTTCACATAAATATATCAACTTGAGTGGTCTGTGATGATATTATCATATATATATATATATATATATATACACACACACACAACACAGTTTTGACACAGGAGTGAATGGTCATCCAACACAGATATACAAGTTTCTATGCATAGTTTTTCTAAAAGTGGTTTTGGATACTTTTGCAACAAAGCTTGGTATGCTGTCATACATACATGTGGGTGTGTTGGCATGTTTTGATTGCGATATATCTGTTCGTAATGACTGAACATTCAGTCAGTTGATTTTTGTGGTACTCCAGCCCTCCACAATGGGGGAAGCACTTCACCATTATTAACCAAACATGATGCTTATTGTATGATTGGGATGGAACATTTTTTTTTGTGTGTGTGTGTTTTTGTGTGTGTTTGGGGGGGGGGGGGGGGGGGGGGGGTAGGGGAGAGATTGGTTATGGTTGCTCATGGGTACTTTACCGATTGAATGGCCATCCGTCCTCTTCTCTGATGTCTTTTTCTCCAAGGCACTTCACCGATTGTGTTATTGGAGCCTCCAACCCCAGGCTCTTCTACTTTTTCTGCCCTTAATCGTGATTGGGAATGAGCACAATCTCTAAGGTCTGTGTTGTTTTAATTGAGCGTCTCAACCAGACCATCAACACATTTTTGGCTTCTCCATGTGTTTATGACAATTCTTCAATGCATTTTCCTGTCATGTCATGTGATGTTTTTTTTTTTTTGATATCGGAGGGACCCTCTGTGGCTGGCCTTATGGTCGAGCTGAAAAGGCTACCTCCACCTGTTTGCTTCGGTCCCACGGAAAATTTTCCTCTCATGTTTGTCACACGTGCATGGGTTATACGTGTTTCTCGATCCAGCCCATCCTATCCATGTGTACACGAGTCTTTATATCCTGTCCGGTACAGCCTAAGCTCATTTGCTAGGTCCAGCTGGTTTACCTGTCTGATTCTTGAAAACAATCAAACATTGTTAAAATAAATTTTACAAGTGATAGAAAGAAATAAACATATGTCTAAAATTTACAAATTCCCTATACAACAAAAAAATAAATTTTCAACAATTTTTTTTTACAAACCTTGCTGTACTCGTATCCTTAAAATTTGGAGGATTACCATATTAGATCCTTCTTGTATCTAGTCTTCTTACCTTTATCCAGGTAATTTGGTTCATTTAATAATTCTCCGCAAGCCTATGCACTCAAAATTTTCACTCTTACAAAAACGTGCTTTTCATCCTTGCGCTGCCACAATATCCTTGTTTTTGGAATTAAAAGTTTATTGGCTCATAACATAATGGCACAACAAACCTTGAGACCTGGATGTTAATTGCTGTGTTATTAAATTGGAAGTACATGTTTGGAATTATATTACACATACATGTTTGGAATTATATTACACTTCTTGTACAGTTCATTTTATTGTTTCTTAATGGTATTGTGAAAAAGTAGGATTGTTTAGCTTCATCAATGATGAGCTACATCCCTCTTGGCCTCTTCCTGTTCTCTTTCTTTCTACCTTTTTTGAATAATATCTACATAAGAATTGATTTCTTAAGGGGTTGATTATTCTCGTATGGCTGCTTTGATTTTTTTTTTTTTTTAACTATGATGATGCATGAAAATCATGCTCTTATTGGGTAGTTTTTTGATGTATGATTATTTTTTAACACAAGTCCACAATACTTGAACTATATTGCATTTATCCAAATGGCTAGTTGGTATGTATCTAAACAACGTGACATGATTTTTCCCTTATAAATTAAATGAATTTTTTTTATAAAAGGTAAATTTTCCTGACTCCTTGCATTGAAATGCTTAGCAATTGCATTACGGAAACATGCTCTTATTGGAAATTAAAAACAGTCCTTTGATATCTAAAATCCTGATATTGCTGAAAATGGGTGGAATCAAGTTTACTAGAACAGAATTTTTTGCCGATTTCCTTCTGATAATTTTTTTTGTCTGTTACTCTATTCATTTGTCCTATATTACCCATTTAATTTTGGTCCATGTTGCATGCAGGTTTTGGCTGATGAGAAGCTGTTGATCGGTGCAATCGAGGGGGTGTTTGAGGACCCGAATGTTCATGGCAATGGAGGGATTAGAGAAAGAATAAGTGGTTTTTTGGAAAAAAATTGGCATATCTTGGGATTACCTGAGCAACCACTCTCACAGTCCTGTGAAGCACTTAATCTTCTCTATGAGCACATATATTCTCGTGTTGATAACAAGAAAACCATCGCAGAGTTGGATAAAACGACATTTGGAGCAATTGTCAAGGAATTTCTTGAGAATCTGGCAAAGCAGCTTGAAACCAATCCCATTTTTCTTGATATGGAAATCTGAGGCAAGTTCCATTATATGATAGGATGGATTTTTTTTTTCAATGCATGATCAACATTTCATTCTGTAATTTTGAAAATTATATTCGGCTTTTATATAAATACAGATATATACTTTTCTAGTATATCACCTATATGAGCAGAATTCAGTTTTGGATCTTTGGTCCGTCCTCCCTACTTACTATGCATTATACAGAAAACTTTCACCATTCTTGTTGGTACCCATTAATGCCTTCTCTTAAACTTTATTTTGGGATTCTTTTGATGACATTTCATATATAGTGACTTCTAAATAGTTGATACACGGATAGGGATACACAAAACCTAATTCTTGGATCCATCAGAATATGATGAGATGGGACTAAGGCTCATCAAAAAAAACCCGTGGCCTGAAAGCCCAAAATCGGGCAGGGCTGGGGCCTCCCTTCCGGGGCCCGGCCAGGCCCGTAGGCCCGCCTGAAGTGGGCCTGTTCGGGCCGCCCCGTAGGCCTATGGGAGACAATTTAATAAATGAGTAACATGTAATTTTTATTTGAATTGTGGTTTAATTATACAAATTATTAACATTTATGTAGGTGTTAACCTAGTTAGGTACATGTAGTTATTTATTCTTTCAAATAATTAATTCATTTAATATTCTTATTTTGAAAATTCAATAGATATAAATATTTTTTTAACATTATATTTTAAATTTTGTGTTATTTTAACATTATATACAAATGAACAATTTAGAATTAAAAAATCAAAAGAAATAAGATGTTTAGAATTTTGGCCCGTAAGCCCACCCAGTGGCCCGAACCCAGGCCCGGGCCTGTGGGGCTCGTTCAGGCCCGGGCCCGTGGGTAGGTCTTGGGCCTTTTTTTTGCCACGGGCTGGCTCGCCCCGCTGGCCAAACAGACCCGTGGGCCGGGCCTAGGCCCTATTTCAATGGGCCGGCCCTGCCCGTTGCCGACTAGATGGGACCAACAAAATAATAGTTAAAATAGAGTCATTGCAATTCAGTCATACGTTTGTATACTTAAATTGTCAGAGCTTACACACCAAAAAAAAATTGTCAGAGCTTTCTTAATTTTGACTTGATTTTTTGTGATCATAATTTATTGGTGGCAGTAAGCGGTAAGGCATCGTCATAGACAATGGGTTTAGATCGAAATGGGATCCAGTCAGTGTTGGATCCTTTTATTTTTGTTATTTCCTGGTGACTGATTTACTCGTGTTCAAAACTGACACAAAATCTCACATGTTAAACGTGTGAGATGACATGTATCAGTCCCCAAAAATTGATGGGATTCAACATTGACTATATCTCAACCCGCCTAAATAGTATTTCCCTTACAGTGGAATTGAAACTGTGCTTTAATACTTTTATGTCATTATGTCATTGTTCTTCTTCTCTTGTAGATTTATATGTAGATATATTGTTTTGTTCGTCTTCTATTGTAGATTTATATGTAGATATATTGTTTTGTTCGTCTTCTCTTGTACATTTATATGTAGATATATTGTTTTTCAAAACATTTATGCTCAGTTGCTATATTCACTCAGTTTCTGTTGAGAAGACATTTATAGGGACTTGGAGATAGAACATTAAAGAAATAGGGTGTGGTTATTACCACCCCATTAGGTACTTCCCCCACCCCGTAAAATATTTGTTTTTAATGTTTAGAAGGAAAGCAACACCACCCCATCCCATCAACAATAAGGACATTGACAACATGTATTTCTGTCGACAGACGTGATGTCGATGGTCACCAGAGATCTCCTGTAAAGGTGTTCGATAATAAGGGTGTCGATAGATATTGGTTCCACCAACATATTAGGTGTTGAAGGGCATCAAGGATTTTCTGTAAGGATTTTTGTCTAATTCGACAGGGATATAGTCAGTCAACTGAGCTCATCTCTATCGACAAGTTGTGTGTCGATTCATGCACGGAGGGGCACGCCTCGACTTTGTCGATATTTCTCACGAGCGTCATGTACTCGACGACGGAGGAGCCCATGCCGGTGACCCTCACCAACTCAACGAAAACGGAGGGTCTGGATGCGAGGATGTGGAAGAGGCGGGAGTGGAGTGCATACACGAAGTAGGCGTAGATGTGCTCGATGGAGGAGAGGCAGTCCATGGCGACGGACCCGTGCACAGGAGGAGGAGGTCGAGGAGATGGAGGGCGTTGGATTCGGTGGGGTCATGGAGAGGGATGGGTTGGTGGTGATGGTGGGTTGTCGCTTGTTGAGGTGGGTGTTCTTGTTGTCATCCGCGGAGGGGGAGGGGGAGGTCATGTGGTGCTTGAGGTTAATGGAGGAAGAGGTGATGGGAAAAAGATCTCGGTGGGGGAGGAGGAAGAGCCGAAGAGATAATGGGAGGAAAAGCTCGGTGGTGGGGAGGAGGAAGAGGTGGTGCCATAGTGGGAGGAGAAGCTCGGCGGGAAGAAGAAGAAGAAGAGAGAGGAAGAAAAAGGAGTCGGTGGAGTCAATATCTGTCGACACCAAGTCTGTCGATAGAAGTACACTTTGTCGACACCCTTATTGTTGATGGGATGGGGTGGTGTTGGTTTCCTTCTAAACATTAAAAACAAATATTTTACGGGGTGAAATGAGTACCTAATGGAGTGATAATAACTGCACCTGAAATAATGCCTTAACTCACTTGCTCTTATAAAAATGATTATTGGAAGGCAGGTTATAAAATTTGCTTCTTGAGATAATAGTTCTAGGCTTGCATGTGTCCTTGTCTCAAATTCTCAATATATGTATGCATTTGAGTTAGGTATAATCACCATCATAATTGTCACTGGCTGAATGCCTTAAGTAAAATTTTGTTTGATTGTGCTTTTAATTATTCTTATTGAAAAATGTAATAATAAAATTTCTTAAGGTTGTGTTAAACTTAAATGATCTACAATAACTTTAAACAAACATTATATAATATAACATTTTCATAAATTGATATGTCCAATTTTATGTGCAGTCTCGTCTCATCCACAACTATCACCATACACGCGTTTATTGACGTATATACTGTTGTAAACTGAAATATATGCTGAGATACACCAGTACAAAAAAAAAAAAGAATAATAAAAAAAATAATTTTTATACACTACGGTATAATAATGTAATGTATACTGCACAATTACAATGTGTAAGTGGTTGGTGGATCATTTCAAACTGCACACTAGGCTGCAAAAACGATTGAGTGTAACAGCACTTTATTTTTTTAATCTAAAAACTAGAAGAACACTAACACACTCAATCCGTTTTGCATCCTCATACATTATTATATATACTACACTATCATAGTGTGTACAAGGTTTTATCACTCAGTTGTTTTTATTGTTTTTCGATTAAAAAAAAATAAAACACTATTATATTATAATATATTTTATTTTATATAATAATATCTACTTTAACGATAAAAGAATATATAATTAAAAAAAAAAAATTGATGTAGACGTTTTAATAAACAACTGGGTCAGTACATATTCTTACCGAAAAACTGGGTCAGTACAGATCATTTTCCAAATCAGAATGAATGAGAACAAGCAGAAAAGATGATCAATGTCCCCACCACCACGACGCGCACACCACCGCACACTCAAAAAGGGGAGTCAAAAACCGAACTTGAGTTTGAAAAAAATATCCCTTCTTTTCGTATTGGACGAACGAAACACAAAACCCAACCAACCCACTTGAGATCCGATCTTCCTCTCCCCAATTTCCAATGAACAACTAATCGATTCACTCCTCCAACTCTCCGTTCATGGCGTCTCTATAGTGAGAGAGAGAGAGAGAGAGAGAGAGAGAGAGAGACCCATCCGGGGATCGCCGTTCGTTCTGATCGGCCTTGGAAGAGATGCAGGCGGAATCGGAGACCATGTCTTCGTCTTCCGCCGCCGATGTGCAGGTCTCTCTGATGCAGCAGACGGCGGCGGTGGACTCGAGGGGGAAGCACCGGATACAGGCCGAGCTGAAGAGGCTGGAACAGGAGACCAGGTTCTTAGAGGTCAGTCCCCTCCCCAACAACTATGAATTTCAATTACATTTAAAATTGAAAGTTTGGATTTTGGTGCCATCATGTTAGAGACCTATCTGTGTTTCATCCAAATAGAGGTTTTTGAAGTTTTAAAAAAATAATACCCATTGAGTTCACATTGTCAAATATATTTGGAATATTTCCTTTCCTTCTGTCCTTCATGATTTCCTAGGTGATGGAGTTAGTGTTTATTAAACCTTCCACAATCTTTGAAAGAAATTTGGTCTATGACTCATGAGAGAGATTTATGTTTCTTGGTCTTTAACTTGCTATGCCAGACTCATCAGAGAGAAACACGTGTTATCATTTGGAGTCTTTCATCAGAAGATTGTTTTTATTCATCAGGGTAAAACGAATATGTTGTCATGGGTTCCAGAGGATATCTGTGTGCATATTTATGCAGCTCAAAAACTGGGTATTCTTGATATATAGCGCTTATCCACTAGACTTTATCTCTGTTTTTTTTTTTTTAATGTCCATGACAGTCAAAATTGAGTACAGTTATGCCTAATTGTTAAATTGAATTAGGTACAAATCACAGATCTTCTGTGCCAATCAGCCGTATTGAGATCCTCATACATTAGATTTTTGGCGAAGACTTGCTATTGATTGATTTCACAGGGAAATTGCTCTCAAGTTTATAACCTGAAGGACAGAAAAAGTTGTTGCTTATGTTACTCGATGTCAGGCAATAAGGAAAATATTTTCTGAAACATAACAGAGATGGTTAACCTGATAGCAAATTAGTCACTTTCACATGGTTGGATTTTTTTTTGGGGGAAGTATATTCTTGTTTAATGAAGTACATACTTTTACAAAAAAAAATAAAGTCGTTACTCAAACAAATTGAATGCATACATTCTTACAACTTTCATGATAGAATATATATTGACATAGTAGAGTATATATTTTATTAGATGATTTCATATACTGTGTTAGGTGATGTGGTGTTTGCAAGAATAACGTAGAAGTGTTTTTGAGTGTAATAGCTTCCTAACCTGATGTGTAAAATTAGTGGTACACAATAAGCTGCCGAAACTGATCTCTCTCTCTCTCTCTCACTGGGATTTTTTTATCACTATTGCCATTTCACTCACGGACACATTTAAAAGAGTCCATGTACTATGATGTGATTTTTTTTGGTTGCTGTACAATACTTCCAACAGTGGGCCACATTTTGATGGACATTGCACCATGAATGTCAGTGTCAAATAATCATCTCATGACAATATAATTTGTCATTGGAATCGCTGCATTGTTGCTTGTTGGTGGAATGGATCCAAATCTTGGTGGTTGAATGGTCTCTTTGTTGTCTGGTGTTTTTTTTTATATATTTTGAATAATCAAGTGTTTCACTTCCCTTTGTATTTTCCCCCCTGGCCTGTGCCATTCAGAAACCTAGAATTGAATCTCCAGCTTAGTGGGGAAAAAATGAAAAGAATTGAAATATATCAAATCTTATATATATGTCTCATGACTACTACAACCCTGCCCTTGAGGACCTGGATATCCTGAAATTATTGTAGTAATGTTGGTCATTCAGTTCTTAAAAATATTCCACTCAAAATATAGAGAAATCAATCAAATACAATGAGACAGAATGTGACCGAACATCCCATTGACAGGGTGGATGACCATGTGTGGGGCTGATTGCTTTGTATCATTCAGCATCAGGGGCCTATTATTATTGAGACATAATGTTTTGGATTGATCTACTTTAAAGAATTTCAGACATGGATTTGGATTAAACCAAGCTTTTCAGTTGAACTTCCGTTTGGTTTTTTCATGCTCACTCTATCATTTTGGTCTCTCAGACTTGAGAAATACTAATCACCCATCAATCATCATGCATATGAATAAAAAAAATCCATCTTATTGTCTAACAATTTCAATTTATGAACCGAGATATCATTTTTTGTATGTCATCTCTAACTTCATGCATCACACAGGAAGAGCTTGAAGCATTGGAGAAAATGGAGAAAGTCTCAGCCGTGTGTCAGGAGTATGTCTTAACAATAGCTCAAGATTACTCAAACATTCTGCTCCACTAAAACTGGTTTTGGAAATCGATTGTGAAACCAACTTATTCACTTTTTAAGGAACTGAAATTTCATTTGGTGTTCACGCAGATTATTACGTGGCATAGAAGACAGACCGGATCCACTGCTTCCAATGTGAGAAACAGAAAATCCTAACATCAGATTCTTGATTTACCTACCAAAAAAAGAGCTTAACATTCTTTGTGAATAATAGTTAGCTTTATAGCTAATTCTGTGGTTTCCTTTGTTTTGGTAGAACTATAGGACCAGCAATCACCACATGGGATAGATGGTTTGAAGGACCCCAAGATCCACAAGGCTGCAGATGCTGGATACTGTGATTCTCTTCCAACATTACAATTGGTGTTTTCTGAGTGACAGAAGCGCATTTTATCATTGTTGTAAACTATATTGAGAAACTAATTTTTAAAAGTGTAGAAGAACAAGTGCTACCATTGTGCACAAGCTGCAAATATATGTATTTTTTTTTCTCTTTTTTCATTTATTGAAGTCTTGTTAATGTGTTTTGATTCAATCAAAGAAAAATCCATTATGGATGAATAAACCACAAACAAACAAAAAATGGGAAGAGCCAAAAGCATTATTATCTTCCTGTTATTTTTCAGGTGGTGATTGTCTTACCAGTAACTCTTTTGAGTTTTGCCCAGGGATAAATTGTAATAGAAGAATAGAATTCGTGTCCGGGATTTAAGTGGTAGATGGGATCGGATTCAGTTAGGACCGGACTCGGTCAGTACCGAACTGGATAATGTGAAAATTGAACTGCGCCACCTATAAATCGAACTGCAAAATCAATTGTTGGATATATATTTCACTCTTCTATTGGATACTGATGATACTTAGGAATTCATATTATAGGGTAAATTACAGCATAAAAAACAAAAAAGGAGTGGTCGAAGAGGGATCTACCACGAGACCAGATCCAGTCAGGTCTTGATCCGGTTAGTTCGGTCAGTATCGAACTGGACGACTATAAATCGAACTGCAAAATCAATTGTTGGATATATATTTCACTCTTCTATTGGATTTAATCAGCTATTGGAGAAAATATGAATTCTTAAGTACCATCAGTATCCAATAGGAGAGTGAAATATATGCCACGAGACCAGATCCCTCTTCGACCACTCCTTTTTTGTTTTTTATGCTGTAATTTACTTTAATGCGGGCATGTCCCCCTTAAATGATATTAAAATGCATGCTTACCTTTTCCCTCTGGAAAAAAAAAAAAAAACACTTTTGAGCTATCCATCTCAAGCCATCAGTCAATTATTCAAAAAAAAATAATAATCAGAATTTGTGATATTTGAATATCACTAATAGATGCATCCATTTCAGAAAATATCATAATTTGATGTATATTGTAAATTTATATGCGTTTTATGTGTTATTTAAGTTAAATTATTTTGTATTATTAATCATATTTGTATGATCTCTAATTTAAAAGGAACTGGAAGCTCTGAAATTTTAATTTTAATTTTCTCATCTTTCAAACCAAACTTGATCATCCAAGCTTGTCAATTTTTTAAAGTATATTCATAAATGATCAAATCCAAAAATATTCAAATTCAAAATTTGATATATGTAGGTTTGCGTGCTGGAGCAGCCTGGAGAGTTATTGTTTCATGATGGAGATCCTGTACTCCTGTCCCCATGAGGTCCCCTCAAGCATATAAGCAGGTGTCTTACCTAAAAAAACAAAACAGAAAGTTTATTATTATTATTATTTATTAATAGGAGATTAGCAGCTAAAACTTCATTTATCGTTCAAGAGTTGGAATATGCCGTGTTAATATGATATCGTATTCAAAATAACTAACAAGGATTATATTTTATGGGCAAATCTATTATAAAAAAGCCATATAACTTCACAATTCAACGTGGCATAGTGCGGGGCACAACAATGGTGGCTTCAAGAATTTTCATGGATAGAGTCATTAAAAAAAATAAATTTCGTAAAATTTTCAAAAAATCTTATCACGAAAAGCTAACCCTTAGAAGCAAAATGAATCTTACGCAATCAACCGAAGCATTTAAACGAGTTTGATATTGAATCTTCATTTGTTCTGATTGTTTAGAAAAATAACTTTGAATATCTTACTTTTGATTCATTAGATCTTCACATTTCTTCCAAGCAATAGAAACTCTCAACCTTTTTTTTTATTCCAAGTTGTGAATCCACCCGTAACAAAAGCATCATTTCTCACTTGAAAATTGGTATCAGTCCTGAATAAATAATAACAACATAAATAAAATACTGCATCATTTTCAATGTTGTATTCCAGCCAATTACCATATTCTTTAAAAATGGAGTAGTGGTCCCACTATTTATGTCCAAATCCCTTTTCAGCCCCAATTCCAGTCTACACATATTTTGAATTTTTTAAAAATAATATCTCATTTAATGATGTATATATTTTACAAAAAATAAAGCTGGATGCATTTATAAAAAATGTGAAAATTTCTATCGAAGCATATACATCGTTAATGTGAGTATATGCTCCGATAATTTTCTATCGACGCATATGAGACTAAAATTGAAGCTGAAAAAAAACTGTGTAACAGTACTTTTTTTTCATTGGAAGTGGGTGTAGTATTTTTAATGGCTCTATGGGCTCGGTTTGTTTCAAAAAAAATTCATGAGCTGGTTTGTTTATAAAAAAATAATAGATGAAACTCTGGCGGGCTGTTTCTATAAATATATAAGAATTAGTGATGGGTCAATTGACCACATCACTCTCAAGCTGGCGCCGCCCCTGGGCACAATGGGTTTCATGTGGAATTGAGAGTTGAAAGGAATTTTAAGATGGTTATAAGACCAGCAACATTTTATGACACACTGCTGGCAATTTAACCCCTCGTTTGGGGTATATCGTAGAGTCATTGACCCTGGATATTATACCAGGATATTTAATAATTTACGTAATTCAATAATTCTCAATGTAAAAATAATATTTTTATTGTTTGGGGTTTACCTTGGATAAAGTGAGAATAAATGGTTGATAAGAGATTGATAATATAATGACATTTCAAATGATAATTATACTCATGCATAAATTGTTAGTATTTAAGAATGAGTCAGAGATAAATATGTGTGATATGATATATGTGACATATTATTGGATGTGTGAGAACGTTAGGTAATATAATTTTGTTGAGATGATAAATAATTATATTTTTATCCATTTATGTATATAAGCTTGGTAAGTAATTTCAACACCTTTTTACAATAGTTTTCGGGTTTATTTTTAACTTATCCAGATATAATTATTGTAATTCATTCTATCAAAACAAACAACTTATATTTATTATTCCACTCTGTTCCCTCTTATTCCTAGTCGTGCTTCACCACATGGGGGGGGGGGGGGGGTGGGGGTGTAGAAGAATAATATATTCGTAAAACTAGTATGGCTGTGATTCGAAAATTGAGATGGATGAGTAAAACAAGATATAATAGAATAATAAAAGATAATTAAATTATTGGTAAGTTAAGATGCTATTTAGAAGCTATATAAAATGATGGTTGAACTATCCAAGTCATTTCAGGGGTGCACCTATTGGATAATTAAATTATTGGTAAGTTAAGATGCTATTTAGAAGCTATATAAAATGATGGATGAACTACCCAAGTCATTTCAGGGGTGCACCTATTCGATCAACAATCCAAAGATGTGATATAGTCATGATCACTGATCAACTCCGAGCAGTCATTAGAAACAGGTTGTGTGAGCTGGTAAAAGAAAAGAAAGAAAGCCACATTTTGTAGCACTTCCTAAAATTTTCTGATTCCAGATATATTACTTATTAGGAAAAAAAACAAAGCAAATAATTACCTAGTCGTCTAATTACACATTTTAATATGCAGCAGTTGAGTTGTGATTGTGGTGGAGATTTTGCTTTCAGTGCTCTTTAGATGAGCACACGTCCCAAAAATTATTTGAGGGAAGAAATAACAAATGATGGCGTGTCCCTCTTTTTCGATATTGTGTTTTGAATTATTCTCGTTGATAAACGTAAAAATAAATGTTTTATTGTTTGGGTAAAATGTGAATAAAGTATGGATAAAGATTTATAAAATGTAAAAAAATAATGATAGTTGATTTGACATGTGATTTATAAGAGATGATGACAGTTGATTTGACAGTGGGCCCACGTATTCTTTGGGTGAAATAACATAGGATAACTTTAATTCCAAGGGTTGGTTGGAATCCATATACCATTTATCCCAGTTTATTATGGTATACTTATATCAGGGGTTATCCGCAAACACCCTTTAGGTTATCCGGAGTTATCTGGAGACTTATTCCCAAAACAAAAAGTTGATGCGATCACTTTTGTTAAGTGATTTCGAGGAGCAAAGGACTGTTAAGGAGACGAGTAACAATGAGAGGGTGACATTATTCCGAGATGCATTATTCATTCTAAGAATCCTTGCAATCCTGGAGGAACAAGCATGATGCTTGGGTAAGAGAACTCCTTTTTCAAGAGGATGGTAGAAGTTTACTTCAAGGTATTGCACCTTCCACCAATCCTTCATACCAACTAAAAAGTTACTTTCAACCATATTATAAAGGATTGTACCCTCCCTACTCAGGAGATGAACCTGAAAAGGATATATACAAAACTCCGGGAGGGAGTATCTTAGGAAAATCCGATTGTTTCACTTCTTTCCATCAAAAAATAGATTATGGAGAGAAGTGTTCTTCAAGTCCAATCATCATGTTCCTAGTCATCTTATTCCTGAAGAGGGTCGCAAAAGGATACATGGCATATCTACCATTGATTAATACTCAATGTCACAACCCTTCTCTTAAGTACGCACTTGAGCCTCCATGTGGAGATTTGTAATGAATATAATTGTCTTTATGCATGTTCGAGTCATATTTTAACATTTCTCTATATTATAAAAAAACATGTTGTTACACTTACTATTTTTCGTAGTCTAAAATATAGTCTCATATACATCATTAAAAATCCTATGCATTGTTAGATAAAGTATAAACATTGTTAGTTTTTTTTTACATTTATTAAAATAGATTCATTCAATTCAAAATAGAATGATACATGTTTTTATCAAAACATATATATTGTTAGATAATATTTACTATTTAAAAAAAAAATGATCACCCATGTATAAACAAGCATCATTGCCTGAGTTATATGTGACCTTGTGACACTATTCCTCGATCACAGTCAGTGAATAAAAAAAAATCCCATTTTTTTATTTATTTTTTTTTTGAAAAAAAATGTAAAAATTATATAAGTGTGCTTATTTTGTTAGTTGATTAATCATGAGTGATTAATTTGGTTAAAAATTAAAATGCCCTATATGTGACACCAGTCATCACTCATCAGTCATGAATCACCAAGTGACACCTATCTTCAGAACATGTGGCTTCTATCTCACTTGGAAGGCAAAAAAAAAGAAGAGAGAATACAGGCCGCCCATTCTCTTCTCTTCATCTCACTTGAGCTCTCCCAGTTGAATGCGAGGTCAGTCAGGTCACTCGAAAGCCTGTAAGAATCCTTCCCTTTGCATAATGAACTGTGTTATTGGGTGTTGTTTCCTTCCATTTATATGCTCTCGTTTACAGATTAATTCCATCTTTTGAACACAAGGAAGGTGTCAGTGATTTTTTTCACATGGGTTTCTTTCATTCATTAAAAAGATGAGATTTTGTTTGTGGGTTTTGTGAATTAGTGTTTTTCTTACATATTCATCTGCTTAGAGGGCAAATCTACAATGATCTTGTTATGGGTTTCTTGCGATAATTGGAAAGGCGGAGATTTTTGGTTTGTGGTTATTTTGGTTGTAAAAAATTCTTTGGATCAGAGGACTTATTTGTGACTTCATCTTCTCTGTTTCTTGCAATTCATTGGAAAGGTCAAAATGTTGGTTTGTGGGTTGTGTGAATCTTGTTTGTTCTTGACATAAAGTGACTGAGAAATAATTTACCTGTGTTGTTAGGTAACTAGAATCCGATTGTGGGTCTTGTTGATCAAACAATGCATTCCTCCCTGCTCAATGGAGCTGAGAACATCACACTCATCAGAGGCAGACCCAGACAAGGGTTAGGTTTCTCGGGTTCAAACATCCATGGGATATGCTTACCCGTGATTGATTCGGTTTCTTTCGGTGGAATTTCAAGAAACCGAATCACAACAACATTGATCACCAAATGCAGCGTCTCCTCTTCTAGGCCGGCTTCGCAGCCAAGGTTCATCCAACACAAGAAGGAGGCCTTTTGGTTCTATAGGTTTCTGTCCATCGTTTATGACCATGTCATAAACCCTGGTCACTGGACTGAGGACATGAGAGATGAGGCGCTTGAGCCTGCCGAGCTCTATGACCGGAGGCTGAAAGTGGTGGATGTGGGAGGAGGGACTGGCTTCACCACATTGGGTATTGTCAAGAATGTTGACCCAGAGAATGTGACCATCCTTGACCAGTCTCCGCACCAGCTCGCAAAGGCCAAGGAAAAGGAGCCTCTGAAGAAGTGCACGATTATCGAGGGAGATGCTGAGGATCTCCCGTTCCCCACTGACTATGCTGACCGATACATTTCTGCTGGGAGGTAAATTTTTAACCAAAGTAATATTGTTGCTCAGATTTATGTTCAGTTTTAAGTGGTGTGATGTTTCCTAATTGTTTTCATGAACATCACTAATTCACTTGAAATTTGGAAAAGTAAGCGTGGTTAATTTCGTTTGTTAGATGGGGTGTCAAGCTTTTCATTACATGGAAACTTTATCTTTTTTTGTGGATTATTTCTAATTGCATATTTTTTCATGATTCTTATCACTGTTGTCTTTCTGCTATTTTTTCCTCAAGTTTCTTCGGTTGCATGACAATATTTGTCTCTATTTTTGTGGTAAATCTGGTTCCAATGGGACTCTCCATATGCAAGTTTAAGCAGCATATATGTCATTCACTCTTCATGGATATTAATTTGGGTAGCCTTACATTATAGTTTACCGATTAGCAATTTATCATTAATTAAAAAAAATTTGTGTCATAATTTACTAATGTACTTTATAAAAGTCAGGAATTTATAGAAAACAATTGAACCTGTTTATTGGAGTCAAGTGGTGGCGTCTTTCAATTCCTCCTTTTCTTAAACCCAAGGAATACACTTGTTATCAAATTTTGAATTCAGTATTAATACTAAGTATTTAAATTATCAGGTAGAATATGATGTCAATGATGGGTTGTTATCTAATGACACATTCATTTTTTTCCATCAGTATTGAATATTGGCCTGACCCACAACGAGGTATCAAAGAAGCATATAGAGTTTTGAGACTTGGTGGAAGAGCATGTCTGATTGGTCCTGTGTACCCGACATTTTGGTTGTCTCGCTTCTTTGCCGACATGTGGATGCTCTTCCCAACGGAAGAGGAGTACATTGAATGGTTCAAAAAGGCTGGATTTAAGGATGTCAAACTGAAGAGGATAGGCCCAAAGTGGTACCGTGGGGTCCGTCGACATGGACTGATCATGGGATGTTCGGTGACAGGTGTGAAAAGAGAATCTGGGGATTCTCCTCTGCAGGTATTTTTTTTTCGTCCACTATGTCATGCATTGCCAACACTTCATCATATAATGAGGATCAATTCACTATCCTCTTTTTGCCTTTTGATTATACACTTGCTGTCAGCTTATCCATTTTTCAGTGTTATACTCTATATAAATTGATGTTTATAAATGTTTTTTTAAATAAATTATGTTCAATTTATGATGCATGCACAGTAAGACATTGTACCTGATTGTATGTGATACATATTGAACAGTTGGGTTACCATACCATATACTTATAAAAGGCTCACTATTCTCTATTTGCCTTTTGATTATAACTTTCCGCCAGCTTATCCATTTTTCATAATGTTATACTTTATATAAGTTTTTTTTTTTGAAGTAAACAATAGGCATAGGCGTTAATTGTATTTCAAAGAAAGGTAATATGCCGAAAGCTTACAAAATAAAACCACACAACACGTCCACTACCAAAGATAAAAAATGGTAGGGACACAATAACAAAACCAGAAACCTACTCCTCAATGGAGAGTCTACCCCTGTGGAAAGAAATTCTTTGTGCACTGGCACACGAGACCCCTCAAGCTTTTATGTACTGCACCACCATCTCCCAAATGTTCTCTTCATAAACCGGAGTCCCCCTAAATATGAGATGGTTTTGTGATAGCCAAAGAGCCCATGATACTGCCGGGAGAAGCATCTAGGAAACCTTGGATTTCACGCTCTTGTCCCCTCTTTTTCGAAGCTTCTTGCCCGCCAGCCAAAGCCCCTCATGGTCGTGGAGCCATCCTCAAACTCTGTTGCTTCCTTGAGCCGAAACCAAACCTCTTTGTCCATTGCACACTCTTAACATAATATATTATATATAAGTTGATGTTTCATAAATATATTTTTGAACTTAAATTATTTTCAATTTATGATGCATGCATAGTAAGACATTGGACTTGACTGTATATGCTGCATATTGAACAATTAGGTTACCAATGTCATATACTCATAAAAGGCCATTACCCAGAGCAATGCGGCCCGTGGCCTCGCATATAGCACTGTCCCCCGCTTATATACTTATAAAAGTACTGGATAAGGACTTAAACATTGCTATTTCTTTCATAGAGGGGTCACTCTCAGAACTTGAGCCTTTTGTTCAAAAATATCAATATTTTAACATTTTACCAATAGGCTCTATTCCATGATTGAGGATATTGTTAAAAACATTATAACACCAAACTTGGATGCTTTCATGACGAGGACAGCATCATCCTACTATCCATACCATATTACCATATCCCTCAAATTATGATCAATTTATGATGCACACAATCTAGGTAATGTCGATTGTTTGTGTATATATCACATATTGGGTTGCCAATGTCATGTACTTTACATGGCATTGTGTTACGTCAATCTTCTGGCATCATACCAATAGGCACTAGTACATGTTCTAATTTTAATATATCCATATTATTAAAACCATAATGATTTCAAATTTGGATGCTTCCATGACAAGAACTTACTGATGCTTTATAACATCCGAATAGACCTAAAAGTTGTTCCCTGTATGACACTCTATACATATCCATCTTTGGTATATACATCATTGTTCTTTGACACATGACAATATGTATAAAAAATTAAGCATGACAAAGAATTTGATTATTCAATGATAACAAAATTATTTATATAGATATGGTCTAAAATTTGAGTTCATCCTACCATGGTACATCAAAACCCTCCCCATGTAGGATTGGTGGTTGAAGTATTCCTCATAATTGCGAAAACAGTTCAACATTGGCATTTAACCTTATTACCTTACTTCAAGCCCTTCTTGTTTAGTGAGGATTCTGGGGAATTGGCGAGGAGAGGGACCCACCACGGTCCAGCATTACTCGACTGCTATAATATATTCCCTATACTGTTACCCCCCTATGGCATGAGAAATAAGCCCAGAATAAGGAAGAATACAGGAGAATAGTAAAAAAAAGTTGTTTGTTTTGACAGAATAAACCCCGATAGTTATGTCTGGATAAGTTAGGATAAAGCCTGATAACTATTCTAAGGAAATGTTGGAATTGCTTATCAGGCCTTATCTATGCCAATGGATAAACATACCTTTCTCTGTCATTTTAAAATTTTTATCTCACCTAACAGTCTCACACAAATTTCAAAAACTGTCACATCTATCAAATCAATCATACATTTCTCACACTATTCCCAGGGGTATAGTTGTCATTTAAAAAGTCATAAACTCTTATTTATCTCTTATCAACCATTTATCATCACTTTATCCAAGATGAACCAAATAACAAAAAAATCATTTTTACGTTTTCCAATGAGAATAACAGAAAATGCAACCAAACAAAAAATTGTTTATTCAGTCTGAATTGTTATCTATCCTAGTATAGCTATCAGAAGCAAATAAACCAATATCACACCCCATACAGGGGGTTAGGGAATCTATTTTATTAGATCATAATATAAGCTCATCCAACCATGGAACAATCCTTTTAACTCCTTGGATATGGAAGAGTTTAGATGAACAGGGAAGCTTGCATTTGTGGTATTAGTGCCTGCATTATACTCTGAAGCTATTAAATAGCTAAAGAGCAAATGAAGTGCAGTCAAAACATTGCTAGTGTGTGTTCTAGTATATTCTAGTATATCCTATCACGTCCATATTAGTGTCCTCATATTTTCATCATACTAGTCAAAGCATGTGAAACCTGTGAATGGTGTAGTCTTTACTGCTATGATTATTTGATAGCAATAAGCCAATAACTTTTTTTTTTTTTGTATTTCTTCTCTTAATTTATGCGAAGAGGTTCACATTATTATTGCATTGGTTACATGTGGAGGCAGGAAATTCCAAGTAAATAATTCATGCTGGGTAAATTATAACTGCTTGCCTATAATCTGCTAATTGCTAAATGCTTAAGTTGCATAATATTATGAATAGAAGGCATGAGCATCAGAATTGCTGATTCTTACATGTATACAAGCAGATAAGATTCATTTTATCAGTTTGCTCCCTCGATCACATGAGAAAAGGTGACCATATATCTAGTGCAAATTTTGAAGACACATCAGTTGTTTCCCAAACCAAAAATAAAATCATTGCTGTGATCAACAGTTTATTTAATTATTGATTTGATTCTGGTTAAGCATTTGGCATTAATTAAACACCCCATGTTTCTATATGGTGAAAACAGATATTGCCATTTCTCCATGGCTGATGATCGACTGCATATTAGAGGACATATATATTGATTGTATCCCACCTGTGGGATAGAATCAGATTATTTTTTATGATGGTTATCAGATTTAATTTTTGTTAATGCCATCTTTGTCTGACCATTGTTAAACATGTCATTTAACATTCAGAATTTTTTTTCATTACCTATGAAAAAAAAGAGAGGATATTTTGGACTGTAGTTACATTACCACACAACATGGGACACAACAACCTCGAGAAATATAGGCACAATTACACATCCATAGCTTTGAAAATAATATTTTAGAAATGAAAAGTAGGCAAAAGTGATGATTATATAAAAACATATGTGAAATAATATATAATGAATTAGAGAAAGCATATGTTGGTGGATGGTACAATCTTATTTACTCTATGGCATGCACAACATGCAATCGATGTAAGCTCCAATAGATAGTTGTAGATATCAAGTTTCAGAACTGAAGTTTTCTCCAAGTTCAATGAAGTGTCCTACTGTCCAAATTCCTCAACTGTTTGATACATTGGTAGACTATTACTTGTCATATTTTAATTCAAAAAATTCTCAGGTTACAGAATGTATCCTCTACTTTCATATATATATATATATATATATATGGGATTCTATTTTTGATTCCACTCAGCTGTGTTTATTTCCATCATAGCATGTTCAAAATTTTTGTTGCCAACCCCTCAGAAAACAGGAAGTTATTTCAATTTATTTAATATCTGAACCGGTGATTTGATTTTTTTCAAAATCTGTGCACGATTTCAGTTTCATTTGCACCAATATGGTGATATTTTGATGTTTTTTTTCGCATCCTTAAACATTCAGATTGATCAGAGACATGTTCTGTGTGCTATCTGATTTTTGAGTGCATATTCAAATTTCGACTAGTTATATTATAACTTCGTTACTATAAGATATTTTCTTTCCAGAGAATACCCAATTTATTTTGAGGAAGTAAATTATTATGCAACAATTCATAGTATAAAATGAATTCATATGGGAAATCTGTTCACTTCCACTAACTACAAGTATCATCAAATTTTGGGCTCCTATGGTGTCTCATGTTTTGATGCATACTCTTTTAAGTCCCTACAATATTCTTATTATTATTTTTTGTTGTTATTGTTATTCGTATCATTGTTATTATTGTTATTATTATTATGATTTTTTTAAAGTTAACAACAATAAGAATAAGAATAACAAAACAACATTAATAATAACAATAAAAGTAATAAGAAAAAGAATAACAGTAGTGAGAAAGACAATGAAAATAACATTAAGAATAAAAATAACAGTAACAGTAAGAATAACAGAATGAATAACAGCATCCATGGTCACCCATGCCAGATAATCCATCCCTAAATGACCATTGACATTGTAGTTGGCTAACCGTTGCAGCAAACATGAAAGAGCATGTGTGTGTTTATCTCATGTTTCATTCCCACTACTTTTTTTTTCCTCCCAAATTACTGAATTCATATCTTTGCACATACGCAGCTCGGTCCGAAAGCTGAAGATGTGTCGAAACCTGTGAATCCGTTTGCTTTTCTGCTGCGCTTCGGTGTTGGAACCATATGCGCGACGTACTTTGTGCTTGTTCCCATCTACATGTGGGTAAAAGATCAGATAGTTCCCAAAGGTATGCCCATATGAGTGTACAAGACTGTGTGTGTGAGGGGAAGAGAGAGACCATCTGTTCGAGATAATGTAAAGCTGCCTTGGACGACCGTGGCTTGTTATATTAGCATTCACCACACCTTTTGTTTGAAGTTAGTATCAGGTCCTTCCAATCGTCAAACTTCTTTTTTTGCCTGCTATAAACTGTTATGTTTAAGATTCAGACTGAATTTCTTCTATAAGCATGAGCATGATTGCCAAGCAGTTTTGACAGGCAAATCTTATATTATGATGCTTATATTCTCTGGACAAAGTTTTAACCAACCCCACTTCTAACCCTGTTTTTCGCCCCCATCAAGTAACAAAGGGTCTCACTTCTTTTGTAAGATACATGACTCATGTTGGGGGACTGAAAGCAGGGTTTATTCTTTACACTTCCCCTGCTCTCTCAAAGCTTTACTGATCATGACGGAATGCATTTTTTTTTTATAAAGTCCAAAGATGTTGAGGAGGGTTCTTTGTTAAGTTGCATAAAATCTTTTTTTATATGTGAAAATTCACGTTTAATAAATAATTTTTGTTTAATAATAATAATAATAATTAATTGATAGGTTGATGAAAAGGTCTCCTGATCATTCATCGATCGACGCACGTTTGCGAGACGCAGGGCACTCGCTTGTTCACATTTGTACGTGTCGTGCGGTCCTCGACGAGAAATAATCTGACGCGCACAAGCACGTGGGGGCAGGCCCAGCAAATCTGGACTTCTTCATCAGTAGACGCGGCAGCGTGTGAGTGGATTGGCCGGTGGTATTATTCGTGTCGCACGTGACAAGCTTACCTTGTCATCCATTGAATGTCGTACAAGTTACAAGGAGTTCATGAATATGTGACAGACTGGGAAAGGTCAGCATAAATGCTCCGCGTTTTTTAGACGCGATGGATTCGCTGGTGGAAATATTCGTGTCGCACGTGACAAGTTTAACGACTTCTGTCGTCGTCTCACTTGTAGGCCTGTCAACGGGTCGGGTCCGGGTCGGGTCGGGGTGGACCCGGACCCGACCCGTGACAGGACCCGGCGGGTCCGGGTCCAACCAAGGACCCGGCGGGTCCGGAGAAATGTAGACCCGGACCCGGACCCGTCGGACCCGGGTCGGGTCCGGGTCCGACCCGACCCGGATGGTTGGGTAAAAAAAAAAAAAAGAAAGAGAAAAGCTCATGTATTTGTTTGTCTTATCATTCTATTTGAAATTTTTTGTAATAAAACATTATTGTTAATGAGACTATGTTTGAATATAATTTTATACAATTCAAAAGAAGTAAATGAATGATTAAACAACATCCAAAACAATAATCACTAACATAAAAAACATATTAACCTAAATAATAAACATAACTAACCTAAATAACATTCAAAACAATATTAACCTAAACAACATTCAAAACAATAAACACTAATATATTAACCTAAATAATAAACATAAATCATGCAACAAACTAATTAATTATACAAATTCAAATGCTAATAAGTTAATTGTCCAAAACAAACCGATTTATAGGCTTGTTATGATTATGATTTATGAACTTGTAGATACAAAAATAAGTTAAGTAAGAAATAAAATTATGTATCAACTAATACTAATGGTCTTATAATATATGAACATATATTAAAAAAAAACAGTCGGGTCCAACGGGTCCAACGGGTCGGGGCGGGGTGGACCCGGACCCGACCCGTTTGTTTGCTCGGGTCCGCCGGGTCGGGTCCAACTCGGGTCGGGTCCAAATCGGATCGGGTCCATTACACGTGTAATCGGGTCCGGGTCGGGTCGGGTCCGGGTCTGGACCCGACCCGTTGACAGGCCTACTCACTTGCCAGCAAAACCGATGAAATTTTAGAGTCGGCTTTGTTCAGTGTCTAAGGTCCTGTTTGGTTGCGCGTTTGGACGCGTTTTTGCTTTTTGAAAAGCTGAAAAGCTAAAATCGTGCAGTTAAACGGGACAGTTTTTTGCAGAATCGGAAGCTGGATTCCTTTTTAATTTTTCTTTTGAAATCTGTGTTTTAAAAAGCTCAGAAACAATGTTTTTTTGTCGGAATGGATTTTTTGAATTGAAAAGCAACTTTCTCTACCAAACATTAAACTCCTTTCAAATATTGATTCCTGAATTAAAAAAAAACATCCTAAAAAAGTTAAGGTCTAAAATCATCTTAAAAAGCAGCTTTATTCCAAAATGTACTTTTCAATCTGTGTTTCCAAACAGACCATAACTCTCAAACTACATAATCAATTGTTGAATACATGTGTTACATTATGTGGTTTGATACTGATTGAACTAATTAAAATCAGTTTCAACTGAATCTAAACTCATAAAATTAAAAGTGCGGCTCAGTCGGTTTGATTGTTCATTGTAAAAATAATATTATAATATTATATCTAACTTGAAAATTAAATTGAAGCAAAATAAAATGGAATGATTAAAATAATAAATCGAATCATTATTTATTTATTTGGTGTAAACTTGTTAGCTTTTATTGTGGATGTTAATGGTATGATGGACAACAATAGAATTTTTAATATAAAAAAATTATGTAAATGATTATTGATTATAAATAATTATAGGCTTACATTCAATTTGGTTTTTCTAATGAATGTAAATAAAATCCAAACCAAATTAAATTGGTTTATTATTTTTGAACCAAACCAAAAAAAACTATTTACCCAAACCCCAAAATCATTGGTTTGGATCCGTTTGATTCAGTTCAACCAAAATTGCACCTCTAGGTGTAATGAAAGAGAATGATAATGAACGTCAAATTGACTCCAAGATTTTCTCAAGTATAACATGTTTAATCACAACCCTTGGATTACTAATTAATTCAATTATTCATATTTATCCATATAACATAGAAAATCAAATTTTACACACACACACAAAGACACAAAATAACAATTATACATACATAATATACATATATTTTTTGGATTAGATATCGATGTATCGGTATCCATTTTCAAATCATTCAAATACTAATATTAAAGTTTAGATTTGGATATGAGTTGTTCAACTACAAGATTATTTTTTATTTTTTTGAAATTATTCATACTCTGATTAATAATTTTGATGTTTGATCATTGACAAGTTAATGTCTTAAACTAACAACTTACATCCAAGAGATCACTCAAAATTTTGATGGTCCTTGACGCTCATCTTTGTCAATCCAACCCAAGAAAGCCTCACCTACCTAATGAAAAAATAACAATAATTAAAAGAGATAAGGACCAGAAAATGACTCATAAGTATTAAAGGGGGAGTAATACTCAGAACTTTTATGGTCATCATCTCCCATCTTTGTCAAACCCCTCCCCAGGTCTTTACTTTTCCTCCCTCAATTTTCCAACTCCTCTCCGTACTTCCCCTCAAAGCCGCGTTGGAGAAAAAAAAAAAGGCACACTCTTACGTAGGAGTCCTGATCCAGTTAGGTTTAAGTTTGGTCAATACTATCAATATTGAACTATATAACTTATAAATCGAGCTGCATAATTAATACGAGTGTCATTATCTATGCAGTTCAATTCATAGGATATGTAGTTTGATATTTATGATATTGATCAAATCCAGATCTGACTGGATCCACACTGCATTAGTTTTTCTAATAAAAGAATAATATATTGCTAAAATTGTCTTAAAAATTAATATGTAAAGGATGTGAGATTCCCATGTGTCAGTTCCTTGTTATTATAAGACTTGACTAAAACAGAATGAATCGAATATTAATCGGAGCCATCTCCACGGCTCCACCATCTGTTGTGCGAAAATATCACAAAAACCCAGTCATGAAAATTCCGAAAAAGGAGTCCTTGCAAGAAGAGACCCTTCATCCTCTAGAAAAAAAAAAAAAAGAACCCACCAATAACACGTTTCAACCTTCAACGGAGTCTTAATTACGCGTTTGAGGGGGAGACTGGCAATATTGCATGCATTTCTTCCAAGTATATGGGGGTATCCGACTGACATTTTGTAAAACAGAGGGGGTATATTGTAAAAAATAATACTGCCTACAAAAGGACTTCTCAAGCACCTGCACCTTCTCATCTCCTTCCTATTCCAGCATTCCCCCTCTGTTTTAAAAAAGCAACATAAAAAACTTTTCTTGTTCAGATAATAAAGTGATGGACCGCTTGAATAGAGATCAGGTCTCTGAATTTCAGGAAGCCTTTTGTCTCTTTGACAGAGATGGAGATGGTTTATTCTCTCTCTCTCTCTCTCTCTCTCTCTCTCTCTCTCTCTCTCTCTCTCTCTCTCTCTCTCTTGTTTATTTTGATGTTTTTTTTTTTTCTATATGGGTTCTTGTTATATTGGTGATTCCTTTGGTTTTGCTTTGGTTTTCCATTCATGGTTGGATGAACTTTTGGTTCTTTTTGTTCCACTGTTATGGCTCAAATTGGATTTTGAAAAAAAAAAATTTATGACCTTGTATCAACGAATATGAAATTTACATTTTGAAATAGATATGCCCACATTTTCTCTATAAAAAAAAACATATGACATTTTGATCTCATTTCTTTATGTTTTCATTAGAAATTAGTTCCGTTTGTTTAGATATATTGTTGTAACCCAACTTCTTTTTTTTTTTGTTATTAACATTATTATCTAAATTTAATAGTTCTATTATTCTCTATCAACCTGCTAAGAGTGGTTTGATTTCACTAATTAATTATTTTTTGTCTGTATTTCATCTTTTAAGACAAAATTGAGATGTGTAAAAGCAGTTGTCTAAATTTTTATAGTCCCTGTTTGTAGATCTTGGCCAATGCAGGAATGGTTCCATGAACAATCTATATATTTCAATAGTCATTCATATAGGGAAATATCTTTAAAAGAGATATATAACATCGTTAGCAATTATTCATGTACTCCATTTAATGAGCCCTACAACACATCATGAATATATGTACATCTCATTAGATAAGTATTAATGTTTCTGAAAAAAAAAACGTGCACATACTTCCCCACGAAAATGCCTCCGGATTGTCCCTAACATTATTTTTTAATTTTACATTTTTAGTTTGACTTGGGTGTAATATGTTGGGTCCACTATCAATGGATGGGCTGGAATTTTGTAGGTGACACAGTGAAACAGCTAATGCTATCTTCATTATTTCAAATATGCAAATCCATTGTGTTTGGCTTTTTTCCTTGAATCAAGTATTTTTAAAAACTCTTCAGAAGAACTGTTAATATTTGCATTGATCATGCACTTAATAAAGTGATTGTGCTTGCAATGTCAGGTTGCATTACATTGGAAGAGCTCGCCACCGTCATCAGATCGTTGGGTCAGAATCCGACGGAGGAGGAGTTGCAGGACATGATCAGGGAAGTCGACATCGATGGCAATGGCACCATTGAATTTGGTGAATTCTTGAATTTGATGGCTCGCAAAGTGAAGGTGAGATTTTATATGTACTGATGGTACGTTAATGTAACATTTTTTTTTTAGACTTATGTGATAGACTTCACATGAAACCTTTCACCACTTGCAGGAGACTGATGCAGAAGAGGAATTGAAAGAAGCTTTCAAGGTCTTTGACAAGGATCAGAATGGTTATATCTCAGCCACAGAGGTTGGAATTCAAATGCTTTTAAACTTGATTTTTTTATTTATTTCGAAATAGTTTCTTGTGAGTGTTTTTGAATGATTGTTTAAAAAATGAGTTTTTTAGTTTTCAGTCTTGACTCTTGATAAACATGTCTATTTAGGGATCAATCTCTCACTTCTTTATATTTTGATTTTAGTCTCTAGATTTAAAAGATATGTTCATTTTTAGTCCCAGAGACTAAAAACAAAACCAAATCATTTACGGATAGGTCCCTCTCAGGAATTAAAAATGAACATATCTTTTAAATCTGGAGACTAAAATCAAAATATGAAGAAATGATGGATTGATAACTAAATCCTATGGTTTATGGGGACTTAAAAATAAAAATCTCTTTAAAAATTCGTCTGAAAAAATATACTTAATTTAAAATTTTTGTTTTGAACATATGGTACAGAAAATTTGTTTTTTTAAAAAAAAAACAAAGAAAGCGAGTTTCCTAGAAATTGAATTATTTAAATTACATAAAACAAAATCATACTTTTCAAACTCTTTTTGGCTTTAGATAGGTTTCTCAAAGAAGGATTTTCAAATAAATGTGATCTCAACTAGTTTCAAAATGAACTCTGGTTTTTGCTTCATATGGTCCTGGCTATCTGAGCCACCTAGATTTCGAAAATCTAATAATGTAGAATTTGGGGAGTGTAGTCTTTGAAGATATTTATGCCTTGATTTATTGATTGAAATATTTGATTGTTTTATGTATGATTGTAATTGTAGTTAAGGCATGTGATGATCAACCTCGGCGAAAAACTGACCGATGAAGAGGTGGATCAGATGATCAGAGAGGCCGACATGGACGGCGATGGACAAGTGAATTATGAGGAGTTTGTGAGGATGATGATGGCTGTTTAACTGAAGTGATCACCGAAGCAAAAATGAAACAAATTCATTTTTAATTTTGTTTCTTCCATGAATTAGATTGATTAGGCTGAACCTTGTCATTCTTGTTCCTTAATGTTTTTAACTGTCACAAATTGCTGCAATAATCTTCCCAACTTTTCTATTTCTTACTGATGAATATCTTGCCTATAAGTTTGTATGGTCCAAAAGAATTTCATCAAATGTATGGTCCAAAATAATTTTTTTTTATCTATTTGCAATTATCACATCACTAATGCAATAAATGAAATCGCCTTATACAATATATATTTCACTATTACATATATATACTATATTATTAAAACGTAAAATTATGTCTCAGTTCATATAAGTAAGTACTTCAATTTTTTTCTTTATAAAAGCATGTAATTCAAAAAGTGTACTGAATACAAACAAGGTTACAAAATAGACATATCTTTTTTTAAAAAAAAATCAGTGTCCCAAGATTTGATTCTGGATAGGGGGTGCTAACCGTCTAACCCCAAGCTTGGTTTGCCTAGACAGATCTTTAACATTTTCTTTCAATGGATGACATCAAATGGTTCAAATTTGATAGGTTTGATTGTAAACAGAGAGACAAGAATAGAGCCCAGAGCCTAATTAAGGAATTATTTCAACTTGGTCTTTGAATTGTGGAGACGACCTTAAAAACATTGTGATAAAAAGTTTCAATAATCTGAAAAGCACAGAAACCACATTTTTGTTATAACTTTGCATCATGTTCTGCCTTAACAGCAGCATTTTATTGCTTTGTTACAAATCTGATAATAGGAAATAATTTGGCAATGGAAAAAATTGGCGATTCGGTATAATTCAGATAAAGTTCCAAAAAACAATAAAAAAAAAAACATGACATGCAAATCATGGTCTTCCAAATGATACATAAAATATCAAAATATTACAAAAACTTGTGAGTACAAGTTATAATATTTAAATCCATGTAAAATCATCAATAATTAACACTAAAATCCAGTAGCAAATCTTAATTGAGCATCTTTTCCTCTTTTGGTTTTAGTTTTGTTTCAGAAGTAAAATATGCATTGTGAATTAAATATTTTTTAGTTCAATTAATATGCAAATTATTAAATAAACCATATATTGTATAATGGGATGTGATTTAAATTAGTATTAAATTTTAACAGAAAAGTCATATTTAAAACGCGAATTAATCAGTAATTCAGAGTATTAGATAACCAAAATGGGATCACTGCGCATGAACTTTGGGAAATATATGATTTTCCAGTTACTTTCCTACATAAGTTGAAATGGACAAAATTGGAATTGCTAAGTCGATATTATGAAAAATTTGCACGTCAAAACTCTAATTTCTATACAAATCCTAATTCCTTTTTTCATGTCCTAACATTATATATGAAGTCACTGCTTTTGTCACTAAGGTTGATTCGGACCAATAACATGGTGGTCAATGAAGAAGAAATTGTTCTGCAATACTCCATATTTGTTATTTAAACATTATCAATTTGACACAATCAATCATCGACCCCTAATCCATGTCAGTCAATCTCAAAATAAAATAAAATCAAAATATTAGAGAAACTTGGCCTTAGTTTCTTCCATTGACCTGGTTATACCTTAGGTCAAAAATGATAATCATTCTCTTTCCATGCATGATGCATCAAAACTTTGACAACTTGACTTACGGGAAGGGACTCGCTGGATTTTTTAAGACAGAGAACTTGGCCTGTATATTGTTCCAACACTAGAGGGAGCAATGATCACCAGGTGTCATGCCCCTGCTTTCCATGACATTGAATAGGTCTCTCTCCATTTCAACCCATAAAATTTTCATACAAAAATAAGGTCTTAAAACACATCAGTTCTGTCTTGTTAAGAGATATTATGTTAGGGTGGTTAGTATTTTACTTATCTTGGAAAATAGTAAGCGTTTAAGTATACAAAATAGTACTTAATGATAAATCGTTACATACACTGTAATAGTTTTACATATAAGTGTGTGTGTATATATATATAGTAATCACTATTCACTACCTAAATAATAAACTATAGTACTAAGAACTAAGTCAAGAAAAACAAAGTGCACTGATTTGAAGAGATTGATATGTTATGAATGAGATGAAGACTGAGGCTAGAGTTGGACTCTATGTCTTTTAGGCCATATTCACTCGGCGCTGGTGTTTACGGTTTTTGACCAAATTCTCCCATGATACAATGATCGAATTCCTTACAATAGCACTTTAAAAATCAAAGGGACAGCGAACTGACTGTGTTGACACTCTCTCTTAATGATAGGAATGTATGGATTCAATGAACTGCAGTGGAAACTCGAATGCCGTGAATGAATCGATGAGCAAAAAACGCTGATTCAGGTGGTATTTAGAGCAGGAGATTGGAAGTTATAATGGTTGTTCGAGGCACCTCTTCCATGGTGCAATTACACAATTGCAGTTCTTCAAACCAATGGAACCCCTTGAAGACCACGCTTAAATAGTGTTTAAAATGCATAAAACGTTTAAATCGTGTTTAAACAATGTTTATAGTTTTCCCTAAAAAAAATAAATAAATTTTGCCCACAAAAATTTTAGCCTACCATAATATAGGTCTTTCCCCGTCCACAAAAGTTGGGGTGCCTCTTGGGGCAACTAAGGTTAATAACAAGATATCCAAAGGAGAGAGGAAGTGAACAACTTCTATGAAGAGAACTTTGTTAAGGTCAAAACAGAATTTAATGGCAAATCCTAATGCTAAATACACCATAATAGTTCTATATATGTGTGTATATAGTAATCACTACTTAATAATAAACTATAGTACTAAGAACTAAGTGAAGAAGAACAAATCATAATGATTTGAAGAGACCGATTTATTCTGAACAAGATGAAGACTGAGGTTAGAGGTAGACTATTTCTTTAAGACCTCATTCACCCCGCATTGGTGTTCACGTTTTTCAACGAAAGTCTCACAAAATACACAGTCAAACTCCTTGTGATAGTAACACTTCAAACCGAAAGGACAACAAACAGATAGAGTTCACACACTCTCCACAACACATTTATCAAGTCTCTCAACTGAAGCATCATATTCAAAACCATCTTCACATTAAGAAGTAATCATGCTTGTGAGGTCTTCTGGCTCATTGTTCATTAGATCTACCACTTCGGTTTTCAATGCTTCTCCGATGCTAGAAGTAGCATTGAAACCTGAAGTCATCACCATGCCTTTTGATTGCCCATTTTGTATCATACCAGTGATATAAATTGTGCAGTTTGAATGACTAATGAAAGCTCAAGTCTGAAGCTTTTCAAGGGTTAGTTATTCTAAAGGAAGAATCAAAATTTTCAGCAAAAGCTCTGAATAAGTGATATGCTTTATTATGAAAGATGTCTTGAGATTAAAAATATTGTTAAAAGTGTTATATTACATACCTAGAAGGGCTTGAATCTCTCTCCAATAGAATTCATGTTTTCATTATTATTTTATCTATTTTATTCTAACATGGTATTAGTGCATCTAAAAAATCATAGATCCACAAAAAAATTTCTTTCTTCTTCTCTGTTCCAATTGAGGGGAGGACTCTTGATACTCACAAATTTTTTCTTTGCTCACATGAGTTCTTCTATGGGGAGGAGTTTTGGATGGCAAAGATGAGACCCGGCGAGTTGAGATAAGATCAGATAGGACGTGGAATGCATGCCTTTGAATCATCGACTTCCATGGATGGGACGTCGGACTCGTAGGCATGGACGCGAGCCTTTCGTTGTGGCTAGGTAGGCTCTCTTCTCTTGGAGCCTTTAAATGATAGTGCAGAATCATATTTATACGTATAACACAATAATATAATACATATATAATTTAACACTTTAACAAATATGATCAAATAGTGATTAGTGTCTAGTTTAATCATCATGTGTCATCACTTGTAGTGTACCCCCACTTCTAGCATGCAAGGGCAGCCAAATGACTTTTTATGGGCCAGGAATATATACTCCCACCTATGAAACCTCTGTCCCCATCATACAGAATTTTTTTGGGTAGTGGAGACAATAAGAGGAATGGGAGAAGAGAGAGAGAGAGAGAGAAGGGGGGTAGGAGTTCATGGCGGACGACAGGCGGAGGGGGGGGTGTATTGAGCGGAGGACACTGGGAAGGGGAAGGGGAGAGAGAGAAAGAGAGAGGCTAAGGAGAGGGCAGTGGAAGACATATGGGAGAAGGGTGACAGAGGGCGGAGAGGGAGGCGGGGTGGAGGTGGGCAGCGAGTGGAGAAGGCGGACTCCCCCCCCCCCCTCTCTCTCTCTCTCTCCTTCCCTAACTTCCGCCGCCCCCTTCCCAACCTCTCTCCCTCTCTTTATCCCTCGTTTTCTCTCTCTTCCCCCTCACCCTCCTCCAACCACCTCCACCCATCGTTGATTCGTTGTAACGTTTCAGACTTACACAACAATAAATTATCTGTTTTGTTCTTTAATGGGCTCACGGTTTTAAAATGTATCCTGGTGTATAAGAGCTATGTTTTAAGCACATATTATCTCATTCCATTAGGCGATGTGAAACTAAATATCTCACCCTCACCCCACCCAAATACCCAATTCATGAGTCTCTTAGAATTGTTGGGTCTCTTGACTATCCTGACCTACAACTCCCTCAACTAGCCGGGTGTCACAACCACCCCCTCCGCTCACTGCTCTATTGCACCTCCTACCACGCTCCCCTATTCTCCCACCACCCAAAATAATTTCTCAGTGGTGGGGATAGATGTTCCCTACGAAGAAGGGGAGTTATATACCCACCCCATTCAATTAGAAAACCACCCCGTGATTAATCGTTTTTATGCACTCGAAACCAAAAGAAAACCACCCCTACCGATCACACCCCATTTTGAACTAAGCCCACCCCCTGTACCGTTCGACAAACGTAGTGTCGATCAATTCTATATACGTCAACACTTCTAATGTCGAACTGAAGGGTTACACAAACATTTTTTTGTTATAATATCGATACATGTATTGTCGATATGTGTTAAATATGTCGCCAAGCGGAATGTCGATACTAGCAGATTATTGAAAAATAAAAAAATAAATATCGGTCAACATATAAGATGTCGAGAAAAATGATAATGGTCAACAATGATAGTGTCGATACCAACAGATAATTGCAAGTTACTTCTTATGGATATGCTTGAACTTCATCATCTCGAGAACTCGATGTCATGTCCTTAGAATAATTTTTTCGATTGAAAGTTGTAGGTCGAATACGTTCCTTGAGAGTCATACTACACTGTAAAAAATTAAGTAAATACTTAATCATATACAAGAAATTAAGAGTTATATACACACAAAATAAAAGAGTTATGCTTTTTAAACTAACATCAATCACATATTTGAATAAAAATCCTTGTTAGTTTATATTGCCAGCCTGGTTTGAATATAGATAAAAAAATAAAGTATATCAAACTAATAATTAGGAAATGAATCAAAATCATTGATCAACGAGGATTTCAAAAGACAAAATATAACACAAAAAAAAACAAGAAGAAGATGTTAGTTTGAAAATCATAACTCTTTTTATTTTTCAATAATCTACCAGTATCGACACTCCGCTTGGCAACATATTTAACACATATCGACAATACATGTGCCGATATTATAACAAAAAAAATATATTTGTGTAACCCTTCAGTTCGACACAAGAAGTGTCGACGTATGTAGCATCGGTCGACACTACATTTGTCGAACAGTATAGAGAGTGGGCTTGGTTCAAAATGGGGTGTGGTCGGTAGGGGTGGTTTTACGCAATAGCATTTAGTCGGGGTGGTTTTATAGGTTCTAAAAAATTGGATGGGTGGCTTTCCAATTGGGGTGGCTTTCCACTAAACAGGGGTTTAAATAACCGTCCCCTACGAATAATTGGTTCTACATGATCGGTTCTCCTTCGATCCACGTAATTCACATGTTATGTTCATATATCATTAAATTGTGAATTATGCAATGATTCATGCACATATACACATTATCAAAAAATTTGACAAATCCAATGACAAATATTAAAGAGGTGCTGCGAACGATCCATATAACTCTATAGCCATCAAGCAAGATATATATCTTCTTAAATAATGTATATACCTTGTTAAATTTTTTTACATTTACTAAAAAATAGTTTCATTCAATTCATAATGAAGGGTTATACATTTTTTATCAAAGCATATGCATCTTTACTATTTAAAAAAACACAAAACATGCATGGATTATCCCATGGACTGTCCCTAACATTTTTCAATATTAAAACTTAACAAGTAGCCGATTTACTACATTCCACTTGAATTAACAAAAATAAATGGTTAAGCATCCCCCTTCTGCTACTGCATAGCTTACTCCTTTGGGCACTGACTCTTTCCTGTCACATTTTTTGAAAAGCTCTCTTGATTCTGAAACTGATTTCAGTAGGAATACATTGATGAGATGAAGCTTGTTTTGCAGTGGGTGTTGTTAAACATTGAACAATGGAATTTAACGAGGGATTCTTACATGTCATATAAACACACATTTTGTTTACAGGAAAAACACCCTTGTCAACTTATATTCATTCAAAATACAGGCAAATAAGCAAGCACAAGCAACTTCAGACAGCATCTACTTAGAGGGGCATGCAACCCTCACAAGCTTGAAATATGTTTTATCACAATCTTCACAAATTCAGTACAACGGCTTCATAAATTTACAGCAGCACATGTGAGCAGAGCTTCCCAGATGGGAAACATAGTCTTTACATTCCACAAGCTTCTAAGCTGGGACAGTTTCACGAAGCTTTTTGTCCTTCTCCAACTGATCCAGACTATCATAGTAATCGACGAGGACTTTCCATCCACCTGGGCACATAAACCCATCCGGAGGGTTCTCCCGATTCTTCGCCAGGGTTCTCATCTATAAAGCAAATCAGAAAACTTTTAAATAGACTCTAAAGTAGGATGAGGTGATATGAGATGAGCATCGTGGTTTAGTCTCACATCATCTGACGAGAGAGAATAGTTTGTGCTTATGTATAAGCACATCACTTATACACCAAAGCACGTTTTAAAACTGTTAATATACTGCTGTGTAAACCTGTGATGTTTACATTTGGATCATAAGCTCGGGAAGAATGCAATTAGTGATAAGTGGGAAGAAAAAGCTACCTTGGTGCCTGATATGAAAAGAAAATCTTGGGGCCTTGATGGATCAAAGAATGCCATTTTCCTCTGCGTCTTGTCATAGGCAGCCACCTGAGTTCACAAATGAAAGATGCAGACTGAGATTTCCAGAAAAGAATTAAAATAAGCCTTGAATACGAAGAGGAGACCAGATTTATGGAAGTGTTATAAGGTAGAGGCCTGATTGCTGCACAGAGAATAAATATTCACCTTCTTTATCCGAAATGCAATGTATAGAGAATTTAATCAGACAAAGTCCCCTTTGGAGCCAATTATCAAAATGATTCTGCTTTTGTAAAATCGGTTTTTCAACTAATTGGTTCCAATTGTGTTTTTTGGTACTTTAGATTTTATTTGATGTTGTGATTTTTATGGAGATTGTTGGTTGAAAGCAGCTTTGATGAAAAAGTTGGTTGAGACCAACTTATATGAAAAAAATGTTTTTTTAAAAAATAAATCCAAACAGAAACAAAGATTTGATTCATTTTGAGATGATGTAAACAAACATAAGAAATACTTGAAAAACAGAAAAAAAAAAAAAAAAAGTACCTTAAAGAAATGTTGTTTGAAAGCAGACAAGTGTAATGCTAGTTATAGAGCAGTGTTATGTGCAGTCCTCTTTGCAACCCCCCTTTGCAGTCAACACAAGTTTTAAAGTTTTTTGAAGTGTATACTTGACTAACCAAATACATTAATTCATAAAAATAAACATTGTACATACTAGCATGAATGGAATGGATATATTTTTACATTTTTTACAAATAGTGAATGACATTGTGGAGTAAATATTGTGTCAGACAATTTCATATACCGCATTAGTGACATGGAGACTGTAAATGGGGCCTTAAAAATTACTGTATTAGTGTCCTAAATTATAATGGGTAAAAGAAATGATTTTGAGTCTCAGCATACCTTGAATGGAAGGATGTTTAACTTTTGGAGTCCAGGGGCCATAGCCAAAACCTTCTTACCATGATCTGCATCATAGAGATCTCTTTTCTCAACAGGGTGGCTCATACCAGCAGGGTCTCTACCAACAATATAAAAATTGGCACCGGCATTTATACGAGCCTTGGCATGCCACTGTACTTCAGTTGGGCCAGCATAATGCATGGGGGATGGGAAGATTGCAACCACTGTTGTCTCTGGATTCAGAACACCATCTTCAAGTACCTACATAATCAAGCTCAAATAATTCAATGCAAGATATACATGCTGTGTACTTTATGAACTATTATTAGTTTAACTAAAAGAAACATGGAACATGTTCAATGTTCATACGATTGTTGCCTCAAACCTGATGAAACATTCTACACGTAGAACTTTGCGAAACATTATACTATGTAAGGTAAATATGGAAAATCTAAATTGATAGAAATTCATTAAGGCCTCCTTTGGCAGTGGATTATGATTTTTTTTTTTTTTTTGGCTAGATACATAATAATATAAGATATTGTTGTAATATGCATGAACTAAACACACTTTCATCTTTGGTAACTTAATAAGTTAGTCATTTATATAAACCATTTTTGGTTGTATATCTTTTTTCAAATACCATTTTGCACTAAGTGAAATGTATGGAAATATAAAAGAGATGAAAGGGTTGATTGATGCACCTATTTTTAATTAATATTTTATGCAAAGATATGTACTTTATCTATAATACTAGGGGGTAAAAAAAATGGTACATCTCAGGCAGACAAGTTAAACCACAGTTTAAGGATTAAAAATGATATTCTAAAAACATAGAGATTCCAAATATCATTGTTGTCAAATGGTATTAGAATACCAATTCAGCTTTATGCCATGATTGCACCAGTTAATATACCATTATCAAATGAGACCTAAAGTATACACAAAACACAAACAGCTCAAACTGAAGATGAAAAGACAGATTTTTTTTTTCGATATAAAAGCGTTGAGGACATGCCCGTGCCAATAAAATTTTGTCTAATCATGATACAACACTGCTTTAATGGTTTGGGACATCAAATTATTTAAAATAAATTTTTCCAGACATCATTCCTCCCTGCTCAGGTTAATATGTTGCAAATAATGTATTTGTTTTGAATTGCAACTATCAACTATGTCTTACAGTAAAGTCATAACTATATCTCATTCATAACATCACTATAAAATACTAGAATGCAGAAACAATGAGCAGTTTAACTGTGAGAGCAAGAACCCTTAAAGAATTCCAACAAATCTGAACTACTAAAACTTAACAGGATGCAAGGAGAGAATAACAACCTTTTCATGTTGCTTCATTCGCCAACTAAGTGGCACATCATCTGCTTTGGTATAGCCTCCCAAGGGGTGAAGCAAGAGGATAGGATTCTTGTATCCCATCTCCAGGAGACGCCGACGGGTGTCTGTCATCAGCAAAGCATGCCCGTTGTGGATGGGGTTCCTTAGCTGAAATGCGAACACTGCATCTGCGTTGCGACGAGTGAACTCTTCACGAAGTTGGGCAGGAGAAAGCCGGTACTGATCAAGTCCATCATTGTACTTGATCGGCTCTATGACCTCTAGATCACCTCCGATAAGCCAATGCCCGGCTTTTGCAATTGTTTCTTCAACGTATGGAAGACCAGGGGCTGTTGTTCCCCAGGTCCTCGCAATGCGCTCTTCTTTATTATGCTTATAGATTTCAATGCTGAATTTTGTTTTTTGAGGATCAGGTATCATAAGATATGTGCGCAAACTCTGATTAGTGACATCATGGAAAAAATCTCTACTCAAAGGCCCCCTTTGGAACTAATTTTCAAAAACAAGTCTTTCATAAAAAGCTGCTCTCAACGAGCATTTTCCATAGCAGTTACACACACATGAAAACCAAAATCTGAAACCAAAAACTAGAGTTACAAAAATAAATAGTTCAGAACTTCTAATCTAAAAAATAATTTTGCAGAATTAGTTCCAGACTGGCCTATGTATTTGATCATAGTGAATTAATGAGCAGGGATTCAAATTAAAGATTGCTGGTAACAAAAAAAAATCTCAACTATTGCACTTGTATAAACCTGCAGAATGCTTTTACTGGTAGAGATGAAGTTCACCACTTCTGGAATTCACTATTGATAAATACTTCAATGGAATCCATTTAGTGGAAACTGTAAGCTGTTAAACTGTTAAATCCTCCCTTCTTTCTCCCAAATTGAGATTGACAACATCACAAAATAAAAAAGCCCAAAATTGGCATTTGTTGCCTTATACCTGATTAATCCAAGATATTCAGTCTAGCTACTAATGATTAAAAAAAGGATGCATATTTAATAAACACGCCAATACTCCAATGTGATACAGCTTTTCTGCTTTTGTCAACAAAAACTTTCTAGTTAAAGATTGTAAAATCTCTTTCACGGTTTTACCCAACAATGTATTCCATCATTGTTTTAATCATCCACATCACACAATCAAATCTATACCCATAATTCGGTTTCACAATAGAAATCTGATCCAATGGTTACACAAACATGTCTTAGATGATACCTGAACTGAAAACTGTTCTCTTTAGCATGGTAAGTGAAACCATTGAAGAAGAAGAGTATTCCATCTCAATGAGCTTTGTTATCAGAAACTTGGGCTTGGAAGTTCAATATATGGGTGTACTCTTGTAACATATTGAGTAAAGTCCCGTGAACTAGAAAATAAAGCAGTCACTAGAGACAAGGGAATATGTGATGTCTTCTAACTTTTGGTGAGATACCATCATTGAAAATTTTTGTCGAAACATTAGTTAAGAAAGATCAACAAAATCTTGCAATGCATCATAGAGGTTCTCGGTTTCATCTAAAACTCTATTGCAAATATGTCATAGAACTCTCCCCATGCCATGTTATTTGACAAATGGTACCAGATCTGAATTAATTATGGGCCAGAATGTGCACATTAATTACTTAAATATGAACCAGGAAAGTTAAAAAGACTTCTACACTATGACCATACAGTTTTTACAAACCATACAATTTCCACCAGCATTTGAATATGAAACTAACCTAAATTTAACACTCAGACTAGTGGATTATTATGAACAATTAAATAAAAACTAAAAAAAAAAAAAATGAATTATTTAAGTGACATCAACTACTAAAATTGAATTCAAATACATACCATGATCTACAGCATTCATGGTGAATGGCATGACTACATAAACATCATGTGGCCACCAGAATTTTAGTAGTTACTAGACTAAACTTTCAACTGTCAAGCTGACATATATTTTAAAAAATAACACAAAAGCTCAATAAAAATATATACCCAACATGAATTATTCATGTGAGATCAATTACACAAAATTGAATTCAAACACCTACCATGATCTACAGAAAAATTCATTATAAAAATCCCAACATGAATTATTTATGTAAGAACCACTACTCAAATTGAATTAAAAAACCTGCCATGACTAATAGTTTCATATTGAATGGCACAAGTGACACCAAATACAGGTCCCACAGACCAATAATTATATGCAACACGTGATCAAATTATCATAATAAACCTCAAATCCTCATGCAATCATCACCAAATAAAATAAAATTTCACCTGCAACTGCACCAGATATTCACGTGTCACCCACATAGTTATATAATCAACTTTCCAACATTGACATGTGAGAGGCGCACACATGATCATAAAAAACTAAAATGTGATAATGCAAACAATAACAGATAATGTTACTAAAAATATATAATACATGTAATAAAACACATATTCATAAAAAAATGAAGTATATATATATATTAACGAATTGCATGGATCAACTTACAGAAAAATAAATAAATAAATAAATAAATAAATAATGAAGTATATATATACTTTGATAAAAAGTGTGTATCACTCCATTTTGAATTCAATGAACCCATTTTTAATAAGTTTATGCTTCACTGAATTTCTAACTAGATATATAAGACTGCATTTTGAACTATAAAAAAAAACTGAGTGTGATTAATTATACGATTTGACTCACTTGCTAAGCATGGCGACGGGCTCGTCGTCATCGGAGCCGCCCACGAGGACGACCCTGTCGAACCCGCCGATCGCCCGCCTCTGCAAGTCGTCAATGGAGAGCACGATCGGCACGGACATGTTGACGACCGACCCAGACCCGTCCGCGGCGCGGAGGGAGTTGAAATGAAGTGTTTGGAGGAACTCGGTCTCTCTCATGAAACCGGAGAGCGGGCTCGCCCACCCCTCGCTCAGCACGTGAACCCACTCGAGGTCGATCCTCGAGAGGCGCACGCGCGCGGGATTCGAGGCCGCCTCCCGCCGCTTCGCGTCACGGAGAGGTCCCGGGACGACAAGGTCCACGAGGCGTCCCCCGTCCGGGTCGATGAGCCCGCACGACACGCGCCGCCCCCGCCGGAGGGTCACGGGGCGGGGGGTGATATGGGTCATGTGTGGGGTGAAGAGGATGGCCATGGAAGCCATGGATTGGGGGGTTTGGGGGGGATTTGGGGATCTTCGGAGACTTTTTGGGGTGGGTTTTGTGTCATCTAAAGTTGGTGTTTTTTTTTTTGGGGAGGTGGGTGTGGATGGATTGATACGAGAGGTGGTTGGGTTCTGAGTGGCAGTGCAGATTGTTTTTTAAATTTAAATTTTTGAAGGGGGATGAACCTGGACCAGTGATTTTTGTTGGGTTGTTTTATGTTTTCTTTTACTTGGAAGAGGAGGAGGATGTTGGGGAGGCAACGTACACGTAATGTCACTCATTGGTGTACTTTAAACCCCCGTTTGATTCAAGGATAACGGGGAATTAGAATAGTATCAGAATGAGATTAAATTTTTATATTATAATTAACTAATATAAAATAGTATATGAATTTCAATCCATTCTTAAAATTAGATTATTCTATGCAGGTCCGATCCTGGATAGAGATCACCAAGGCCACTGTCTAGGGCCCCCACCCAGAGAGGGTCTCAGTCCATGAAAAAAAAATTTAAGCTGCCTGCCTTGGCTATCGGACCCTTGAATACTCATTACTCACCGAAAACCCAGGCCCAATAAATACATTCCCCAAGTACCCTGTACCCAAAACCCATCCTATCATTTCCTATCCCAAGCAAATATTTTTTAACCGTCCCATTAAATTCCATGAAACTCCTCCTCCATCAATTCTCTAAAAATCTCTCATCCAATCAACAATGTCTCTTTGCTTATTTGATTAATTGTTTTTTGCTATTATACATTTTTATTTGATTGATCTTAGTATGAATATAATTTTGTATGGATATTTATAAGTGTTTTTTGATATAGTTGTTATAAGGAATTTTTATTTAAGAGGTTTCAATTTAAATGATTGTAAAATGTTGTATTTAAAAATTTATAACATTTGTAATTTAAAATAAGATAATATTCAAGACTTTTTTTTTAATGTATATGAGGCCCGCTTTAAAATTCGTCTAGGGCCCTGCAAAAAAAAAAAAACCAATTCTTAGGACCGACCATGATTTTATGATATATAATTATTCTAATTATAAATTTTAAATCAGTGGTGATTTTTTGTTTGGTTATTTTTTAATTATTCTCAATTGAAAACATAATAATAAAATTTTTATTGTTTGTTTGACCATAGATAAGTTGTGGATAAAAATTGAATAATGTATGGATAATGATTTATAAAAAGTGAAAAGATAATTTATTTTGTTGAGCCTCTGATTTATAAAAGGTGATGATAGTTGATTTGACAGCGGAGCTTATTTATATCAACAGAGTGGATTGGGCGGAATAACACAATTGAAGGGGGATTTGGAATACAAATACGAGTTTATTCATACATATTCAATCATAACTATACACATCTATTCCTTCCATCAAAATAGGTTTTTAGGTTTATTTTTTCATTATTCCGTCATATTTTCTCCCTATTCCACATCGCAAACGGCTCTAGTGTTTCAATAGACGACACATGTCTATCAAAGAATTAAAAATCTTCTGTTAATTAGAAAATCATTGATAGAAAGTGGAGAGACAAACCTTACTTATCCAAATCTAGATCTAATTGGATAACGAGACTTCGCTCTCCCCGCTACTGCTTCCGCCTAGTCTTCCATCAAGAATCTTCCAATATCCAACTAACGAAAGGGGAGTGACATGCAAAAAATATATTTTATTAAATTCTCAAAAAAATATTTTTTTATAATTGAAATTCAATAATGATTTTTGGGCCTCAATTACTAGACCTCATCCCAAGCCCAACAAGGTGGCAAGTTTGAATTACCCATATTACCCCCCCTAACTAATCGGATTGAGCTTTCCATAACCGCCCCCATTAATCCCGAGGTGGTTATGATTTGAGAGATTCTTTTCCTTTTGAAGATATCAATTCAATTGAACGACCAAAAAAATCACGATTTACCATTTTTTGATACAGAATGATCCGTTGAAACAAAAATAAATATCAATTTCATTTTTTGATTCAGATTTGTTCGGTGGAGAAGAGAAGAATTACACGATTTTTTTTGTGCGAACTGATTGTGGTGTAAACAATGGTGATCCATCCAGGTTAGGCTTTTTTGGACCTCCAAAAAAATCATGATTTACAATTTCTAGTTTCAGATTGATCAGTAAAACTGGAAACAAATATCGAATTCAGATACATGTACTTGAATTCGATATTTGTTTCATATTTTTTTATTCAGATTTGTTCGGTGGAGAAGAGAAGAATTACACGATTTTTTTTTTTTTTGCGAACTGATTGTGGTGCAAACACTGGTGATTGATAACTTTTAGTTTCAGATTGATTGATGAAACTGAAAACAAATATTGAATTCATATACACGTATCTGAATTCGATATTTGTTTCAGATTTTCAGATACATGTATCTAAATGCTGTATTTGTTATATCATTTATTTTTTAGACTCAGAAAATGAACAAAGTGTGCACAAGAAAACCTAAAACAAATGAATGCCAAATATTTTTTTCTAAAATCTAGATACATTGAAAAACCTAAAACAAATGAACAATGTCAAATATTATTTTTCTTAAACCTAGATAAACACATATTCTTTAAAAAAAATTAATTTTTTAAATCAGTGATTTTTTTTTCAAGAAGTGCAAAAAAGTCTTCTAATTGTCCTGTTTATGTCAGAAAAAAAAACCCAGACGGGTAGGTTTCATTGTGAGAAGAAATCTATTTTTTTTTTCTTTGCCATTGTTTATGATTGTTTGGGGATGAAAATCAGATAATATGAACTCTTGATCACCGGAATTTTTTCTTTTTTTCGTTCGTCTGGATTCGCCCAATTCAGAAACCCTAGGTCATAACTTTTTTTATAAAATTAGTTCAATCGGGGAAGTTTCAATAATCCGTGTTTTTAGGGATTTTTTTACGAGGAATTAATGATGGTATAATTAGTTGAAACCAATTTTTAAAAACCACTAAAGGGTGGTAATGTCATTGTCTTTTTTATTGTTTGAAAAAGTCAAGCAAGGAACCAATAGGAGAATGTCTGCTATTGAGGCTCATCACTAGAGCTTAATTTCTAGGGCCCAGGTGACAGCATTGATTGAATTTTTATTACTATTTTCAAAAACTGATATAGTTAGGGGCAATAGATAGTGAGTTTAGACTAAATACGATTTTATGTCTAAGCAAGATTCATAAAATGTACCAATCCAAAAAATATTTCTTTTTAAAAAAGGCTCTTTTACTTCATATTTTGTCCCATGAACCATATATGCAATGGTATGGATATGTACATAGATGTGATGTACGTTCATTACTTTTATGTACTAATAAAAATATTTTTCTCATGTAACAAATGCATAAACAAACAAATAAACAAAATCACATTTGAATCTACAGACTACCGACATTGAAATTGAAATCGATAGTCAAATTGATTAATTGTGATTTTCAATTAAATCAAGTATGAAAAAATCCTATCAAAAAATAAATAAGTGGTTGAAAAACTTCAAAAAAATATCTTCCAATACACTTCTATGCATTCTTCAAAAAATAATAATGTAATAATGTTTCAATAAAAAACATCAATTATTGTGGATGAAAATAATAATTCAATTGTGATAACAAAAATAAATAAATAAATAAATAATAAAAATCTGCAATTGAATTTGCACGGTTCCATATGATGAATTCCTAACCGTCGCATAATTGTGGTGGGTGGTTATCGAAATTGACTTAAAGGGCATATTAAATATTACATATATGTCATGTCATGAGGCTTGTAATGAGACTTATAAAATGGAGTATGTGAATTATTATTATATTATTAAATAGGAAAAAAATCCAAAATACCCTGCTATAAACTACCTGAAATCTATATAACCCTGAATTTTTCTAAAATCCATATAACCCCCTTAAAACACATGTAAATCCAAATAACCCCCAGACTTAAACTTCCGTCGATAGATGATGAATATTATGATAATATTATATTTTATTAATCTTGACTGAATACACAGTATATAAAAAAAACCCTAAAAATTGTTAAAAATGTAAAAAATCTTTCTTACATGATAATTTTACCCCTCCGAATAGATAATTTTTTACATTTTTAACATATTATAAGGGTTTTTAGTATACTATGTTTTTAGCCAGAGTTAACCAGACGGAATATTCGCAGAATAATAATCTTAATGAAAATTTAACTCAGGGGCTATTTTGATTTACATAGATGTTTTCAAGGGTTATACGGATTTCAAAAAAAATAAGTGAGTTATATGGATCTCAGATAGTTTACCTGAGGTTATTTGGATTCTTCCCTATTAGATATCTTGTTATTTGAATATGCATCTAAACATATTATATTATGTATATTAATATTCAAAACGGTTACAAATATTTTTAAATAATGAACATTTTTTTTATTTTGGCTAGTAATTAGAGTAATCAAATGATGTATTAGGGATAAAAGATGACGCACAAAATAATTTATTAGTTAAAAATTCATATGTCAAAACTACTCACATTTTTCAGAGTTATTTAAATTTATAGGATTATGATTAATCATATATGATAATTGAATTTTTAAAGCAATATAACACAAAAAAAACTTATATAATCTCATAATATATACAATATTCAGGTATCATGATGTTTGGATATATATGTTTGTGTGTGTGTGTGTGTTTTTGAATCATTCTAGATTTATAAATACAAATAATTCTGATTTTTCAGGAACACATCCGATATGAATGAGGGAGGGATATATTATGGGTGCGTTTAGTTATGCGATTGCACAGCGTTTGTGATTGCAGGAAGCTGCGTTTGTAATCGTGCAACCAAACAGTTTTACTGTAGCAGCTTCCTACACACATATTTCAGGCAAATAGTGCTCAAAAGCTGTGATTTCAAAAAGCTGAGAAAGTGAGCTTCCTGCAGAATCAGTTTTAAAACCCAGATTCCTGTAGAATCAGTTTTACAATCACGCAACCAAACGCACCCGTAGTATGTTATGGTAACTGCATTTAAAAGTAAGGAAAGAACGAGAGTAAAACGGAGCACAATTAAAGGAGAAACATCAGATTTGAGTGGCTAATATTTATATACGTTTTGTGGAGGCTGCGTATGGAAGCCACATTGGGAAAGGCTGATACGTACTTTAGTTGAATCGTGGCCCCCACCCCCACATGTTCAAAATTCTATTAAAAGTGTGATCTGTCACATGCTTTCTTTTCTTTTCTTTCTTTTTTTATGAAGATAGGTGTCAAAAGGGATTTTATAAAAAGTAAACCAAAGCAAATCATAGCAGGAGAGAGTCCTGCGAGGAACTTGTTGGTCACAACAGTTACTTGATCACAAATTTATCTTCCTATCAATGCAACCTTGTTGGCTCCTGCAAAAGAGGTTCCAATTCTTTATGAAATGAGTGATTGGGTCCCAAATATTCTCCACACAAAAGGAGTATAGTCCCTAAACATACTGTTCAAGCTAAATAGACCAAATCGTAGTCGGAATAAAACTTTTTAGTTGATGAACAGAACGTGACACTTGTTTTGTGATTCATTGTTGGTGAGGTAGGTATGGAAACTCCTAAAGGATGTCTCAGGCAGAAGTTGGGATCTTCAATCCTGCAATCACATCTTGAAATTAGGCTGTAGGTTATCACGTCGGGGGAACAAAAGTATTCAGGGCAAATCAATGCAAATTCTTGTCCCGACAACGATGTGGGGGGTTTGATTAGGGAAAAATGACGCCCTGTTTGGCGGTTCTTGTGTATTGGTGGAGGACATTTGGGAATGCACCAAGAGTTTCATCTTTGGCGAGGGACTCTATTCTGATCAATCAGTAGTAGATCCATATTGAAGGAGGTTTAGTTAAGTCTCTTGCACAAAATTTCTATGAAGTCCACGGCCTATAGCTCCTTCTTCGGAGACCTGATTTTGGTTTTCTGCGCCGGCATTGTATACGACATTGTTCGTGTCAAAAGGATACTTTTCAGTGAGTTTTTTTGTTAGAGTTTTGTTGCTTTTGTTGCTGGAGTTTTTATTGTTTTGTTGCTTGAGTTTGAGTTCATCTTTTTTTTTTTTTCTTCGTTTTCTTGTAACTAAGTAGTTGTTGGGGGCGTGTACTCCTTTTCTAAATTCAAATAAGTGGCAGGTCCACCAATTTCATTTTTTTTTTAAAAAGAAAGCTTTATGCTAAAGAGAAATATCAAGAGATCAAGTTAATCTTATATATCCAATCATGTGTACAATTGCACCTCTTAGATAATGATTAATTTAATGGTCAAATGATTTGTTCTGCCACTCTGATCCCCAAAAAAACATGTTCTTGTGGACTTGATTAATTAGACAATGATTTTTGGGTTCTCGGTTCTCCAATGGACACTTATGGCCTGCTCGGGTAGATGGACAACACTAGAATAAGCTTGAATATGCGTGAATCGGTGAATGAGCCCACAACAGGTGTATATTTACATGGAACAAAAGAGTATAACTATACAAGATAGCTGGGAAGAAGCTGATATTGGTATCCCAGTTTTTCCACAAAATTGGATTATCCCACTCAATTTATTCAACCGGTATAAAAGTGACTCATATGTCAAATCACATGTTGTCAGTTCTTATAAATTAGAAAATCACATATCAAACATTTTTTTTTTTAATAAATTTTTATTCATATCTTATAAATTAGATAATCACATATCAAATCATTTATCGGACAAAGTTTAGGAGTTTGTATTCTTTACGAACACGGCTCCCGGGCTGCAGCCCAGCCCTTACGAAACAAAAATCTGGGAGTTTGGGAGGATGATGGGTGAGGTGGGCTGCTGATCAACCATTCATTCTTCAGTCAGTCAACAAAAGGCTTTTTATTTTCCTGACTGGTGAATCGGGCGAGCGGGGAAAACGTACGGCCTCCTCTAAACTCGCGGGAATATCCCCGCACTTCTTCTCCAAAGATTCCATTCCCCCGAATCACAATGGCATATCTCATCCATGTTCCACCCCCTTCACCTTCCTAATTTAAAATAAGAAGAAGAGTCTTCCCCACCAAGCAGAATAGCATAAGTTATTATCAGGTACTATAGTCTCATTCTCTATTAAACTTGGTTGGTCTGTTTAGCTGTAATTTTTGTTGCCAATGGATCTATTATTCCCATTGTTTCTTGTGTTGGTTTCTATGATTTATTAACTAGAAAGGCAATTTGTTTTTATGGATTACAACTCTCTAATTGATTACTGGTTGTTGGAGAAGTCTTTTCCTGGTCTTTTAATTTTTTATTCTCGAATGAATAAAAGAGGCAGCCTTTTTTTTTTTTTTTTTTTTGAAGAATGGTGCTTTCCAGGAATTGATCCATTGACCTCTTTGATAGAGGTGGGAGGTGCTCGCCGACTTAACCAAAGCTAGGTTCGCATTGGCAGCCCTTGATTGATTCAAAAGGTCTCCTTTTTCTCGTGTTGAGCTTCTATGTGTGGTTAATTTTCTTGACGATCGTTTTTTCGACGTGTACCATAATCTCGATAGATTCCATTTATCTGTGTTGGATCTGATATAATACTGATGCTTGCTATCATTGCATTATTTCTACTGAAAAGTTGAGGAGATTGCCCATGGTGTCTCAGTGGATATCAGGCTCCCGTGAGGTCCTTGAGGGTATCCATGGAGTTCGCCTTGGAAGACATTCACCATATCAAGTAGATGAAACACTCAACTGTGGGCAATTTCATCTTTCGCCTTTCGAAGATGAAGAGGCTATTGGAACAAATCGTGGATTGCCAATACGGTGAGTGCTCATTATTCACAAATTAATTTGTATGAATTTTCTTATTGGACCTGATTAAGTTGCATGTAGAGACTTCCATGCCTGAGGCCCATCCATCAATCTTCCTGAATTCCTTCACCTGATTGATTGTGTTTATTCTCAGACGAATATGGCAGCAGCGACCTGCATGCCTGAGGCCCATCCATTGTTGCACTCAAGGTTCCTTCAATTCTATTATCAACTGATGTCCAGTCACTAGTTTGGTAGAGCTAAATATGCCCTGTTGTGGACATTGATTTATGCTTCTACCTACTGCCAGGTGACCAAACTCTTGTGGAAACAATTGCAAATGTACTAACATCACTACCTTTCATTGTTCTCGGGATCCAAGCACCACGGTAAGTTTTCCTTCCTAAAAAAATTGTGAAATTACTTCAACAATATATTTGCATAAACTGTTCAAGCACTGACAGCATGTTTACTTGGGGGTGCAGGAAAAATTTGAATGCTAAAATATATGCCAATTCCTTGATAGGAGTTGGTGTTGCCTCAAGTCTATACCATTCTTCGAGGGGAGAGGTTAGAAAGTACTTGAGATGGGCAGACTATACAATGATAGCCACAACAACAGTTGTAAGTTGCCTCTTCTTGTTGTGGTTTGAAATGTTGGATGAAAAACGGATCGGGGATTAGGAATGAGGCTCCCATATTATGCTTTCCACAGGCTCATAATACTGATTTTAATAGTGAACTACTCTTGCAATAGTGTAATTTTACTTCGTTTGTCTTTCCTGTCACCCTAGAGTTACAGAAGGAGACTTCAAGTCAGTTTATTATTTTTAGCATAAAATGTGTTTTTTTTATTTTTTTATTTTGTTTTTGTGATTTTTATATAATATTCTTAGTTTCCCATTGATCCACATTTTGAATGAAATAATGATCTAGAAAATTATGCTCTAGGGAAGGGACCAGTGTCTAGTGAATGTGATTCTCAACAATCCCAGAAGTTTTCTCCATGTGTTTAGATATTTAAACTCTTCTCAACCCTTATGAGTGCTTTTGTATAACTTGGAATGTGTAAAATACATAGTAGAAAACTGTTAGTCTCCTCCTTTTCAAGATTTCTTTTCAAAAAATGATGATTGACATTTATTGGTTTCTGCATGAACATTTATATCTCACCTTTGGGCATTGGTCCGACTATTCTGCTGGAATGTTTTTGTTTAGTGTCTTTCAAGAGCACTCAGGAATGAGAATCCAAGGCTTCTTATGGCAGCTTCTGCATTTTTTCTTCCATTTCAACCTTTGATGGTTTCAGCAGTCCACACCGGAATGCTGGAGGTGAGCAAAATTGATATAACCACTTAATTATTTATACTTGAACTTTGCTTTTTTCGAGCATAGGAAGTTTGATTGGTTTCACATCCCCCATTTAATAGGTCTGTAGGTTATTATTTAGAAAATGATATTGTATTTTCTTATGTGTTTAAGCTATATTTTACATATTACACATGTCATTACTGGATATCAATCTCCTAATACACAGAATTTGTGATTCTGCTTTACACACTTGACATCTTACATTGATAAATGCATATCCAGTATTTTGTGAATGAAATTGGCTGTCATGAAAACATTAAAAGCCATCAAACTGTGGTAGATTTCCCTCTTTAAATTCTATATTGGATGTTTCTCAGTTTTATATAATTGGCTTATTATAATCTCCGCAATTATTCAAAATTTAAGAGCTTATACTCTTTTTAATCAAGTTCACATGGATTTTGGTATTAGTCATCATAATGTTTTTTTTTTTTTTTGAGGCAAACGGTAGGGATATCTATTCCAGTTTAGAAAACACAATAGAAGATGTCTAAATTGGTGGTGAGAAGAAGAGGGGACATAAACAGAAAGCAGGATAGAAAAGAACAGACATAATCGAACGAATACCGTCGAAACATGGTAGAAAAGAGTTCTACCAAGGTCCGACCAAAATAATCAACATGGTAGAAAAGAGTTCTACCAAGGTCTGACCAAAATAATCACAAATAAGACCTCACGCCACTTGTAATGAATCCTCTCCCACTCGAATGCTAGCAGCCCCTGCTAGCCCTTGACCCCATTCCAAGATGCTGACCCGAACCATCTCCCAGATGGCGTCGAAGTAGAAAGGGGAGCCCGAGAACACTACCGCATTCCTTGCTCGCTAAATAGGCCAAACACAAGCAGGGAGAATAGATAAAATCACCTTCCCTGTCGTGCTTGTGTCCCCCTTCTTCAGCATTTCCGACGCTGCTGTCCAGAAATCCTCCATTGAAGTAAAACATAACCTCAAGTTGGTAAGTTTTTCTGCAATCACCCATATGTGAATGATCCAAGGACAGCAACAAAACAAATGAAAGATAGTTTCAGGTGCACTGCTACAAAGCGCGCACGCCACACTCGCTGACGCATGCCACTTTGCACGGTACACCTTGGTCACCACGCGCTCCTGGAGAAGCAACCACATGAAGCTCTTGACTTTAAGTGGGATTTTCGCCCCCCAAAAAGACCTCGACCACTCGGCCCGAGTAGCATCGAATGGCAGATCATAATGTTATTTACTAGATGAGAATATCACTTGAAACCAATGACAATTCAGTACCTCCCAGGAATATTTTGATTGCAGAATTATCATTCCAGATGTTGTGGCAGAAAGTTATGCAGTGTTCTTTCATTTAATTTACAAACTGGCTTCTTTTTTCTTTCTTCTTTCTTCTTCTAGGTTTTTTTGTTTTTTTTTTGAGAAGGATTTTCCATGATTCAATGAAAGAAACTTCCCAAAAACAGGGAAATAAGAGGTCCCCTCAACTTAACAATACCAAAAAATAAAAATAAAAGGAAAAAAAAAAAACACAATATCAGTACATGCTGTTGGACTCCTTATTGACTCTCCAAGGTGTTTTTATGTACAATTACAGGCAAAACAAGTTTTGGTATATTATGTTCAATCTACAAGGGTATTAGTATAGATTTATAGAAAAGCATTTCCAATTTTCAATATATCACTATATCAGTGATTGTCATACTTGTTTCAATAACCAAAGATGTACAAAATATGATATTGGTTTTATATCCCCATTATATATCACATAGTTGCATAGGGTCCCCAAAGGTGCTAACCTTTACAAGCTCACCAGCCAAGGAGAGTTGTGCTGGTGGTGTGAGAAAAATGATGTTAGCTTCACATAAGAGATTAGCTCATGCATCCACTTGATTACTGACTGGAACCACCCTCAACCCACAATGAAGGGGCCTTCAGATCTATCTAATCCTGGATAGATGGTGTAAACTCTGATGTGGTTGGCATATCAAATGTCATTTGGCTCAATAGGTCCAAGTAGCATCTACAATCCTCTTCATAGTTTAGAACCAGCCCCTTGATACCTGATGGACCTGGTTAATAATATGAGAGCATCCCTGAGAAATTCCCTAGCTAAACACTTGGGATGCTAAATTCAAATTAGCCAAAATTTTCTCCTCCTCCTCAATGCTGATTTGGTATAAGATATAGAGAAGTGAGCATGAGAGTCCTTGATCCTTAGTTCATGACAATCTTTATGGAGATTGTCCTTGCAATAATTCTCTCTTTCCACCTGGTGAAGATATTGTTCTTTTTGGATACTCGCCTCTGAATGTGCAGTCATTTCTAGCCTGCAAAAGAGCCAGAGGAGTGAAGTTGGGCTGAGATACCATCAAAATTGTCATTGTGATATAATGTTTCAATGTTACAAGTTAATGTTGCGTATGCATCCAGGCATGTGAAAATAAACTGGGCAGCATTAGAAATCTTTTAACTAATCAATTTTTTTTCCCTTTAGAATGAAATCTTTCTTGGAAGCTAGATTTTACTATTGTACTGATAGGAATTGCTTATTATTTACGATCAATTTAGCCCTGTACCATGTTCAAGTTTGATCAATGAAAATAAACTGTTGCTTCATGTTTAACTTGGTTGGTTCTATATTTTCTAGTGGCTTGCCTGCATCTATTTGAACAACTTAATGACATTGTTCATCATTTTCCCTTTTCTAGGTAGCATTTGCAAAGAGAGCATCAATGAAGCCAGAGCTGAGAATGGCGCACAACTTGCATACTATGTCATCCCTGTTGGGAGGTGTACTTTTCATTGCTGATGATTGCTTCCCTGAAGCCCCATTTATCCATGCTGCTTGGCACCTTGCTGCAGCAATTGGTGTGAGCACATGTAATAAGCTTCTTGAATGACGTTATTGGAATATTTGCAGCCATGTTATTGCCAACATAAAAGATGCATTTAAGAAAAAGAAAAATGATACACAAGAGCAAGAAATAATCTGTGGTATGTTTTCAAACTAGTTTTTGGGTTATTAATTCCCTCAGAAAATGTGAACTTGGACCCTGTGGTAAATGTGGGCCCCTTGCAATGGAATAAAGTTGAAATGCTATTCTAACATCATTTGGCTATAATGATGTTAGGAATATATATCATTTTTATCCCTCAAAAGTGGTTTAACTAGTTAAATTGAGAGACAAAGGGGGTAGTCGATAGCTTGTTATCTTTATTCCCATTTTGAAGCTCTTTTTATCTTTATTTGTTTTTTATAAAAGGGCTGTGAATATGTACAAAGTTTAAAGGTATAGTAATACAAAGTTTTGATTACCAATAAAAAAAAAAAAAAAAAATTGAGAGACGAAGTAGGATTTATACCAATCTTTCACTCAATTGTATAAATAAAGTATCCTAAACTAAAATAAGATGATGATGTTAAATTCTAATCCATCACTTCTAATAAGAATATTGTGGGGGCTAAATTCCTTGGATCCAATCACCAACCGCCAAGTATCATTTGGGGGCCTATACCTCAGCCTGATAGGGGCAACCATTAAGAGGAAGCAAGGTATGGAGATACGGGGTAATACACAACATCAACAGAGCTCACAAAATGAGCTAGAATACTTGGTGGTGGTGGAGCCTGAGGCAATCCTGTTGGAGATTCAACAAGCTCAGAATAAAGGAATTAAGCAATTCAAAGTATGCTATGATTCAGAGTCTTTAATTCAGTTGCTTAATAATTCGAGGGAGGGTCCACCGCAGCTATATCAACTTATGCAGAAAATTCGAAGCTATAACAAACAGCACCAACTATATACAGTTTGTTAAATGTTTTTCTGGGCCTGTCGACCGTCTAATGTTTTCAGAATCCTCGACGGTTGGTCTGTCGAACTCAGCACAGTGAAGAAATGGAGGTACTGGAAGGTTGTTCGAGACAATACATGTCGACAGAACTTTCAAATGTCAGACATTGAACTTGTCTGTGTTGGGAATAGACAGTGGAAGACACACGTACAGCGGCAGGTGATGGAACCCCCAATGTATAATTAAACTGGAGATGGAATTTTCACTTAGGAACTTATTCACAGGTGATATAACTTTTGATTCACACTAGGATGGGTAAATGAAAATACGAGATTCACTGTGTGACAGTGATGGTTGAAATGTGAAACACTAAGGTGGCGTGTGGTTCTGCGATTGGACAGCTTTTGTATTTGAAAAAAACTGATTTTACAATCGTACAACCAAATAGCTTCCAGCTTCCTGTAAACAGAATTTAGACAAATAATATCAAAAAGCTACGATTGGAGAAAGCTAGGAAAAGGCAACTTCTTGCAGAATAAGCTTTAAACCCAGCGCTTGCAGAAAATCAGTTTTACAATCCCGTTACCAAATGCTATCTTAGTGTTGCATGTATATGTATAGGCAAAGAAGGAGGTTATAAAGACTGAAGACTGTTGGCAGGTAATAAAAATAATAATAATAACTAATGAATCAGCACTTGTTACTTCATAAACCTGAAAGAGTGAGTGGCGGTTTGTATGAGATTATCCACAAAGAGGAAGATTACGAAAATGCTCCAGATTAACTCGTAAAATGTCAATCAAGGTTGTATTAAACAAACACTGTCGAGGAGCAGACAAACAACTAATGGGGGTTTGTCGTGGTGGACTCGGCGGACTCGGAGGCTATGAAATTTCCTGGGTGTAATCAATTTTTTTTAATAGTAGGTGTTATGATGATTTTTGTGACTTTAGTTTATGGAAACAAGTTAGACAGTAATGATGTCGACCAAATCTTATATCGTAGACACATCATCGGATAAAGAAAACATTAGAAAAACCCATTAATTTTTTAAACCGGGTAGATAGTACCGATGTCGACCATATCTTATATCGTAGACATGACGTCGGGCAAAGGAAACAGGAGAAAAACCCGTAGCTTTTGAAAATGGGTTAAATAGTACTGATGTCGACTAAATTTTATATTGTAAACAAACCATCGGTCGACGGGGTACTATCTACTAAATGTAAATGATTTTTCTGAAAGGATCGACACAGGGAATGTCCACTAAATGTGAAACAAACAGTCAACACTTACGATGTCAATGTGTACATAGCACCGCCTCTCCGCCATCTTGGACCTTTGAGGATGCTAAGCATTGTCGGCGTATCTTCTCGGAGGCACTCTTCCTCACCTGCCCCGAACCCACCTTCCGCCCCAACCCCACCCTCTTCTTCCTCCTCTTTTGTAATATCCATTTACTTGGAGTGTTTAAAACACCCAATTTATTTGGGTGGGGTGTAGAAAGACATGAGTGCGTGAGATAAAAATAAAGGTGCAATTAGACCCACCCTAAGTCCTTTGGGTCCAGTATTAAACAATGTATAGATTTTGTAAATAGGGAGTTGGGCTGCTCTTTTTTGTACATCTTTAAGTCTTACAGTATAGGCAAAATGTAACTCCCATACAATCTTTGTCACGCCCCAGGAGTGGCCGTCCCTAAGACATAGACCAAATGTAACTGCTATACCATTGTTGTACATGGACGATACCGAATATATTATAATCAGAATAAATCACAAAGAATAAATGACTGAAACACAATAGATAACAGCGAAAGAATATATATATATATATAAATGAATAATACAATGCCATGGAATAGGTAACAGTGGCCCTCAAAAGAATACACAATCACCGTCCCATATAAACATAAGTCATAATTATAAATAAAACCAAATACATACTAATAATAACAAAACACCTGGTACGAAAAACAACAGAAAGTTGACAGGCTCACCAAATCATCGAGGGGTGCACAAAACCTTCAACAACACTGTATTTTTATGGGTTTCATCCAGGTGTTTCACAGGATGGGAGACTTCTTTCCCAAACAAGTAAAATAAAAATAAAAATACAAGCAAGAGTTCTTAAGTCCACATAAAAGCAAGAGTTTCTGAAAATGATGAGAAATGGAAGATGCTTGCTGGCACCAAAAGATCCGTATCATTTCTGTAGATGTCCAACTATTTCAGATTGTATCGCACCATAATATAGCAGAACATAAATTTTGACATTTATCATATTTATTTAACTTATCTAGGCACCTCTACATTAATAAATGATGACATTTCTTCATATCCTTCCGCTACTCTACGTTCTCGGTGCAATTTTTTTAAGAACCCTTCATTTTTTCTTCCAATCAATAATTCCTTGGTGGCATCAACATTTTTTTTTTTTTTGGATGCATTGGTGGCATCAACGTTGCTATTTTACACCAACATCTCGAAAAATTGCAGTAGCCCATCAGATTATCTTCTAATCAATAATTTATCAGCATTGCTACTTTACGCCAACACCTCAACAACTGCATTTTTCTTTCTCTTCAGACGTTCGGAGGATATGCGGGAGAGGAGCAATAATTTCAACTAGCTGAAAAAAAAGACCATGCCAACAATTGATTAAGATATTCAAGATTATACAAACCCAAGAAGAGCATCAGAACCATCAACCATGGTGGAACTAAGACATTAGAAGAAAAAATAGATATCATTTTTTTTATTAGTAAACAAATTGGATTGTGTCAGCAGTTATGAGTAGGAAAACGGACGTGCATGCATTTGCTCTACTGAATATGGAGATGAGGAAATTGGAGGTGAACCTTGGGGCATATGCTATTCTAACATCTGAAATCATTCTTTTGCTTGCTCTATGATATCCTAACACCTGAAGCCATTATTTTGCTTGCCTGTGCATCAATGCAACGAGAGGTGCATGACAATATACGTGTGACAGAAAGGCATGTCCGCATGTTATAGATGCATATCCAACATATAACAATGTCGAACTAAACTGTCTTCACCTCACCTCACCCCACCCATTTTTGGACTGTTGGACTTTTGACACAACAATGAAGATATGTAGCCGAGTGTGTATTATATGAAAGCACTGGTCTGATGGTTTAGAAAAATAAGGTGATGTCTGTTGATTTAGCATAAAAGTTGGAAGTTGCAAGATATTAAAGCACTGAATTATAGTAAAAAAATAAGTCCAAACATTTTGTCGGCTTTTATAGCAATTCCATAGTACCTTAACTGGCATAAAATTGTACGGGACAGCGTAGATACATTTGAAAGTGCTTTTGGCATATGAGATTCAAAGAAGGGACCGAATTCTAAAACTATTTGAAGCAGTAGGATGATCAACCCTGGTTGAGGACAATGTTCACACCACTTGCACAATCAATGACAAAATGTGAGATGTATCATAGATTCCGAGAATTGTAAGAACATAATTTTTTCCACCATCATATCAAAACTTCAACTCATCATGGAATCACATCCTTAGCCCCATTCCCTTGGATACAAGAGGGACCCAAGGTACACGTCACAAACGTTGTCGATTTCCTTTTTTGAACGTCTCTTTGACATCATTCTTATGGATGCATGTCATGCTTTCAGGATGACCATGCCAATTTGATCGAGCAACATTGGTCAAAAGAACACATACTCAGTTACCTTTGATGGGTGATACTTTTCTCTCCATGTCACACGAGTCCTCAGTGTTTTCTGTAGGAGTAACAACCATCCCTCACTCGTAACTCGTCAACCTAACATAGGATTTTGACAAAAGGACCAACTCTGTTGATGATTGAAACTAGCCAAGTTTGAGAGAAAACTCTTTTTACTTCAGAGAGAAAAATGCAGCATGGCTATTAGTGTTCTACAGAAAAAACCCCCCTCCCCAAATGACTCCACTCTAGCCTCAGATTCCCTAGCTATTCCATACTCAGTGATGACAAGATGTTGTGTCACATTTCACTTATCACCCCTCCCCCCACCCCCACCAAAAAAAAAAAAAATCATTTAACATCATTTTTGCTAGAAATTTCAAATCAAAACAAAGACTACATTAACCTGATTAGTTGTTGGGTGACAAAGAACTAGTTGATGCGCATGCAAGTAATAACCACAATCTCCTGGGACAGCTTGCATCGGTCTCTGATAGCCTCTGAAGGTTGACAAGAGAGACAACAAAAACATAATAAAATAAAATCAACATGCTAACTTGTGAAAATTTCATTAATGCTAGCAAAATAGAGTTGTCTAGCTCTTCATGGACCTTTAAAAACAACAAATGAAAATGGCAAATTTTTTCAGGAGAAGTAAACAAAGCACCACTTTAAACTTTCAGTGTAATGCTTGAATATATGATCATTAGTTCCTCACGTATCACCATTTTCTCTCATCCAGATATCTCTGGTTTAAACCAAGATAAAGCACAGGGTTGTGACAAGTTGAAGGCTTGTGTAAGCTTTTGTCAAGTTGATAGGAAACCTTAGAATGGGAAACCAAATATATCAATCTGTTGTACATGTTAGACTACATGCAACACGTCATACATTGAATGTTGTACATGTTAGACTACATGCATATGGTTATGAAATAACTACAATTGGAGAGGTTAGCTCATTGGTTAACACAAATTGCAACCATGAGGTCCTAGGTTTAGTCCCACCACTTAAATATCACAAAAAAGCCTTCAATTTGATCCATTTAGCACATACAACAATCCATGTTTGAAATAAATCTAAACTTCATTTGACTTTGTGGACCAATTATACTATTTTGATAAAACAATTGGATAATATAGGGCAATGCAATTCACATTGGCAAGAAAAGGAGTATTCAAACTGATGTACAGCAAAAATAATACAAATTCTACATAAAATATCAAAATATGATAAATGACAAATTTAGTCATGTTTAGCAATCTCCAAGATGTTTTGATCTCGCCCAAAATTTCACAAGCACTTGTTATAACTTACAATTTTACAGTTTTCAGCTGAATCCATTTGAGTTAATACCCCCATTGATTTTATGATCTGATTCATTCTTTGGAACATAGATTGGAGCATAGTTATTTAGATTCCAATCCTAGATTAAATGACATTTGTTAAAAAAATTATATGAAGTAACCCAAGATCACAATGTCCTTCCCAGTTATGTAATAACATCTAACCCAAACCAGCTCAGTCCAACTTAACATAGCCTGAGGCAAAAGAAATCAACCTAAGCAAGTTCAAGACTGGCCTGTGGATTGAGTTAGTTAGGTTTGATTAAGTTGGTTTGGCTACCCCTTTAAAGATCAAGTTGAGCTGGGGTTGACCTTCTTTTTGCCTATGCCAGGCTAGTTTTGATTATTTATTCATTTATTTATTTATTTCCCCTTCAAATTTCCATTCCAACTTGGATATCGTCAGGGGTGGGATTTGCATCAAATACGCCATTTTGGAGGTTGTTAGTCTTTACCAGCTAGCATGCTCAAATACACAATTGAATGAGACGAGAAGCAAGATCACCATCAGTCTGGTTGGATGTGTAATGCACCTATACCATTTACTTTGTTCATCATAGAGAAGGAGAAAGACATAAAGTAGTGGGTGGAGGGCAGGAACTTGAAAATGTCTTGCCATGGGTTACAAAACTGTATCAGATTTGATATTCCAGTGTTTGACAAATTGCATATAGCACCAAAACAGATATGAACCTCTTTACAAAATCCACTAGAGCTTGCAAGTTTCATGACTATGACAATGACAATGACATAGAACAAGAAAGTAGAAGAAATACAACATAAGATGGAAATAGATGTTGATGAACTATTAGATAGTGCTTATAGTTGATTAGTAATTATTATAGAAAAAGTCTCATGTTCATGTAATTATTAACTATGATGATGTTCTTTTATTATGCTTCACGTCTGATTATGCTGCTATATAGACATAAGATTATGCCCAAAACATGCAGTCCACAGAACAACTGAAACAAGGACTCACAAGCTTAAGCTGATAAACACTAAAAACAGGATCAACCACTCTTTCAACTGAAGGAAGAGTTTGGCGTCCTCTTAAAGGACATTCTTATTATTGTTTTTCTTGTCCAAGCTTTCTCCTCTTTAATATTTTGTTTCTTAACTTTTCAAAGAAACCAGGATCATATCTGTTTTTACTAACCATGACATATAATTCTTGCATTTATGATTTTGAACAGATAACCTTTCAACCTATGTGCCACCATTACAAGGAATTGGACCAAATCTGGACTCAAATTCCAAATCAAATGGACAGGTCATTCTTAAGAATTTGCATAATAAACGAATATGCTTGCAAGATATAAGATGGATATGTTCATGATATAGATATCAGCATTAACAATGCCATATGCTAGTTTATATATGCACCACATAACTGTTTTGAAATGTGATGTATGTATGTCATTCAAGATATTGAATATGTTGATAACTGTGATGTGGGCTCCTGTTCTGTAATATAACGAGTTCAGATTTACTAAGCACATCCATGCATTAATATGTCCCTACCCATCCTCTGCAAAATCTCCATCAGTTTGTTGAATACCGAAATACTTAGGCTGCCCACCATCAACATATAGAGGGTCCCCTATAAAGAAAAAAGTCAGAATATGCTATTGAAAATAAAATAAACATGATCATGGAACTCAATAAACAGCAACCAGGAATCCCACATAGACTAGACCATTATTACATCCATCAAGTGATGAGCAATAATCCTTATGACAATGCAATCAAACCAGCTAAACAGATAGTACATGAATATTGTACACTGGAAGACATCATTCCATGGACAAATAATTACTTTTCAACAAATATATCAATGCTGAATCTATGCCAAAGCATCCGGAGAAAATAACTATGAGTTTGTGGATATTCATATGAAATATAGGATGCAACATGAATAAAAAACAATCACAACAAGTGTACAATATGAATCTAAAAACAGTGTTTAGAAAGGGGGTTCCCAAGGAGATTCGATGTACGATGTGAACTCATGGAGCCTTTGACCCTCGGCAAGTTCACTATTGGACTTCATGAAGTGAAGTGGGATGACCAAGGTCCATAGATGGGCCACCAGTGAATGGATGCACAATGAACCTGACTCCTGGTAATTCCCAAGCTGAGGAGCGGAAGTCTATGCAGTCCGAAGTCCAAGGGACAACAATACACTAGTGGATTTCTCAGGAGGCTTGGTGTAAGGTGCATGCTCATGTAACCCTAACCTTCGACCAGTTCATTATTGGACTTAACAAGGTGAAGTGGGATGACCCAGGTCCGCCCATGAATCTCCAGTGAATGCAGTCCGCACGAGCGATTGGAGTCCTAAAGGTATATGTTGCCACATATACTGAGCCATTCGAGCGATCATTATTTTATTTTTTAAAACTGTTGTTCGAACGACATTCGTTCCCAAAGTTCTCATTTTTTGGATGTTTGAACTACTGTTCGAACCTTATTCGAACGGCACTTATTATGATAGTATGATTTGAAATTGGACAGTAAAAAAAGTGTGCTTCATGTACGCCGCACATGTTGTATATGCGGCATGTGCGTGCACTTGACTGCACCTACCACATATTGATCACATATGCTCGGCATATGTGAAATCAAATGTTTGTGTTGGCTCAAATGGCATGTAGTTTTGAATATGCATATGATTTTCAAGCTTGTATGTTAGATCCTAAGAATATAATTATTTAAGATTTGAAATTGAAATTGATTTCAAATAGGACAGAAAAATCACAATCAGACTTATTCACCTCCCCTCTAGGTCTACATCAATACAAAGGGCCTTTTTCCCAAAATAATCAACTTTTTCCCCAAAATAATTACCAAACTAATCACAAATTTCAAACAATAACAAACTAGTCACCTAACCGGGTCAAAGCAGCTACGTCAGCGGTTGTATTTTTATTTGTTACTATGCCTGGTAAAAACGCCAATGGATGTGGCGATTTGAGACCGTGTCGCTTTTCTTTTCATTTTTTCCATTTAACACACCAATGTTGTTGGCATTATATATTGGCCAACAATAAAACGCCGACCTTGTTTTGCATTTTGTTTATTCCTGTTTTATAAAGCCAATGAAATTGGCATTTTATTTTTTTATGTAAAATGAATTATTTTTTAAAACAATGGGAGCCTATCTTAAATTTAAATTTTAACTCCTTTTAAAATCTTATTTAATTTAATTCCCACCAATTTAATTTGTGAATTCAAATTCATACTTACATAAATTCATAAATTTTAAGTTTTAAATTGGATTAAGATGTTAATTAGTTGGAGAGATTTTTTAGAGATTTTTGAGATTTACAATTTATTATGAAATTATTTATTTTGGAAAATAATATTTTTTATGGTCCAACTTGTTTCCAATTTTATAGGGATAATTTTACCCGAAAATTAAAAACAATTCTCTATATAATTCTCCAACGTGTATGTATATACATAAGTATTTAGATATGTAGTTGTCTATCTATAATCTTCAAAATTAAAAAAATTTAAATTTAAGATAAAAATGAATCTTAATCTGATTTATAAAAGCAACAAATTTTTGGGTAAGGATTTTATGATCTGATTACATATACAAATTGTAGATAATAAAAAATTGAGAAAGATTTAAAATTTAAATTTAAGATAAGGGAAATCTCTCTCCAACTAATTAACGTCGTAATTCAATGTAAAACATAAAATTTATGATTTTATTTGAGTGTGAATTTGAATTAAAAAATTAGATTGGTTGGGAATTAAATTTAATAAGATTTTAAAAGTAGTTGAATTTAAATTTAAGATAAACTCCCATTGTTTAAAAAAAATTCATTTTACATAAAAATAAAATGCTAATTTCGTTGGCGTTGTATAACAGGAATAAACAAAATGCAACAATGTTGGCGTTTTATTGTCGGCCAATATATAATGCCAACTATGTTGGCGTGCTGAGAAAAAAAATCACTAAGTCTCAAAACGCCCCCTCCATTGGTGTTTTTAGCTGGCATATTAACGTGGCTGGTTTGACCCGATCAAGTGACTATTTTTTTAATTGTTTGAACCAGTGATTAGTTTGATAATTAGGTATTAAGGGATGATTATTTTGGAAAAAAGGCCAATACAAAGTGTTCTAACATATGTGACTGTAGAAGACATGAAATTTACCTAGTAATGGATGGCCAATAAATGAAAGATGAATCCGAATTTGATGCGGCCTTCCTGATTGGATCTCAACCTGCTCATAAATAAAGGCTCAATTCCAACGTAGCAGTCCATAAAAATTCATTATACTGTTTATTTGTTCAACATGTCAATATACAGTAAAATGTCTAGAATGTGAGAACAGAGGGGGCAGAGCATCAAGAAATAGTATAGAACACTAATACAGTAATTAATTTTGTCCATTGAAATGTTATTTATACCACCATCCTTTAACACCTATGAACAAAGAACACATTCAGTGAAGAAGTCAGTAACTGATAGCCCATAGTATTGATCATGATGATCATTGATCAGCTATTATGAATCACATCATCCTTGGCAAGCAGTAAAAACTATTCAGTTGATTTGTTAATAGGTGATGTTGCATCTGAACATACAACTTAATAATGGAAAAATAGACCACTGAATGTTTCACTTGTAGTAAAAGCAAATAGACAGTTTGATAGACTATCAGAGTTCATAAGCAGCAAGACAAGAAGACCAGATTCTCTCAATTGAACTGTGAATCTTTTCAATGAATGAATTTAAATTTTTAATGTCATATTGAAGCATATATACATTAGCTAATTCAGAAATAACTGATCTACAACAACCACAGAACAAATATATATATATATATTAACCATTCATCTGCAATTTTCATCAATGATTTTGAAAAAAATGAAGGGCAATACATTAATAGCAGAAGTGATCAATTATTTTTAACAAAATTGAACATTGACCAAAATTTGACCGTCAGCCCAGCCATCATGCCATAACCATGCACTTTTATATTAAAATTGCTGGCAGCCCTTCAGAATCTGTGATTGGATGTCAGCTCAGATAGTGATTCCCCAAGATCAGCAATCATCACACTTAGCAACACAAAACTAACAAGCGGACTGTATAGGGTCCTCACTCCATCATCAGATTTAGGCGAAACAAATGAAACAACAAACTGTTAGTGTTGATGGCAGGCTCCCCAGATCTGGAATAATAGTAAACCTCCAGGTGTCATTAGGATAGAAACAACCTATGTTTTTTTTTTGTTTAGCTGTTGTAATGGATATTACAATTAAATTAGATATTGTTAAAACTATAATTAAAAAAATATGTGATGATGTTAAATTTCCAATGATTATAACGGGTGAAGCTGTAGAATTAACTTTAAATGAAATGTATAAAAAATATGAATATAAATATGAAAATATAAAAGTAGACAATCCTCCTCTTCATCTGTTAGTTTACTAGGCAAAGGTAAGAAAAAAGATTATTTATTTGATTTTCTTAAACACGGTTCACACAATTCTCATTAATCTAGTAGGGTGGTTCTCATCTTAATGAACTTTTTAAATATTTAGAAAATGATTGGAAATCTCTTTTAACCGAAAAAGAGGGAAAAATTTTACCTCTTGCAATGGTGGAAAGCACATGAAATGATATTCTTTGTGCTTTCTATAATGGCAAGATATTTACTAACTCCTCCAGTGTTCGATAAGAGGACAAAGCTGGGAGCACCTTCACTAGAAGTTCTTATGTGGGCAAAGAATTGGAGTGATGCTGATGAAAGAGAACAAGAATTTATAGATGAACTTGATGTGAATTATACAAAAAGATTCACCATAGATGATTAATCAAGGAGACTAACATTTAAATCTCCTCATTGTTATATTTTTAAGAAGGTGAGTTGCGAGTGTCATAGATCTAGTAGGTGTTAACTGTTAACTTAGTTGGGATGTACTAAAACTACAGTAAATGAGCGTGGAGGAGCTAGCATCCTATGGACTTCTTCGAGCATTACCTCAAAGATTTCAGCCATGGCAAGATGGGATCCACAACCACCAGTATTGATGGTTTGTGTACCCCGAAACACTTAACCACCGCTATCAACCAAAAGAAGCCGTACAAAAAGCTCCCCATCATGATGCCATATAATAGTAAAATTTCATAAAAATTCAAGTTAAACCTTCTAAATTTCATATGCCCCAATCATATAGCTTTTTTCAGGTAAGCTCTCAGACTCAAATCCAAGATCTCATGATTGCAAATTCTATTGCCAGTGATTAGGCTAGGTCCAAGCCCCACTCCAGCCATATAGTTTATTTGAGATGTTCACAAATACATAAAAATGCTTAACTCAAATTTGGGTTCCATTAAATATTATTAGATACATAAAGCTGTCACGACCGTTACATATTCACACCAAATTATTAAAAAGAAATTATATAACCTCATTACAAAAACAAAAGATAAAATGACCCAAGATTGCGGTAGAATTCATAATGTTGATCACAACCATTTAGTAGAAATTTTACTTTCAGAAGGGATAGTGTCACAATTTTATTGTAATTGGTAACTCCTAAGATACAAGATGTAATATAAGAAAATAAACTATGAGGACATCATGAATGTTGTCACCCTCTCCCTACTTATTTTATAATAATATCTCACTCGACCTTAAAGTTATATAATGAATTAAATAATACTAGAAATGCGCTTTAGTGATCATATTTTCCCATCAATGATAAAATGAACATTTACTAAAAACGTTCAATTTTTCCAAATTAAAAGCTGCATTGCATAGTCATGATTTGAAGTGCACATATCACTTGCACATAAAATATATATCAACAGGAATTACCTGGACCAATGTGTGATTCAAGGTTTCATCTCTTTCAAGGACTCTAACCTTGCTTAAAGCTGGTTTGCCTAAAACAAATGAAAAAAAAGAAGAAAAAAAAGAAGGAATGATGCATGACAACAATGAGAGCATATTGGTTAAGGAAAACAACAATAAATGACATGTAAGAATGTTATATATATTGATGAAGTCTAATTACTATAGTTGCATATTTCCATGTCAGTTATCAAAACTAATGGAGCACTATTAAATTATGAAAAAGGTGGAAAAAATACGGATGAAGACAGAAGATAATTAGATAGTAAATGAACCTGATGAAGATGCGACGTAAAGCCCCTTAGCAACCCCAGGATATGGCATGAGTCCAATTGGTTGCTTCACTTCCATCTGCAGCACGTAAATTCTTTAAATTAAAAACAAGAACATCTAACATAACATTATGTAACATCCATGGTAACCAAACATTCCAATTTTACAAAGAAGTTTAAAGCAAAGGACGATGTGACGCATGATTAATCTGACCCATTATCAAGAAAATGCAGATGAGCAGGGACATGAATCCACAATGTAGTTTCATACTCAAATCACAATTATCAAGTACAATTGTAGGATTTCATTGGAATCCCCGGATACAAATATTGCATTGTTAGTCATGGTGACTAGAAATAACTAAAAGATAACCTCGTAACAAGGAAGCGCAACATAAATATTCAAGTTGATGCAGATCAAGACCCTGCTCCCGTCTCTAACGAGAACCAAGAGTATGGGCACAAGGTCAGCACATGCCTAAAAGAGAGAGCAACAGACGGCAATAGCAAAAGAGATGGTCATCTAGTCCAGACCATCAAGTGACAGCCTGCAATGTGGCTGTTAAGAGAGACAGTGGCATAGGCACCACGATTGCGGAGTCGTCTGGCCACGATCTTCTGGAGGAACTGTGAATTAACGTCTAGTGTGCTTCATTTGTGCATTACCAATTGGCAATGGATGGCATGGAAGTTTGTCAAAAAAATATGACGATTTTTTCATTCTCATCAAGAAATAAATCTCTATATAAAATCTCAATGTTACAGGATCGGCAAGTGACAATATGTCGATTTCATGGATGACCTAAACAATAGGTTGTACTCTTTTAAAAAATACAATTCTCAAGTGGGAGCGGAAGCAAGAGTGGGAAGGGAGCAGTGGGTGGTTTTGGACCAGGGTCCGGCTGTGATAAGGGTGGAGCTCATGCTTTATCCCTGCTTAATCCCACTATTTAGATCACTACCTATTCTATTCTATTCTATTTAGTGGACTAATCATTTTATGGTTTCTTTAAAAATAGAGGAGACATGCAATCTTCCAGCTGTGCAAGAAAGCTAAAGAGCACCCATCAATTGTTCTCATCACACAATGTATGTACTGATGAAAGAAAAATGTAAAACAATGTCTTGAGTACTGCAATTGATCTTTTATTACCAAAAGATTGTGAGCTTCAACAAATATATAAAAAGACATCTGGATGTTTTAGTATACATATACAAAGGGAGAAGAAAGCAATGTTTTACACAAAAAAAAAATTGCTTGTGGGGTTAAACGTAGTATACACTAAAGCATCAAAATACTCCATCTCATGGAGCATAACATAGTCATCAACATGGTAATAGAGAACAAAAAATAGAAACTACAAAGGTTGAATCCGGATGGAAGCTTGTCAAACATTATAGCATTTAAACAACAAATAACAGAAATTGTTTATATTTAAAGCAAAAGAACTTCAGTCCTTTACATTCACAATAGTTGCACACCTCAGATGCTAAACAAGCTGCATCATTATCAACATACTATTTGTCCCAAAACAATAGTGTCAACTTGGAAAGAAGACAAGACCATACAATATATCATAACACATTCAAGTAAAACATCATTTATAAAGAAATTTAAAGAGAATGAAATTTTTTAAAAAACTATTACTTAAGATATCAAAATAAGAATTAACACTTACTCTAACATGGGTTTACCTCATCCTTATCTACTAACCCCGTGACCAATGTTCTATAAACTTTACAAATTCTTCTTGTTTTACCAGACTCCATTTTCCCTTCCCTGCAGAAATATAGCCATATATTTATAACCAAAGTAATAAGGTTTAAAAGAAGCATAACTCAAATTTTGACTAAGTGAAACTCTGGCCAAAATATCAATGCTTCAGGTATTCTTTTGTAGAAACAAAACTTAGAACATGCAGAGGCAGACATTTGACTTCACGAAGAAATCAAATAATTGAGAGGCTGGTGGCATATCATATAATCACAGCAGAAATGAAAACAAGGAGGAAAAAGCTCAGTAATGATATCTGAATCAAACAAAAATTTGGAACCCATCTGGTCCAATAAAAATTTAAACACTCCATTGGCTAGTTAAGAAAATTAATATTCTAAAGCTGATGAGATAGTATATGTTAGCATTAGTGTTTGCAAAATATGGACAAAAGATATAGAAATCAAGGGTTATTGGGGACTGCACATTGATACATTCTTTTGCAATTAGTAGTTTTTGCATGGGTCTTTTTGGGTACATTTTACAGGTTTTTTTTTTTTTTGGGTAAAGTTTTAGCTATGCAGGGAGAAAATAGTAATTGCCCAAAAGACAGCGCATAGCAGTATGGTTTTTTTCTCTGTCGTTACAATTTAAAAGTCTATTAAATGGTTGGCTGCAATAAATCTTTGGGCAGAAATCAATGGCCTCAACTCAGTGATTAGATTGGTTTCGGACTGGGGTGAATTCTGTGTTGGTGCTAGTTCAGTGTGTCTGATGGGGTGTTCGATGTGCAGGAGTAATTTGTGGTTATTGATGTTTTGTTCTTGTGAAGATGATCATGTCTTGTGTAGAGGCCTTCTCTGCGTAGGGTGATGGTCTTTGCAGCGTAATTTCTTTGTTTGTAATTCCCATTGGGCTTTCTCTTTAATATATTAAAGGGCTAAAGCCTACCGTTGATATAAAAAAAAAGAAGGAAGAAATCAATGGCCTCGAGTAAAGACAATATTTTGGACTCTTGCACGTCTTGCACCCAGAGAGTCACTATTAAACTAACAGAGAATAAATATATATTATATAAAATGACATTATAGAAATCATTTGATTGGTGTCAAACTTTCATAAGTCGCCTATAATTCTTCGGAGTAGGGGGTTGATGTAGACTCCTATTCTACCTTGACCCCGTTCCATTTTGATCCTCCCTTCTACTTTTCTCTTGTACGGCATTCCCTCAATTTTACAAAATTTAGGCCGAATGCCAACCATTTAATAAATAAATAAATAACATTAAGAATCACTATGGTTTCAAGGGAAGAAACTAATGTCGATTGGGTAATTCCTATCTATAAATATAGCATTTATAAAAAACAAATATTGATTTCAATATGATTTGAAGCACCCAAAAGACTCATTGCCCTTATCTACAAGGGTACAAGAGACTCAAGGATTCAAGTGAGTTTCCATGTTCAGAGTAGGTGTACAAACACATTCAATGCACATGCATTCAGAACCATGTAGGTCCTCACTATGGTTATTAATTTTGATTTTCATTTATTTGCAACTATTTCGCTAATACTAATAATATATATATAAAAAAAACACTATTTCGCTAAAAAAAATTAGTAGTGTGTAAGATATTTCTTCTTTTCAAGATCCTGGTAAGTAAAACAATTTGAATATATATAAACTTGGGTAGATGTCAGTATGTCATAGATAGGCAAGCTCTTAGGCCATGAGCCTCACAAGTGCACTCTTACATTAGCTGTGGTCACATAGTGGTGTCATGGTGTCACCTCAACCACTTCTATGATTTGACCGATGTAGGACTCGAACAAATACTTAATACTAGATGCTAAATTCAATGTGTGTGTGTGTTGTTGTTGCTGGGAGAAGAGTGGTGAGCAGGGACATGGGGAAAATTGGTAATGTTAAATTATAGATTTAGGAAAACACCTTCTAAAGGGTCATGACAATAATATGGACTTCCTTATACGATAAAGTTAAACAAAAAAGCCAAAAATAAGGTGAGACGCAAGAAAAAATTGGTACAAGTATGCCAACAGATTCACAATCAATTCTGGTTCACCCAAAATTTTGTGTGCAAGTTTCCAATTTAACCACAGCTTTGAATAGTTTACCTAAATGACTTCTCAAAGATTTGCTTATAAAGTTAATATTGGTTTTTCGGCTCAAAATATAGTGTTGCAGAAAAACATGAACCTTTGAGAGAAGTGATTTTTATAGCAAATGATTGAAAGTAAATATTAGAGGAAAATAAAGCGAGGAGATATTTCCAATGGATAAAGGATGTGGAACAGATTTGAAGCCAATTTTGTTTTCCAAGTCCAGACACAATTTGACTCCAAAATCTGTCTACTTTCTTTCAGTGAAGCTCATGAACCTACTATTTACTAATTAAATGATTATACGAAGGAACAGGATTGATTTAATACACAATGACCTATATATTTTTTCCAAAAATGGATCAAGGAATAAAATCGATCAATTATTGCTGCCATCAATTCACCCAGACCCAAAAGGAACATAAACAAATAGGTAGCACGTCTGTGTTGACCCTTGCCGACAAGGGTCTGTTTCTTTTACTCCCCAAAACCTAGAAAACGGGTTGAAAGAAATTGGGTGTAAATATGTTGCAGACCACAAGAGTGGTGGAAGTACAGGCGACCAATATTGAACTTCAAACTACATAAATTGGGAGATTCACAAAGCTTTACCAAACAAAATACAAATATCTCAAAACTGAACTATAAACCCGAACACTATGAAACCTTTTATAGGCTAAAAAATTATTGAAATGCCAAGTTCCCTTGGTGGATGAGCATAGTCATATTGACCAAATTGACAAATGGTGTAGGTATCCATCAATATTGACGGATGGGGAATCCTAGCCGTCCCCACTACCTTGATCAGGCCTTCTCCAAAATCTTCTCGCCTCCTTCGATCTATGGTTACTGTTCTTAGCCATTTGATTGAGTCTTCTTGTTGTCTTCTCAGCATAATCTCATCAAATATTTGACAAACTTCAAATTTGAAATTCGGCTCGGCAAAAGTGACGGCTCCATGGTTTATCCGTCCCTCCAAAAATGACAAATTGAGTTGTCAACCATCCCTATTGATGGATGTTTTGTCAATTGTCCTTACTGAAGGTACATCTCAGGATCTATTACTCGTGTCATTATTGTCGGTTCTCTTGTATCAATCTCTCCAAGCTAGAGAGAGTTCATTCTCGAAATCAGACAATTATCCGCCAGGATCAAACATGTCTGCTTCGTCATATGCAAATCATGACGACTCCAATGTTGATGTGACCGAATAGCTGGTGTTGAAATATTTCCCATCTCCATCAATGGGTTTTGAACCGTAATTGTCAATGGCAAGATCTTCCACAAAAGCTTCTTCAAATGTGGATTCTTCTGAATATTCTAAATATGAGAGACAGCATTCATCTACTATTCTTCTGATCGACTATAACGTGATACAGTTATGATGGATCTCAAAGTAGTCCTAGGATGAGTCCTTGAATTGAGGACATCTAACCGCTATTGTGTCTTCAAGCCTCAAAGTAGTCCCACATCAGTCCTTGAATTAAAGACATCTACCCCCTCTCTGTTTTCAAGTCATTGACGATTTATCTGTCAGACGAGGCCACTTCATGAGCCAACTTCTCCACTTTCGTTGAGTGATAAAAATGTCTTCTCTTAAGAGAGAGAACCATAACAGAATCACAAAAATCAAAACCCTTCGTTTGCAACCAGCCTGGGCATGCTAGATGGCATTTTGGTAGCAACTTGCATAAGAATCAGAACACGGGATTTGATACCAAATGATACAAGCAGGAAAGTGATGGGAAGTAAAGGCACTCAATGAAACAAAAGGGAACACTAAAACTTACATTGAAGTTCAAACAACTACATAAACCGGGCGCTTTACAAAGCTTCTCCAAACCTCAATACAAATATACAACCATACTCTGCTAAACTTCAACATCATGAGGCCTTTTATAGGCCACTGAAGTGGTTAGAATCACGAATCACCATCAATGGTTGAGAATGGCTACATTGACCAAACCAACGGATGGTCTTGTATCTCTCAAAATTGATGGATTATTAGCTCCATCAGTCTCATGCGTCTTTAACAGAGGTCTTTGTCAAAGTCTTCTTGAAGTCTTCCATCGATGGTTAATCGATTACTATTCTCAACCATCGGTTTGAGTCCTCCTGTGATCTTCTCGGCGTAAAGAACTTGCCAAATTTGATAAACTTCAAATTTGAAATCCGGTTGAGCAAAACCGAAGGCTCCACTGTTTATTTGTCTCTACACAACTGACAGGTTGTGCTGGTAGCCGTCCCTACTGATAGATTGCTCTACAAGCCATCCCTACTGAAGGATTACCTCAAGATCAAACAGTCCCCTGGTCTTTATTGCTGGTTCTCTTCTATGACCCATCAAAAGGGATGACCATACTTCAAGGTCTTCACTAAGAGTTAAAGAGACAACCATGCTTCAAGGTCATCAATTAGAGACAACCCTAATTCAAGGTCTTCGGTCAGAGAAAACCCTTTTTGAAGGTCATGGTCATGTTCAATTATGCTAACCCTAAAGGGTAAAAGCACAAGGCAATGAATGAAAAAATGAATCCATCCACTATCTGGTCCAGATATGCTTAATAATGTTGTTTTATATATACATATATGAAAATTCTCTTAAGCGGACGTCCACAAAATTCAGTTTTTGCGGACGCCGGGTAGATGCATATACATCCTTAAAGAGGTATATGCATTGATAAAGAAAGCATATACATAAGTGAATGTATTACATGATAAAAAAAAAAAACACATAAATGATGTATGTGTGTAAGGCACACTGATTATGTGATTTTTTATTTTCTCTTTTTATCATGTAATACCATCAACGAGATATGTAATCTTCAATGAAGTATGCTCTCTTTATCGACGCATATACCTCTTTAAGGTTGTAGATGCGTCTCCTATCGACGCATACACTGGGGCATCCGCAAAAAGTGCATTTTGCGGGCGTCTGTCGGAGAGCATTTCTGTGTGTGTGTGTGTGTGTGTGTATTAGGGAAAAGTTGCATTATATATCTATAATGTTGCATTATATATATTAGGGAAAAGTTGTTTGTCTTACAATGGAAGGCTACAAATGTATCTGCTAAGTCTACAATGGTTCAACTATTACACTAATACAATTGCTAAAAAATCATTAAAGTATTACCTGCTATCTTTAATAGTTAAAGTACCATGAGCAAAATACGCAGACAGAAAAGATTTGGCAAGCTTTGTTTTAGCACAAAGTAATATTCCTGAAACCCAGAAGTAAACATGTAAGAAATTTTCAAGGAAATTCAGCTAAATATAAGGAAATTAACAAAATACAAATCAAGAGAAAAAAAAAGAAACAATTTGGCTCAATTGAGCTAAAATGTTCACTCCAATATGTCAAATAACTATAAAACATTCAAAATAACAAATGCATTCTTTGTATCATTATGCATATAACTACACTCCTCATGTGTACCCTTTCTTTTTAAATTTTATAGCAATTCAAAACCAAAAAATAAAACACGAAAAATAGAACTCAATTTTGTTATAAAAACACATATCAAGGTCTTTTTAACCAACAAAAGCAAACACTTCATCATCTTCCCAAAACTACTTGCCAAAACTATCCATATAAAGTTGAGAGTTTTACATTGCTTTACCCAAACTCAAATTCAATCTTTCTATTCGACCCACTGAACCCAAACTCCTTCATGCCTTTTATAAACTCCAAAACAGTTAAATCTCCTTGGATGATGAGATTGGATACATTGACCAAAAAGACAAATGGTCTTGTGCGTGTTTAGGAGGACAGTGACGTTGACTGGTTATTGATAACATGTGTGCCTTGTGACAATTTGTGAACCTCTTCAGAAGTGAGGTGAGCAAGAGTGCAATGCTTGGACTTTGGAGTACTTCTTCCCAGAGTTCCATTTCCAATGGAAAAGAATGAAGCAATTGGAATCCTGGACACTTCCTTTCGGAGTCCAACACACATCTTTTCTCAGAACCCCCATTCAAAGGGAAGGAGTAGAACATCAACAAGAAGTGCTAGCGAATGGGGTACCTTTCTGGAGTAAATTTTCTGGAGTGTTATATGACGTATTATTTTCCCAAAAGGGAGTCCCTTTCTTGGAGTGTACAAGTTTGTTCCTCATCCTATAAGAGAACGCAAAGGTTTACATGAACTATTGGAATGGACTTCACATCCCAAAATGACGTCATTCTTTCATTATCACCTATCTCTTTTACAATTCCATGTTCCTCGAAGTCACTTTAACAGAAGTAACAATTCCCACCTTTAGTGGACCATAACTTGCCATGTGGGTTAACATGTGGATCCACCTGGCCTTTAACCGGAAGAGGAGGCCTACCATACTCTGTTACTTCTTACCCAAGTAATTTTTGGGACATACCACCACTTCACGAGTAAGCTTTTCCACTTTCATTTTCAATAGGGTAAGAGAACTTCTCCCGTGATAGGGATACGCCATTGTATTGCCAAAATCAAAACCCTCAATCACAATCAGCCTCGAGCTTATTAGACGGAAATTCCGCAACAACTCACCTAAGAATCAGAATACAAACTCTGTACCAAATGATGGGGATAGGGATAGCGGTGGGAAATAAATGGAACTCAATGGAATGAAACATAAACTGACAATGAAAACTAACAACATAAAGTTGAAGGATTTAGAAAGATTCACTAGAACTCGAATACAATTCTCTCCATCTGAATTACTAAACACGAACATCTTGAGGTCTTCAATAGGCTCCAAAAACTATTAAAATCTCGAATCCTTCTCGAATGATGAGATCAGATACACTGACCAAAGGGATGGGTAGTTTTTGCATCTATCTCCTCCAATGGTTAATGAACACTAGTCATCCCTAGTAGTTTGACTGTTTCCAAAGTCTATGGTTACTTCTCTTAGTTGTAGGATCAAGTCTTCCCATTATTTTCTCAATGCAAATATCTCATCAAATCTCTGACTGAATTTGGTTCAGAAAAAATCAACGGATTATCTTTTTATTCATCTTTGGCTGATAGGTTAACTTTATATCCGTCTCTAGCAGACGGTTGTTATCTATTAGCACTCGGATGGTGGGTTCTCTTTCATAGGGCAAGGAAACTCGGCAGGAAAATTATTTAACATCATGGGATATAGACCATCAAACAATTGTATGTTTAACCTGAAAAAATGCAGTCATTGTATTTTGAAAAACACTAGAAAAAAAAGAGGGAGATCCAGAGGAACCTCTAGACTTCTCATGTACAGACAAGGAATTGAAATAAAGAGAAACAAAAGTTTAAAAATTCATTACAACCTTTCATCAATATGCCTATTAAAATACTTTTTTTTAAAGCCTATATAATGACAAGTTCGGTAGGCATTGAAAGATTATTGTTGAAGACCAAATGTATGGAATTCATTAACATGTCATGAAAAATAACTTGAGAAGTAACCACAGAAGTTAATAGGCTAAGCTTGGTTTCTAATACTTCATCTTCAATGTTTACTTGAATATCTAACCAACACAATAAATCCATATACCAAAAAAAAAAGAAAAAAAACTGTAAGCAAAATTGGCATCTGATAATACGTCTCATTTTCCCTAGGCAATCAACAATCCACTCATGACTACTACTAAAGGCAAACCTGATGTTCCCCTTCCAAGTCGATGAACGGGTGAATGACATTGTTTTTGCACAGTTTGTTTATGAGAAAGATCCTGTGATAAAGTCTTATTGCGCGAATGCCATTGGAGCTGAGTCAAAACAGTTCTTTGCTGGAAAAGACCTCCAGGTAGAACTTGCAGTCCAGAAGGTTTATTTAAGGCAACCTGATTACATTCATTAACAACTGTGTGATTTACCAGTCTAGTATCATGCTGGAGTTTTCCACCTATCAATGGAGCAATAAATAGAAGGAATTTTTTTTTTTTTCTCAAAAATATTATGATGGAGTGTAAACAATTCAGGAAATGGCATAATATTTTGCAAAGCATAAAAATGTTGATCCTGACGATGGAATTTAAAGGGCATATGTGCATGAAGAAAGACAAGGCGTGTCCTTGAAAGAGTTCCATTTTTTATACTATTTGTTCTATATCACTCCATGGGTAACATTTATTATAACATGTCGACCTGCTGTTGAGATAAATTAACAATGTTTCGAATCATCAAAAAGTGCCCCCCCCCCCCCCCGGGCAAATCCTCCTCTATCAGTCTGGCTCAATGTCCACATAGCTAATAAGCATTGAGTCTCTACTCAGGAATGGCAACTTCCACAGGAAACAAAGCCTTTCCACTCAATATTGCATTCTTTTTCAATAGTAGAAGTCATGGAACCGTTTATATGTTCACAGGAATCATAAGATCATTGAATATAGCATCGTTACAGCATTTCAACTCAAGTCCACCAAGGTGTATGGGAGTGACTAATAGAGCATCATTTTAAGTTGTTTGGTTAGAAACAACATTAGGCAAATGAAGGTAGAACAAGATTCACATTGATTGCCAAAAACTACTGGGAAAATTATTTTAGAGATGATGATCATGATGATTTGATGCAGAGTAATATTGACAACATTATATAAAAATGCATAAGTACTTAGGCGTAACTACCATGTCATGATCTTCATAGAGAACTTCTAGCAGGTATGGTGCATAAGGCTCTTTCCAAGGCAAACGATGATACACAACAGTGGATGCATTTCTAAACAGAAAGAAAAGCAATTATTAGTATATTTGAAAATATAATTGTAACCATTTATGGAAAGACGTTCTTGAGATTGCCAGATAATTAAAGATGAAACTATTTACATTCCAGGTAATGGAATTGAAATTAAGTTTGGAAAGATGCTTGGCTTAAAAGTTCGGCGCCGGCTTATCTTTTTCCAAATCTCTTCCTGTGTAGCATCAAATGTGGACGACTTGATTTGTGATTCCTTCACTTGTGGAGATTAATCGATCATTTGGTCTCTCTGATTGTGATGGCACCTCAACAAAGTTGAAGCCACGGAATTATTTAGACTTCTTGAGATCCTTCAAGAGGTGGAACCAAACTTGGAAGAAGAAGATGAGGTGAATTGGAAGTCAGCCCATCAAAATGAATTCTCCGTGAGGACTCTTTATAGGAAGATCAATAAGAGTCTCCTTCCCATTCCGACCTTTCGAGTTCATAACCTCCTTTGGGGATTGAAAGATAGGGCTTCCATGGGGCATGTGGCTTTTATCTCTTGGCAAGGTCCTCACTAAGGTCAATTGCTTGAAATGGGCCCACGATAGAGATGTCACGTGCACATTATGTGGGGTGGAAGATGAAGATAGAGAGCACCTATTCTTTAGATGCCCATTCATCTTGAATATTTGGGGCTTAGTGGGGATGGCTATTGGCTCTAATTATTCGTTCCATATTGATGAGATGTGGAATTGGTTTCGGAAGAGGAGGAAAAAGGAGACCACACCAATGAAGCAAAATTTCAATAGTTAATCCTTAAAGCGATATGTTGGTGTATATGGCTAAGCCAGAATGAAGGCCTCTTTATAAAAAAAGGAGTTTATGTGGAAAAGACTTGGGCGTTAATTTCTTATACACTTAGAGATTGGGCGAAGATGATACTTCAAGTGGAGCATCCTTCATCTATTATGGGTTTATCATGGTTTGGGAGGACTGGACTTAATGTATCTTGGTTGTTTGGGAGTCATCTCCTAATCGGTTTGCATTTTTCTTTTCTTATTTCTTGTGTGGAGATCCCTAGTCTCCTTATTTCAGGGGCTTTTTAATATAAGTTTCGACCACTTTTAAATAACTAAAAAACCATTTATATAGAAACATATTATCTTCAAAAAAGCTAATCGATGAAATTTAATGATTTCTTTTAAGCTATCCTGGTTGGCTTTACTTCACATGATGTTAGAGGCTCATTCAAATTTGTAAATTAAAAAAGGCATTTGCCAACATAATATTTGCCTGTAGTCTCATCAACAACCGACAATTGACAAATATTTTCATCTGCGAATATGTTTTACCCTTTTTTCTGGTGACAGAGAAGGAACAAGAATAAACAACGAAAATTATAAGGAAGAGAAGGGTGGTGTTCACCTAATTTAATTAATAAAACTGGCAGCCTGCAAAGACAGCATAGAAAAGCTCCTTCCCTGGAAATAGACACCTTCTCAGCAAGTGCTGAACAGTTTCATCCACTGTTCCACATAGCTCACAAGCTAAAAACCACGTACTAGCCAACACAAAGCCCATACAGAGCCTGAATTTTCAGAGGTGAGATCAATTGCCAAGCATCAATAAGGACCCTGGCATCCATTCCAGCAGATTAGGTAGAAACCAGAGAAGCATCAGAAATTTCCTTGTAGAACGAGTTTACAGGGTATCCAAGCACAACCCTCCTCCACATTGAACTTCACCATCCTGATCCAAATTCAAAGTGAACTCCTTTAGCAGCCCAAGAAGGCCTCCACCTCCAGCCATCTCAGACTTATACATATTTCTTCTCAGTATGTCCCATGATCCATCCACCACCTGAAAAGCATCTTGGATTTATCCTTTCAGCAAGCAATTCTGAACATCCTGGGATATGCCTCTGTAAGCTTCTGAACCTGAAGCCAGACATCTTACCAGATGCAAATGTGAGCCCTATTTCCCACAACAAATTTTATTTCATTATATATCACTGTAGCTACATTAGAAACATCCCTCCATGGACCATACCTATGAAAGTTTATAGACAACAGGGAAAGAAAAAGACAACCTACCACACAGGTCACAGTATTTGGCTTTATTTACCAAGTCCAACATAGCTTCAGGCTACTTCAGCAACCTCCACACCCACTTTCCCAATGAAGCTAATGCCATTCTCCCCGGATTCAAAACCCCATTCTTACCCAATTCTAACCTTTTCCTGGCCAGTAAACACTCATTTCACCATCATTCATCTCACACCATAACAGTCTTCTCCTAACCCCATCAATCTGGAGATGCTTTTGCTTTATCCAAAAGAAAATTCCTACTTATTATAATCACGGAAATTCCTAACATTTATCAGAGTTTTGATTGCAAATGATCATTTATAGCAGGACAAATTTGAGTGGTCATCAAATTCCCCAAGTGCTTTGTTGGTAAGCATTTCAGTTAATGACACAAAGCCCACAACAATCTTTCCCTAGACATGCCCCCTTTCCAACTCACAAAACAAATAAATATTTTAAGCTTTACAGGAGCTAAAGGAAGAATGGGTTTTGATAACAACCATCTATGGCTGTTAAATAATCGGCGATTAATGAAGCTATGTGCACAACCCTCAATACCATATGTTAGATTGGTGTGATCGGCTTGGCAATGGATATAAGTGACTTTGTGACTGATACAAAACAGTTTGCCATGAAATGCATTTTGACCTCAAGAGTACCCATGATCCACCAGTATCATATTACCAACGCTACTTAAAAGATTTTAGCTATTTGGTGTACACATGCAGCTTTGGGCATGTCAGAGACACTGTAGGCCACAAAGAAAATGCAAAACAGTAAGACCTAAAAGACCAAAAGCAACTCCTTCAGAGACTTGAGAGCATAAAAATCTAGAGAACGGATTTGAACAAACCTAAGAATGGCATCCGGAGATGTTGTCACTTGTCCATCGACCATGATCTGCATCAGCCATAAAAATCATCCAATAGAAGAAAAAAAAATCCAACACATAACGCAGGTATATCAAGCACGTCTAAAATTCTCAAGGGGGGGAGAGAAGCAAACCTGTCCATTTTGAATGCGCTGAATCCAACTGCTTAGTGGGAAAAAAAACAAATACAAGAACAATGCATTATGAGAGATGTATAAGAGCCTCCAAAATGGAACGGAAACTGAACTCACCCTTGGGGAGGAGCCGAATCGGAGTAGTTGGAGGAGTAGAATTGAATTAGGGTTGAACCTGAGAATGAGAATTAAAAATTATTAGGGGAGAGAGTTAGATTGATCTGGCGATGCATATACAATGATGGAGTGAAGAGGATGATGGACCTGCAGTTGTTGATGAGACGATGTCGGTATAGGTCAAGCCTTCATTCAAATCGGGCCACGGCACCCCAAACACGTACGGTGCTGTTTGCGTCATTTTCTATGGACGCTCAGCGGAGAGAGAGAGAGAGACATGAAAACGGCGCATCGATAAATCGCGGAGACGGGTGCAACATAAGTAGGGAATAGGATGGAATACTGGAGAATAGCATTACTGGTAGTATAAAAAAAAAAAATGCTTGGCTTGTTATAATAAACATGGACATTCATTGCTACGAATACTTAATGCTGATATTTTAACTGAAAAGTTGTTTGATTCAGTCAGAAAAATAAATTTTTATTTGTGATTCATATAAAAGAGTATTTATTTCTATTTTATGAAATATTTTTTTTTATTAATATTTGGTTCATCATTTTTTATAAAATGAAAATGATTGGAGGGTAAAATGGTCTTTCAAGCATCAATAAGTAAATTTTTTTTTTAAATAAACGACGAATTGTTTGTTTATTAAAATAATATTTATTTGTCAATAGGTGCTTGTAATAAGCACTTGAAACAAACCCCTAAGCAAAAATAAGTGTCTTTTTTAAGTGATATGTCAAATAAGTGCTTATTTTTCACCTAACCAAATGCTCTCTTATGTTCCAGAGTGAGGGTTACAAATCTGAATAGGCTAACTAAACAAGAATAAGGTCTCGTAATTATTATAAGAAAGACAATTTGTATGCTTCTTAAAAGTTCAATTTGATTTGTAAATTTATTTTTTTATGACTCTTCTTTAAAAAAAAGCTTAAAAAGCATAACCAAAATGCAGTATTTTTATCAAAAAAATATTTTTTTTTAAAGCCAATTCAAAAGGGGGCGGTTATTTCAACCCCATCAACTCCTCCACCCACCCCTTAATTTTTTTTTTTTTTTTTTTTGTGATCCTAACCCACCCCATCAATGCCGCCAACCAATAAACACCCCTTGATCTGCTCTTCGAGAGGACCCGCCTCCCCCAACCCTCCCTGCAACGTCTCGCCGTCGCCTCCATCTTCAACAACCTCCGCTCCTCCTACTTCTCCCCCGTTGGCGGTGACGCCGTCCATCACTGCCTCCTCTCCACCTCCCCCTCCGTCATCGATCAGGTGACCCGAGAGCTCTGCCTCCTCCATCTTCAACAACCTCCGCTCCTCCTCCTCCTCCTCCTCCCCCATCGGTGGCGACGCCATCCACCGCTGCCTCCTCTCCACCTCCCCCTCCATTGTTGATCAAGCGACCCAAGAGCTCTGCTGCCTCGTCGAGGAGGGACATGCCACCTTCGACGCCTCATACGGACTCATCACGCTCCAGTCCGCTCTCGATGGTTGTGATCGCCGCTTCGTACCACACCTTCGCGAGCGACCTCTCGTGGATGCTCCGCTGGTCAAGGATGGGTTAGGATCACAAAGATAAAAAAAAAAAAAAAATTTATAAGAGGTGAGTGGAGGAGTTGATGGGGTTAAAATAATCGCCCCCAATTCAGAAAAAGAGAGAAGGATGCATGTAAGAGAAACTTTTAGTTAACCTATTTTTTCTAGGATTTTTGGCATTTAAACCCCTGATAAATTTCACTTTTTTTAAAATACTCTACTTAAATTGATCCGTCTAAAAATACCCTTGAAGAATTTCATCCTTTTGTGAGTTGGGGTTAAATTTTGCCATTAAAAAATGCTTAAAGAGACCAAAATATATTTAGTTCATCTTCTTTTTCAACCATTGCACCTCCAAAACACCAAATATTTATTATTTCACACTTCTTGAAGCTTGAAATTATTTCACCTGAATGGCTGAATCATTATTTCACCTGAATCATCATTTCACACTAATGATTTCATTCATCCACATGTTCAAACACTAATTAACATCACTTATTAATTTGGCAACCCATTTCAACAACTTCCCAATCACATAAATCCAACACTCACTTATATACTCAAAATATATACATTAAGTACCATAGAAAATATAAAACACTATGTTTTACATTAGCCTCATTTGTGGCAAATCTTGGCCGTGGGCATGGTCACGCACACCGGCGCATACTTCTTCTTGGCCTCCAGCGTGCCCGGCTTCGGGTCCCCCTCCCCAGCTAGGGCGCCCGCCCCGGCTGCCACCACCACGGCCACCGCCATGGCAGCCGCCCCAAACACGATATCCCTCCTCGTATTGTTGGCTTTTCGGTCGTCAGACGCCTTAGCTCCATCAGCTCTCACGGCCGCCTTAACCACAACGGAGCCTCTCCGGGGAACTGCTGATGGGCGGCCGGGGACGCCTACGCCGCCCAGCGTGGCAGCCATGGTCAGTGAGGCCATTTCAGAAGGTTTTTATTTTTTCTGATGGTTGGGCTCAGGCAGGTGTTCCTGTGACACACAAATGTGAAATACAATTAAATGAAACTGAAGTTTGTGATGAAATGTTTTGAAATTGTGGTTGACATGGCAACATTGGGAGCTTTATCTTATCTTAAAAAATGTGTCGCCAATCAGTGGCCCCCAGGTGTAGGATGGATTGATGTGCTTGAAGGTTTGGATTATATCGTCAGTTTATCTATTCGTACATTCTAGCAAAACCTCCACTTATTTTATATTTTTTTGGGTTATTTTGGAAACGGAGTTCCAACTAAAAAAAAAAAAAGGGAGAAAAAATTAGAATTTTATAAAAATTAATTACGGATCTTTCAAATACTCATGAATTATTTTTAGATTCTTAAAACATGAGAACTTACTTTTTAATTCCCCAACTCGTTGTGTCTATATACCGTTTAAGTCTACCGTTATATTTTTTATTTTTACACACCCCCTCCCCATCCCCGGGACGCGACAAGTGTATACATGATATCAGCAGTCTATACAAGAGATCAATAAAATACTCTAAACAACAACTAAAATGACAACACAATAAAAGCAAGGCTGACATGATATATACACAGATAGAGGAAGCTAAAAGACTGAGTCTGTAATCCAAAAGCATACTACAGACTCGATACATAATCATATGTCATGTAGAGCCAATATACACACATACATCCAATACAATCCAAACTGGGTGCCCAAGCACGGAATATATACATACAATCAAAAGGATGCTGATGGCCTCTAAAACTCGCGGGACGTGGCGCTACTCCGCTACTGGTGCAGTCTCTCGTGGAGCTCCTCCTTCAAGTCCGCCTCAGTAATCACTGGAGAAAATATTATGCGAGGGGTGAGCCACACGCTCAGTGAATAGCACAACCCATGCATCACAATTTATATTAACCACAATTTATTATTAATAGCCTCAAAGTGGCAGGAACTACACAATCCAGTGGGTCGCTACATCGCCGAACCACCACACCCTCACCCCTCAATAGGTGACATAGGATATTGGGACTAAACAATCCAGTAGGTTGCTACATCGCCGACCCACCACACCCTCACCCTCACCCCTCAATAGGTGACATAGGATATTGGGATTACTAGGCTGATAATCATCCTTACACAAATCCAGTGGGTCGCCACATCGCCGACCCACCACACCCTCACCCTCACCCCTCAATATGGTGACATAGGATATTGGGACTGACTAGGCTGTTGGTCACCCTTGGTCCACCGATAGTCTCTCCCCACTCCGTAGGCCGCTTGGCCACTCCCACATTCAGCACAGTCCGTCCCAAATCAGGAGGTGCCTACTGATGGGAGCCCTCCACGGGACGGCCTTTCTAACGCTGGGGCAGTCTCTACACGGATCCAACGAAGGGAACAGAACAGCCTATCCATACGCATATGATCCACTTGGATCCGCCGACAACACATCTCAACAACTCTAATGTCTTGAATTCTTCAGAATTCCTCCAGGGCGCATAACCAAGATGCGGGGAAACATATATATATTACAATAATATTGGGAAAAGAAACCTTGGGAGGGCACCATGTGTTATATATGTGTCACTTTTAACCTGTTGGTAACCGTTAGAGCGTTCTGGCAGTTTTTAAAATTTTTAGCAAGGCCCCTTAATATTCCCTAAGGCATGATAATAGTCACAAGTTCACATTTAAATTAATAAATTAAACTAATAGGACGCATGCATAGGTCGAGGCTTCCTAGCATGAGAACAGGGTGACAGGATGCATGGCTCTTACACATATCCTAAGGGTGCAAGTCCCTAACATACAAAGTCTAGGGTGGCATGCATTCTACACACTAATCATGCTTGCATGGATTACATGTTAACAAGTTAATATCAACTGCGGTGCCCCAGGGGAGGACGGTATACGCCCAAGTGCATATAGCGCCTCCCTACTGGGTTGGATTGTCCCACTCACCGATAACCGGGTCGTCGCGTGACCGTCCGTCAAGATCTGCAAGACAGGTAATCAACTCGGTGAGTAAAATACACAAATACACCAAAAATACACTAAAAATACACAACACTCGGGCAAACGTACATACGGCCTGTACGCACGCGAGCCCGAGCACCCCAACTCAATCCCGAACCCCCGGGCAGCCGTACACACGGCCACCCGCCCCGGGCGCACAGCCGAGCCCCGGCCCGCGCGCCCAGATGCACTGCCGAGCCCAGCCCGCACGCCCGGACACCCTGCCGAGTCCCCCCAGGTGCACCGCGCGCTCACTGCGCCCCAGCGCAGCACTCGCGCGCACACCCGCACGCCCAACGCCTCATCGCCTCACCCCGCGCGCACCCCGCGAGCACCACCGGCTCGCCCAGCGCCCCATCGCCTCGCCCCGCGCGCACCACCGGCTCGCCTCACCGCGCGCGCACAGCACGCCTGCGCCTCTGCGTAGCGCTCCGCGCGCACGCCCCCGCACGGCGCCCTGCGCGCAGCATCCGCACGCGGTCCCCTGCGCACGCCCGCACTGCGCCTCTGCGCAGCGCCCCACGCGCACGCCCGCGCACGGCGCCCAGCGCGCAGCACCCGCACGCTCCTGCTCCACCCGAGCGCACGCCCGCGCGCCCTGCCAGCCTGCTCTGCCCGTCCTGCCTGCCAGCCCGCCCGCTACGCTGCTTGTGCTGCCAGCCTACCCGAGACAGCCTGCCATCCTGCCCGAGCCACCCTACCACCTCTCACCGGCCACCAATGGCCACCGACGGCCACCAACCGCCACCAACAGCCACCAGCACTCAAAACCACCCTCCTAACATGCATCTAAGCAAGAAAAGGAAGGAAAAAGAGCTTGAAAAGGAAGGAAGGGAAGTTCGGTTGCTCTCCGCGCACCGAAACACCTCTTCAAGGACCACCACCACCACGATCTCCTTCAGCCCTCAAGATGGCTGAAATCAGAGGAGAAAAGAGGGCGTTAGAAGGGGTCAAACATGTGGGAACTCGAATCCGAGACCACCGGTAGATAGATCGGGACAAGATCTAACCTTTCTCTTCTTTGGGTTTTTGGATTCAACCTCAAGAACTAGGTCAAAAGAAGGTTTTAAAGAGAGGGAGAGAGAGAAAATCAATTGGGGAAGATGATGAATAGTGGGGGAAGATATTTAGCTCACTTAAATAAGTCAACACCACTTAGATTAGGCTAACTAGGTTTAATTAGGGTTTAAGAGAGGATTAGAGAGGATTAAGTGAGCTTTGACTTGGGTCAACCCAACCACACAAAAAAACAAAAGGGGTTGACCAAGTCATGGGCCCACTTTGACCGAGTCAACTCTCCCAATGACTTCTCGCTCGGTCAAAACCCGGATACGCCCCAGAACTGTGAAATTCTGAAACGTTACCGGAATTCGATGAAATTTTCGTGAGTGGCTTGAAATGGCACCAGGACACATAATATGCAGTTAGATTTTCAATCGGAGTCCTCAAACTCAGGATGATAGCTAACAGTCCAAAATTTTAGCGGTTCCGATCGAAAAACGAAAAAACTCAAAAACTGCCAAAATGCTCCAATGGTTACCATAAGGCTAAAAGTGACACATATATAACATTCTCCCCCCCTTAGGAAATTTTGTCCTCAAAATAAATACAAGAACATCTAAGAAGGGAAAAGATGCGGATACGCGTCACGCATGGCGTCCTCGAGCTCCCAAGTGGCCTCGGCACCGGAACGGTGCTGCCATCGCACCTTGACCAGCTGGACGGTCTTGGTGCGGAGCCTCTTCTCGCGGTGGTCCAGGATCTCAATCGGCTGCTCCACGAATGACAAGTCCGGCTCGAAGACGAGCGGCTCGAACGGGATGACGTGAGCAGGATCGTGGACATAACGCCTCAGCTGCGAGACATGGAAGACGTCATGGGCCTGAGCCAACTGTGGGGGCAGAGCTATGCGATAGGCCACCTCCCCAACTCGCTCGAGGATGAGGAACGGCCCAATGAAACGCGGACTCAGCTTGCCCCGCACACCGAAACGGAAGATGCCCTTCATCGGGGACACCTTCAAGAAGACATGGTCACCAACCTCGAAGGCGAGCTCACGGCGACGACGGTCGGCGTAGCACTTCTGACGACTCTGAGCGACTCGGATACGCTCGCGAATCGTCTTCACCATCTCTGAGGTCTGGTGAACGATCTCTGGTCCCTCCAACTGGCGCTCTCCGACCTCGTCCCAACACAAGGGGGACCTGCAGCTGCGGCCATAGAGCGCCTCGTAAGGAGCCATCCGGATACTCGAGTGGTAGCTGTTGTTGTAGGCAAACTCCACCAACGGAAGGTGCCTCTCCCAACTGCCCCCAAAATCGAGAACACAGGCTCGCAGCATGTCCTCAAGAGTCTGGATCGTCCTCTCCGACTGGCCGTCCGTCTGCGGATGAAACGCTGTACTGAAGTGGAGGTTCGTACCAAGGGCGTGCTGGAGGCTACGCCAGAACCTCGAAGTAAAACGCGCGTCTCGATCGGAAATGATGCTGACGGGAGTGCCATGGAGACGAACAATCTCGGAGACAAATAACTGCGCCAGGGTGTCCAGAGAATCGGTGAGTCGGATGGGGAGGAAATGAGCAGACTTCGTCAGCCGGTCGACGATCACCCAGATGGCATCGCGACCCGAACGTGACCTCGGCAAACCCGAGACGAAGTCCATGGTGATCTGCTCCCACTTCCACTGAGGGATCTCAATGGACTGCAGCTTCCCCGCAGGGCGCTGATGCTCCGACTTCACCTGCTGGCATACTAGGCATCGGGCAACGAAACGGGCAATATCCGTCTTCATCCCGCGCCACCAGTAGCCACGACGAAGGCCCCTGTACATCTTCGTGCCACCAGGATGCACTGTGTACCTCGAACGATGGGCCTCGTCCAGAATCTTCCTTCAGCTCTGCGTCGTCGGGAATGCATACTCGGCCTCTGAACCGCAGGATCCCGTCCGCGCGAATCTGGTAGTCCGAACGCTCGCCCCGGGCGACGCCTTCAGAGAGGACTATAAAATGCGGATCCTGAGCCTGAGCCGTGCGGATATCGTCGAGAAGGACTGGCTGCACCACTAGCCTGGCCAAAAAGCCACCCGCAGGAGTCTCTCGAACACTGATCCAGCAAGCGGCCTCCTCCAGAAGCCTCCAACGACGGACAGCCATATGGCGGCCATGCCCAAGGGCTGCCTACTGAGAGCATCTGCCACGACATTCGCCTTACCCGGATGGTAAGCGATGTCACAATCATAGTCCGTCAGGAACTCGACCCAACGTCTCTGACGCATGTTGAGCTCCGGCTGGGACTGCAAATATGTCAAGCTCTTATGATCGGTAAAGAGCTCGAACTCCTCTCCATAGAGGTAATGCCTCCACATCTTCAGCGCAAAGATGATCGCTGCCAACTCAAGGTCGTGGGTGGGGTAATTCTGCTCATGGGGCTTCAACTGACGCGACGCGTAAGCCACAACCTTACCGTGCTGCATCAGGACGCAACCCACACCCAACTGCGATGCATCTGTATAAACTGCGAACCCACCACTCCCAGACGGAAGGGTAAGAACTGGCGCTGAGGTGAGCCTTCGCTTCAACTCCTGGAAGCTCTCCTCGCAGGACGGGGACCACTCGAACCGGACATCCTTCCGAGTGAGGCGGGTAAGAGGAACGGCTATCTTCGAGAAACCCTCGACAAACCTCCTGTAATAACCCGCCAAGCCCAAGAAGCTCCGAATCTCTGTGGGGTTCGACGGTCGACGCCAATTCGACACGGCGAGCGTCTTCTCCGGGTCCACAGATATGCCCTCACCGGAAATCACATGGCCCAGAAAGGCCATACGCTCCAACCAGAACTCGCACTTGCTGAACTTGGCGAACAACTGATGTCTGGCCAAAGTCTCCAAGACAGTGGAGATGGTGAGCGTGCTCCTCAAGACTCCTCGAGTACACCAATATGTCATCGATGAATACTACCACAAAGGAGTCGAGGAAGGGCCGAAACACCCGGTTCATCAGATCCATGAAGGCCGCCGGCGCGTTCGTCAACCCGAATGGCAGTACTCTGAACTCGTAGTGCCCATACCGGGTACGAAAGGCCGTCTTCGGAATGTCTGACTCCCGGATCTTCAGCTGGTAGTACCCCGAGCGGAGATCGATCTTGGAAAAGACACGCGCTCCCTGGAGCTGGTCAAACAGATCGTCGATCCTCGGCAAGGGGTACTTGTTCATTATTGTTCGCTTGTTCAGCTGCCTGTAATCGATACAAAGCCGCAGCGAACCGTCCTTCTTCCGGACGAACAGAACAGGGGCTCCCCACGGAGAAACACTCGGACGTGCGAAGCCCTTCTCCAGCAACTCCTCCAACTGCTCCTTGAGCACCCTCAGCTCTGCAGGGGCCATCCGGTACGGAGCTCTCGAAATCGGCTCGGTCCCCGGAATCAGATTGATCTCAAACTCGATCGCGCGATCCGGCGGTAATCCCGGAAGATCATCGGGGAAAACCTCGGGATACTCTGCCACGACCGGAGTCTGACTGATATCTGCCTGCAGCGGTGCATCCTCCTGAGCAATATACGCTAGAAAGCCCTCGCATCCTCCCTGAAGGAGTCTCCACGCCTGCATGGACGACACGAACCCCAAAGGGGCTACGTCACGATCGCCCACGAACTGGAAGGACCTCCGACCCGGAAGGTGGAAAGACACCGACTTGGCAAAACAGTCGATGCTGGCGTGACTAGCTGCAAGCCAATCCATTCCCAGGATGGCATCAAAGTCCGTCATCGCGAGCTCCACCAACTCCACTGGAAACTCATGCTCCGCAACCACCACCGTACACCCTCGGTACACAGAACGGAGGAGAATACGGTCTCCCACGGGCAATGATATCTCCAAGATAGCATCCAAAGGGGCGGACGCCACGCCCGTCCGTCTCGCAAAAGCGGGAGACACGAACGAGTGTGTGGCTCCGGAATCAAACAACACATATGCAGGGAGCTGGGAGATCTGAACAATACCTCGGACCACGCTGCCTGATGCCTGAGCCTCCTCTGCCGAAAGCGCTGCCACTCGGCCCTGAACAAACTGCGGCTGAGGAGCAGGGGCACGCCTCGCCGGCTGCGCTGGCTGCCTCCTCTGGTCAGCTCGGCCACCCTGTGGCTGCTGCTGCTGACGCTGAGGCTGCTGCTGGAACTGCTCCTGCTGTAACTGCTGTTGCTGCGGAGGCAGCACGCGGGGTCGGCCAGCATCGGGGCAATTATACAAGATATGCCCGATGCGCTGACAGTGGTAACAGCGCCGCGTCTCCGGTCGCCTGGCCTGGACTGGCACCGTCGCGATGGGTGCTGGACCTCGCACTGGCACCACATCTGCTGGAGGAGAGGCAGCCGCTGACCGATCAAAGCGGGGCCTCTTCTTCTTGCGCTGTCCCTGGTCCTGGCTCCTGGGTGGTCTCTGATCTGCCGAAGGGGTCGAAACCCTCACGAGGATCCCGAGGTCTCGCTCGACTGTCTTCGCCCGCGACACCAAGTCAGAGTACCTCGTGAAAGCCTGGGAGGTGACGTGCACCCGAATGGCACTGCTGAGACCAAGCTCGAATCGACGGCACCTCGTCTCCTCGTCCATCACCAAGGCTGGGGCGAATCTGGACAGCCTCGTGAAGCGCGTGGAGTAGTCAGCGACAGACATAGAGCCCTGCGTCAGCTGCTCAAACTCCTGCATCACTATCTGGCGCGTCGAGAACGGGAAGTACTCCTCCAAGAAATACCTCCGGAATCCCGCCCATGAAAGCTGCTCCACTCCCTCTGGGATGTCCACTGATCGTAGCCCACCAGTCGGCGGCTACCCTTCAGCATAAAAGTGGCCAGGGAGACTCGCTGGCGGTCGGTGCAAAGCATGGTCGAGAAGATCGCATCCACCTCCATCAACCATCGCTCTGGAGCAAGAGGATCCGCCGTCTGGCCCTGGAACTCGGGAGGGTGGAGCTTCAGAAAGGCTGCGAGGCCACTCTGCTGCACCCGCGCTGCAGCCTCTAGCCCCACCTCCCTCTCCTGGGGATCCTGAACTCTGACCGCCGGAACCACCACGGGGACTGGGGGTACATCGGGTACCACAGGTGGATCTGCCACCAAAGGGACCTGCGGAACTGCCTCACGGGCCGCCCGCAGCTCCTGAATCTCCCGTGCCTGATCTGCCAACACTCTGGTCTGGGCCTCCAGTGCCCTGGTCTGCGTCTCCACCAAATCTGCTATCCGCGCAAACGCGCGCTCCCAGGCAGGAGGCTCCTGCGCCGATCCTGGCCTCACGGCTGAGGACTCTCCAGTAGCATCCTCGCCTCTGGTAGGTCCGGAAACCTCCAAAGGTCGAGAGGGACCACGTCCGCGCCGTCCTCTGCGAGGAGGCATATCAGCAACCTAAGAAAACCAGACACTAGGATCAGAATACTCATATAGAAATCCTAGGACTCATCTCTACGAAAAAGAAGACAATTGGCTCTGACAGGACCAGGCTCTGATACCAACTTTTGTCACGCCCAGGGCGGCCGTCCCCGGACGCGGCAAGTGTATACATGATATCAGCAGTCTATACAGGAGATCAATAAAATACTCTAAACAACAACTAAAATGACAACACAGATAAAAGCAAGGCTGACATGATATATACACAGATAGCGGAAGCTAAAAGACTGAGTCTGTAATCCAAAACATACTACAGACTCGATACATAATCATATGTCCTGTGAGAGCCAATATACACACACATACATCCAAATACAATCCAAACTGGGTGCCCAAGCACGGAATATATATACATACAATCAAAAGGATGCTGATGGCCTCTAATACTCGCGGGACGTGGCGCTACTCCGCTACTGGTGCAGTCTCTCGGGGAGCTCCTCCTTCAAGTCCGCCTCGGTAATCACTGGAGAAAAATATTATGCGAGGGGTGAGCCACACGCTCAGTGAATAGCACAACCCATGCATCACAATTTATATTAACCACAATAATCAAATCAATAGCCTCAAAGTGGCAGGAACTTACAATCCAGTGGGTCGCTACATCGCCGAACCACCACACCCTCACCCTCACCCCTCAATAGGTGACATAGGATATTGGGACTAAACAATCCAGTGGGTCGCTACATCGCCGACCCACCACACCCTCACCCTCACCCCTCAATAGGTGACATAGGATATTGGGACTTACTAAGCTGATAATCATCATCACACAAATCCAGTGGGTCGCTACAACGCCGACCCACAACACCCTCACCCTCACCTCTCAATATGGTGACATAGGATATTGGGACTGACTAGGCTGTTGGTCACCCTTGGTCCACCGATAGTCTCTCCCCACTCCGTAGGCCGCTTGGCCACTCCCACATTCAGCACAGTCCTTCCCAAATCAGGAGGTGCCTACTGATGGGAGCCCTCCACGGAGAGCCTTTCTAACGCTGGGGCAGTCTCTACACGGATCCAACGAAGGAACAGAACAGCCTATCCATGCGCATATGATCCACTCGGATCCGTCGACAACACATCTCAACAACTCTAATGTCTTGAATTCTTCAGAATTCCTCCAGAGCGCATAACCAAGATGCGGGGAAACATATATTACAATAATATTGGGAAAAGAACCCTTGGGAGGGCACCATGAGGTCCCGATATAGGACATCCCGACAACCAAACAAGGAACACGGAGTACCCTAGCCCGGGTCTCAATGTTGAACTCGCAAGGCCCCTTAATATTCCCCTAAGGCATGATAATAGTCATAAGTTCACATTTAATTTAATAAATTAAACTAGTAGGACGCATGCATAGGTCGAGGCTTCCTAGCATGAGAACAGGGTGACAGGATGCATGGCTCTTACACATATCCTAAGGGTGCAAGTCCCTAACATACAAAGTCTAGGGTGGCATGCATTCTACACACTAATCATGCTTGCATGGATTACATGTTAACAAGTTAATATCAACTGCGGTGCCCCAGGGGAGGACGGTATACGCCCAAGTGCATATAGCGCCTCCCAACTGGGTTGGATTGTCCCACTCACCGATAACCGGGTCGTCGCGCGACCGTCCGTCAAGATCTGCAAGACAGGTAATCAACTCGGTGAGTAAAATACACAAATACACCAAAAATACACTAAAAATACACAACACTCGGGCAAACGTACATACGGCCCGTACGCACACGAGCCCGAGCACCCCGACTCAATCCCGAACCCCCGGGCAGCCATTCGCAAGGCCACCCGCCCCGGGCGCACAGTCGAGCCCCGGCCCGCGCGCCCAGACGCACTGCCGAGCCCAGCCCGCACACTCGGACACTCTGCCGAGTCCCCCGGGTGCACCGCGCGCTCACTGCGCCCCAGCGCAGCGACTCGCGCACACACCCGCACGCCTAGCGCCTCATCGCCTCACCCCGAGCGCACCACCGGCTTGCCCAGCGCCCATCGCCTCGCCCCGCGCGCACCACCGCTCGCCTCACCGCGCGCGCACAGCACGCCTGCGCCTCTGCGCAGCGCTCCGCGCGCACGCCCCCGCACGGCGCCCTGCGCGCAATATCCGCACGCGGTCCCCTACGCACGCCCGCACTGTGCCTCTGCGCAGCGCCCCACGCGCACGCCCGCGCACTGCGCCCAGCGCGCAGCACCCGCACGCTCCTGCTCCACCCGAGCGCACGCCCACGCGCACGCGCGCGTGCCCTGCCAGCCTGCTCTGCCCGTCCTGCCTGTCAGCCCGCCCGCTGCGCTGCCTGTGCTGCCAGCCTACCCGAACCAGCCTGCCATCCTGCCCGAGCCACCCCACCACCTCTCACCGGCCACCAACCGCCGCCAACAGCCACCAACAGCCACCAGCACTCAAAACCACCCTCCTAACATGCATCTAAGCAAGAAAAGGAAGGAAAAAGAGCTTACCCAAGGAAGGAAAGGAAGGAAGGGAAGTTCGGTTGCTCTCCGCGCACCGAAACAATCACCACCACCACGATCTCCTTCAGCCCTCAAGATGGCTGAAATCAGAGGAGAAAAGAGGGCGTTAGAAGGGGTCAAACATGTGGGAACTCGAATCCGAGACCACCGGTAGATAGATCGGGACAAGATCTAACCTTTCTCTTCTTTGGGTTTTTGGTTTCAACCTCAAGAACTAGGTCAAAAGAAGGTTTTAAAGAGAGGGAGAGAGAGAAAATCAATTGGGGAAGATGATGAATAGTGGGGGGAGATATTTAGCTCACTTAAATAAGTCAACACCACTTAGATTAGGCTAACTAGGTTTAATTAGGGTTTAAGAGAGGATTAGTGAGCTTAAGTGAGCTTTGACTTGGGTCAACCCAACCACACAAAAAACAAAAGGGGTTGACCAAGTCATGGGCCCACTTTGACCGAGTCAACTCTCCCAATGACTTCTCGCTCGGTCAAAACCCGGATACGCCGCGGAACTGTGAAATTCTGAAACGTTACCGGAATTCGATGAAATTTTCGTGAGTGGCTTGGAATGGCACCAGGACACATAATATGCAGTTAGATTTTCAATCGGAGTCCTCAAACTCAGGATGATAGCTAACAGTCCAAAATTTTAGCGGTTCCGATCGAAAAACGAAAAATACTAAAAAACTGCCAAAATGCTCCAATGGTTACCATAAGGTTAAAAGTGACACATATATAACACATGAGGTGGATGGGTTTGTAATTCTCTTGCCCTTGGGGCTTTCACTTTGAATACAAAGGCGAAAGTCAACCTTCTTTTCAAAAAAAAAAAAAAAAAATACATGTGTTTGCTCATGGTTCACGTTGCATCATCCTATAATTAATTCTTAAAAAAATGAAATCTTAACCCATACAAGCATACTCCTTATAGAGGCCTCTGGACAAATGTCAATGAGAATAAGCACCTTTTAGAATATATGATGTATAACATCCTCTCAATTAAGGAACAGATGCACCCATTTTCCATGCCACAATAAGCCAACTTGATCATGACTCATGGGACCAAGATCACCTCTCAAATGAATGTAGACTCGGACAACTAGATATTGGAACATCCCACCACCCAATTTGTTTAGCTTTCTAATTTGTCAGAGGACATACATCAGTGGAGGAAAGGTATCGTCACTATCAATGGGACATCATCTAATAAATGAACTTTGTATATAAGTCTGTCAACTATGAAGTAAATCTGAGTATTAAGGAATCCAACTCTGGAATAATATGAATCAAGTACATTATTATAAAATTATATATATTTCCTCATTCTAAAACTACCATCTCCTCAAGAGCATAAAATCCACAAAAGAAAAAAAAGACGAAAAACATCCACTCAATCAACATTTGTCAAGTACCCATAGCTCTGAAAAAAACTTTAACATAGCATATATTATAAAAACAGCCGATCAACTGATATCCTATTATCCGCTTTACTTTTCTTTTATACGGAACTGAGGTGAGGGACAGGTTCAAATAACGGAATGCCAGGTCCAGTCGAAAGGAAAGACAGGTCTGTCAGTCATGTTTTTTATTGTTCACAAGGGTGATTTCCCTAAGGTATATCTGTACTAGGCCTAAGTCAAGGGGTAGGTCGTCACAAAGTCTCAACGCTGTTCAATGAAGTCTCAACATTGTTCAACAAGTTTCAAGAATGTACCATAATGTTCCAGCATTGTACCAAAAAGTTTGAAGAAGTTTCAAGAAAATACCAACAAATTCTCACTTTTGATCAGAAAATGTCGGTTTTTTAATGTTGTAGAGAAAACCAGACAGAATCAACAAAGTTTATATCGAAATGACAAAAGTTTAACAAACCCCGGTGTAAAGAACAGGAATTCAGTTTGACTTTGGCTCGCTCTTTGTCTCATGGTGGGGTAGGCCTACCTTTCAGCTCGCTACTTGTTGACTAAGAAATAAGCAATCTCCCATATTGCCCATAGGAACTGATGCAAGACCATGTTGTGTAAAGCACAAATCACTTATACAAAATCCTATTGATCTATGGTCTAGATTAAATCCTACAAGTCACTTATTAAAAAATAGAGTTGCTACCTGCAGATGCGCTTCATGGTTGTTGGGCAAACTGCAAATCCATAAACATATAAAAAAGGCCAAACAAGAGAGCTACTTTACACACACAGTAGACAAGGCTAATTTAAATTGGATACATGCAAGCAATGACATTAACAGCTCATTTCAAAGGTTAGCTAGAGGGCTATTGACTGGCTGGATCTGTCATGGGATGGTACTGGCTTAAACATCGTTTGAATACTAATTTAGCAAAGCATGGGCATCTATCCCAGATGAAAATTAGGCGATCAAAAACCTTGTTCAAATATGGTTTAAAGGCCTGTAAGGAAGTTGTAGTGATATTATAAAAATGCATGGTACAATGAAAGCAGTTCGGACATGCATATACAAATTTGGAGGTACAAAAAAATTACTGTTAACGTATGTTATTTTTTTGAGCAAATTACTGTTAAGGCAAGTTATAATGTGTGACCAGACCATGGCACTTTGTCCGAAATAGTAAGACAACTAATAAACATAATGTGAACTAATCCGATGTTTATGTGACAAATTAAGTCTTCATGAGCAGCGTGAGCCTGAAAGACATCATTTCTTTGCAAATCCTATGGACTCTTTCTACCTTATCTCTCAGCAACTTCACTGATAATTTGATACCCTTAATAACCTCAACAAATCTGGACTAGACCACTTCACCAGTACCAAGCAGAAAAAGATGTCTCCCCTGCATTTACCATGAATTAATCGAAAAAAGGAATTAATTTATTATGAAGAGCCTCAAAAGAATCGGAGTCTACATTTCCCTGGACTGATTTTATATCCTCAAAGTACATTAATATGTATTGACTGCTCCGAATAGGATAATACTGGGGTGCAATTGAAAAACAAAGTCACTCGCATCATGCCGATGAGATCAAAGTTATATGGTACTGCAAGAGATGCATGAATGTCATGGATGAGTTAAAGAAAGATCACAACCACCTACACTTGAATGAATGTTCGATGTTAAAGAACTGGTAGCAGTAGAGAGTTTTCCCTAGACGTTAATCCACCTATGACCAAAGTGATATTGTGATGTATATTTATTATAAGGAAAAGGGTCATATTTCATAATAAACTCCTGCTTTTACCTAAGATAAGAGCCTGCCTGCAATACCATATGACAAACTGAACATTTAAAATATAAACCACTTAGTTTCGGAAACAATAGGCATTAGCTTTATGAACCAAATATATTGTGTAATAACTTTAGAAGCTATTAAACATATCATACCATTTAGTTCTCTAATATTTTATAAAGCGATGGTGGCTTAATTTATGTTTCTATGACTGTTTAGAATATATTTATTTTGATATTCTAAAAAATAGAATTTTTCAGTCTCATCAATTGTTAGGTATTTTAGGAACATTATAAGATAAAATTCAATGGCAAGGTGGGATAACACCTTTACAACTAATAGATTCATCGATGGATTAATGAGGAAGTCTTTAGAAGAGGCGTATGATGTGAGCAGGCTATAATGGAGAAACACAAAGCAGATTTGCAAGGCTTGAGCGATCTGAAAAAAAGAGTGGAGGAAGAGGAGGAGGAGATGAAGCGATTGGAAGCAGAAATATTGGCTTTTGTAATTACTATCTATATCCATGCGAGGAATAAAATATATCGGTTTCATATATTCTTTCATCAAGAGGAATAGATTCCTCAATTAACCTAATATTATGAAGCATTCTCTGTTCTAAGATTGGTATAAGCAAAGAGGAGTAATCCTCCTTCCTCATAACGTACCAACTCAACACACCCTTTTTTTTTTTTTTTCTTTTTTTAAGATGAGTGTAGGATTATTTTTTTCTATGATGATGACACGATATTTTAGTTTTGTCTGGGTCTCTTTAGGGATATGTTACTGAGAATCTAAATATCTTAGGATGTATTTGATTGCGGGATTGCACAATTTTTACAATTGCAAGAAACTGCTTATAATCTTCAAAATTTAGGGGAAGAACTTCCTACAAAATCAATTTTATAATTATATAACCAAACACATCCTTAGTTGAAGATTTTGATTCTAGTCTTCCATAAAGCGCGAGTGGAATGGGCGTATTGGGGGACATTTCGTAATTTCACCTGGGGCATTTTTCAGATAGACCCCCGTTCTATAAGTTTCACAAAACAACCCATTTATGTATTATAAAAAAAGTCCTTAATATTTATAATAACCAGGTCTCTTTTCTGGGGCTTTTTGCAGAACCACCCCCAGGTTCTACCGGTTTTACAACTAGACTCTATCTGTGTTACAAACAGGTCTCTAATTTAGATTTCAAGATTTATAAACAGGCTCCTAATCTCAAAACATGATTCCCCGAACTTCAAATTTCATTGAATGATTTTTCAGACCATTAAGATATCCATAGAATTATAAAATATAAATATTATAGCCACATTAATAAATACAAAAATTACAAATGGAATCGGACTCATTTGATCCCATAAAATTATTCGATGGATGTCTTGCTTTTGAATTTAAAATTTGTTCTGTTTTTTTTTTTTTATATTGATTTTGGATCTATATGTATTAATTTTTCTTTAGATGTGAAAATAAGTATATTTTTTGTTTTTTCATGGCAGTATTTTTTTTAAGATTAGATTGTTTTTAAGCGATTCTGTAATTGATTTTTTTAATGTGTAGTGGTAAAAAATTTGATAATGTGGTTGACTGTGCATACTCTTATCGAATGTAATAGTAGATTTTTTTTTGTGGTCTTCGTTCTGGTTGGTAAAAATGATTGAGTCTAATACTTTTCAAAAATTAATGTTATTGAAAGAAAAGGAATAAATGTTTTTTTAGTTTTATTTTTAATATAACTTTGAGTGGATCTTCATTTAATGTTAGGTATAGTCCCAAATACAACCCCAAATGCAATTATCACATGTTTTAATTTTTTAAAATAGTAAACATTGCACAATTTCAAATTTTATGTACTCATTTTTAGTAAATGCTAAAAAAAATTAACAAGGTATATATCTAATCTATATGGGTATATATATACGTCGTTAGATGACTATTAAATGACTATTAAATTACTAAAGAGGTATATGAGGATGTATTTTAATTTGAGTTGTAAAAAGAACTGTTATATGAAAAATAAGTTATACAATAATACATTTTTTGTTTCAAAAATATAAAATATACATAATAGAGTCTTAGTTATCAAACATTGTTTTTGTTTTAAAAGAATTGTTTATAATAATACATACTCTTGTTTATCTTTTAATTATAATATAAAATAATTTATATAATTCAATTCATATTTAGTATAATTTACATCCATACAGTATAATGTGAATTGTGATAAGGTGACTTTTTGTACCCCTTACACACATGTACTTCCAACAACACATCAATTCCATGCACCACTTTTTAGAGAACAATATTCTAATAATACTCCCACCACCATGCATGCATAACACAAGCCCTGACTCAACCCAAAAGGCATGCACTCCACTGCATTAATTCCCTCCCCTCTATTTAAACAACCCACACCCAACTCTATTTGTACACCAACTCACTCTTTAAAGCTTCCATGTTATGTTGTCCCCACCAACCCCAACATTCTTTCATGGAGGCAGAGAGTCCCACACCATTGCCTCCTCCTTTGAGGAATCCCTCCTCCTCTCCCACTCCCACTTCCCTTACTTCATGCTCCTCGCCCTCGAGGCCGGCGGCCCCCTCCGCTCCCTCCTCCTCCTCTTCGCCTCCCCGATCGTCCGATCCTTGGAGTTTCTCGGCCACGGGACCCTCGCCTTACGCCTCATGATCTTCGTTTCCATGGTTGGGCTCAACGTGGCCGACATAAAGGCGGTGGCCAGGGCGACCCTCCCGAGATTCTACTACGAGAACCTCGGTGAGCGTACGTACCGAGCTTTCTCCGCGTGTGGTGGGAAGCGGTATGTGGTGGCGTCGACCCCTTCGATCATGGTGGAGCCCTTCCTGAGGGAGTATCTCGGCGTAGACTTGGTGGTGGCCACCGGAATACGCACCTTTAGAGGGTACTGTCTAGGCCTAGTGGACTCCCGGGGAGTCGTCGACGGGGAATCCGGGCTCGAGGCCCTCCGATTGGCCACCGATGGGGAGATGGTTGACGTCGGGTTAGCCGGCAGCGGCGTTGGCGCAAGAGAACACCAACCCTTCATGTTGTTGTGCCGGGTACTACTACTACTGCTCCACAATTTCATGTTTATTCATTAAGTGTCCCCATGTGGCCTCTTATATAATGGTGTGTTACGCGTCACACATGTTTATATAAACTATTTCTAAATTGTCCCCACCTTTATTTTGTCATGGACGGCAGTTCCTGCATGAGAGTGAGAACAAGAGTTTTTTTGACTTTTGACTGTGGACCACTAAAGTTACTGTCTTAAGTTACTGTCTTAGGTGAAAAAGCATGATATTACCACGTCAATGGTCTGTTTTATCACTCACTTTAGCTTTTCTCCACCAGAGATGAGATCACTGTGTTGTGTTTCTCGTGTCCATTAGTAGTGGTCAGATATGGTCAACAGGGGTGAGAATAGCTTCATCAAAATCACAACCTCGAAAACGTGAGACTGAAACGAACATCCCCAAATTACAGTGGTCCTTTATTTGTTATTGACAGATGTGACATTTTCAACGTGGACGCAGGAACGCTACGTGGTCCCATCCGAGGATAAAGGACCACCGTTGCAGAGGGACCACCGTCCCAAGCCGCTCATCTTCCACGACGGTCGCCTCGTGGCGCTTCCCACGCCGTCCGATGCCATAGCCGTCTTCCTCTGGGCCCCAATGGGCCTCCTCCTTGCAGTGGTCCGTCTCTTGGTGGGCCGGATCCTCCCTTACAACATGGGCCTGATGGCCGCGGCCCTAACCGGCATGAACATCCGGGCCCGATTCCGCGGCACATGCAATCACACGTGCGAAGCAAGGGGCACGATGTATGTGTGCGCGCACCGTACCCTAATGGACCCGGTGATCGTGTCTGCCACGCTTCAACGGAGGGTCACGGCAGTGACGTACAGTTTGAGTCGGGTCTCCGAGGCGCTCTCACCCATACTGACTGTCCGGCTCACTCGCGACCGCCTTTTGGACGGGGAACGCATGAAACGCACCCTAGCTAGGGGCCAGGACCTGGTGGTGTGCCCTGAAGGGACCACATGTCGCGAGCCTTACCTGTTGAGGTTCAGTCCACTGTTCGCGGAGGTGGCGGGGGATGTCGTGCCCGTGGCCATCGACGCGAGGGGGTCAATGTTCTACGGGACCACGGTAAGGGGTCACAAAGGCCTAGACTCTATATTCTTTTTGATGAACCCGTGGCCGAGCTACACGGTCGAGTTCCTCGACCGGTTGGTGGATGTGGGGGGGCGCGTGGAGAGGGGGGAGGTGCCAAGTTGCGAAGTGGCAAACCGCGTGCAGGGGGAGATCGGGCGTGCGCTAGGGTTCGCGGGCATGAATTTGACTAGGAGGGACAAGTATAGGGTGCTCGCGGGCAACGATGGCTGCGCGAGCTAGTGCCTTTGGGTTTTGTCTGTGGTTATGTGTTACATTGTTTTTTTACTTTGGTCTGCCTATTGTAAAGATGGGGGGTTTGTTTAAACATATACAGTGTTCCATCTAACCCTAGTTGATCATGGTGAACAGTGTGTTTATATGTATATGTCTTCTACTTATCCCTATGTATCACGGTCTATGCCATGTCAATTAAACAGAGTTTGCAATTATGACCCGCTTCTAAAGATAGGGTGTGTATTCCAGCCAGGATTACTAATGCCCTGCTTAGATTCAGTGGTGAAAAAATCATGAAATCAAACTGATTTTTCGCTTCTTTGTCCCCAATATTCCTTTGTTCTCTTTTTTGAAAAAATCTGATGTCCGAAAAACTATTGAAAAAAATGCTTTTTAAATGATGTACCGAAATTTTAAAATCCAAAATGCTCATTCCAAGACATGAAACATTAGCTATGAAAAGTTGATACACTGGTTTTTTTTACAACTCCATTTTCAACCACCACATCATTAATGTATTATATAAAATCTCCTCCCGTATCATATATCTCACTATTCAAATATATTTTAAATACGTAAAAATAAATATAACATGCATTTATTTCATAAGTTGTAAATAGAGCTGGACATACCATATTAGCAAGATCATGATGTTAAAATGATGTAATCATTTTTTTTTTAAATATTGAATGTTGAGAGAGAATAAGACCTTGTCCTTCTCCAGAGTTTGGAGAAAGGCAGAGCATATTAGTGATATATTGCGCTCTCCATGAGCCACAACTTTGAAAAGCCACTAATTTTGGCCAAATCTTCAACACGACACCATCACTTCCCTATCGTTTCAAGGTTCTTAAAAGATTTTCTCCCAGCTACGATGAAGATGTTCAAACAAGACTTTCATATAAAAGACAGGCTGTAGCAATGATGCCTTCTATGATACATGATAATGTAACATAGACAAAGACAACATACTTACACACATAACAGGATGGCAACATGGATGGCCTAAGATCCAAGACTCCCAAACAAAACCAGCAACAACAAACAAAAGATAATCAAATATAGTAGCAGTAACACCAGATGTTGTTGAATACCAACAACATCAGCTCCAACACCATCACCATAGTCTACTCAATTCCGAACCTCTTCTTGAGGAACAAGACGAACTCATGGACCTTGTGGGGGTCGGGGAGGAACTTTGAGACGCTCTCCCTCTCCTTGCACCTCTTCACCCACTCTAATATCTTCGGACATGCCTCTTCGATGCTAAAACTCCCTTCGGTCTCATAGGAGTAGAACCAGCATGCGAAGGGGATGAGAGAGATGTCCATGTACCCAAACACGTCCCCTCCGAAGAATGGCTTGTCTCCTAGCGTCGCCTCGAGCAGCTTCATGTTGTCGATGAATTCCTTCTTTGCTTCCTCCTTGGCCTCGCCTTTGCTCTTCCAGACCCTCGTTCCACATTCATACATCTAGACATCATTGTAAAAATGAAAACACATTCAATTTTACAAATCATGAAATGAATTTCATTTGCCATCCTAACATTCAAGTGAAGTGATTGATCCAAGTTTGCTCACATAAAGATTACAAAGATGTTTTCAAGAGCTTGAAAATTAAACTAAGTCAGTTGACATTTGATTGATTACTTGGTAAAGTGAATTAAACTGAACCGAAGTGAATCGGCAAATCATACAAATTCAAAGAAATGATGATCATATCATTTAATTCATATTTGATAAACTTCAAACCAAACCGAATTGTATGGTTGGGCCCAGTTCACATTTTGTCAAAATGAATTCCACTTTGGTTCAGTTCTAGTTCGGTTGTGTAATAATTCAAAGCCAAGTTGAACTTCTAGCTGAAACAACAGACTACCTTATGATAAAGTACATTTACAAAGAGTGTTGAATTTGAAACAGTAAGACAAGCCTGAGAACTTTTTAGAGGCTCAAGAAAAAAAGGGACAAAAACATAAGTGCAAACAAGCATTCCACTCGGTTACTTCTATATTTGATTATATTGATAATTCTGAGGAAGAATTATGAGAAAAGTAAGGATAACATCATTGAGGACTTGGAGTAAGCATACTGAATAAGAAGAGCTCTGTGATTCGGGCATGTTTAGATAGGAGTATTGGGTGCTTGGATTGGGATTGAGAATCCCAACCATGTCAATAAGTTGTTTGGATAAATTTTAAAAAAGGGATTAAAATTGAGAGAGGGGGATTGGGAATCATTTATATATAATATATAATATAATATATATTTAAATAAAGAATATAAATATATTTAAAAATATACATATATGCACGTATATATATTCAAACATTAATTGTGATACACGCATTCATAAATACTCTTGATTTACTTTATTTATATAATATATGAATAAAAAAGCTTTCATAACCTATTGATTGAATGATATGAGGTTCATGTGATTTATCATAACTAATTTGCTATGATATATATAAAAAATATATATATTATATTACTATCATAACTATTTTGCTATGATATCATAACTAATTTGCTATGATATATATATATATATATATATATATATATATATATATATATATATATTGAGTATTTTTATAAATATATATTTTTTGAATCATGTACCTTACCAAACAGGTTGACATGATTCACAATCTCAATCTACTTGGATTTAGAATCTCAAGATTCACAGGATCCCAATCCAGGCCCTTCATGCGTAATTAGTTCATGTTTCTATGAGAGCATTAAAGTTTTTAAAAAACTTAAAACATGCATTTGGGGCTATACCTAACAATCTAACACTATCCATTCAACACAAACGAGATCAAAAGGGCAGAGGGACCTCACCTTCTTGTCGACGAAATCGGCCCAAAACATAGCCTGGGCCCGCTGGTAGGGGTCCTTGGGGAGCAAAGCCGGGCCCTTATCGGACCACGCCTCGTCGATGTACTGGACGATGATGAGCGACTCGCATACGGGCTTCCCGTCATGTATCAGTACCGGTATCTTCTTGTAGACCGGGTTCGCGCTCACCAAAAGCTCGCTCTTCTCCGCCAGGTTCTCCTCCTTGTACTCGAACTCCACCCCCTTCTCCGCCAGCGCTATCCTCACCCTCAGCCCGAACGGGCTCACCCAGAAGTCCAAAAGCTTTACCCCCTCCATTGAAAACAATGCGCGCACGATAATGAGACTCGGTGTGTGGCTATATCAAGGTATCTCTGCCTCGGTCGGTCCGTATTTATGGACGTTTCGGAATTTTTTTTTTTTTTTTTTTTTTGGGGGGGCGTCTCTCTAGAGGGTTCTGAATTGTGCAGTCACTGATGACGTTGTGCAGATGTACCACGTGGAAGGATCTGGACGGTTGCGATGGAAATTGATTTGGTTGACTCGAATTGCTCGCCTCGATTAGGTTTAATTGACAGAGATGTAATAACACTTATCGTAAGGGTTAAGAGTATGTCCATTTTTACGTTTATTTTTATTTTAATTTAAAATATTAACTTAATTAGTGATATAATAATAAATATAAAATTGATTAAATTAATATTATTTATTTTATTTTTTAAAATTTAATATATAAATAATTAATATAATATAATATTATTAAATTTAGTAAAAAATGTTTTAACTAAATTGGGATCTATTTAACCGACCTAAGAAAAAAAACAAGAAGAAAGTAGAATATAAAATAAAAAAAACTATAAGATACAGAAAAATACTAATATTTAATGTAATGTTTTTATTTTAAGTTCGATGTATCAAATCAACCTTAATGTTTTAGTGGTTTCAGTTAATCTATGAATATCATTATGTGAATTATTTAAAATTATAAAATTTTTTAAATTTTAATGACATGACTTACTATAATACCGAGTAATAAATATAAAACTAATTAATATTAATTAATTCAAATGAATGCGTAAGTTAATCAATATTAGACTCATTTGAAGGTCTCGATGAGATCTTTCCAATGATATTATTTTTTATAAATAAATAATTAGTATATTTAAACTTAACTTAAATTAAATTAATAATTCAATTTATGGTAAGAGATACAAATAGAAGGATTGAAAGTTTGTATGCATTGGGGGAGGGTAAGGTAGGGTTTTTTTTTTTTTAAATGAATAGTGAAATGGAGAGGCTTCCATTTTTCCATCTCCAGCTGCATATATGCAACTCCTCCACCTCCAGCTGTATTTTATAGCTGAAAATGGAGGCCTATTGGAGCCACCCCGGGATACAAATTGAAGAAATGCATTTCAGTTGGAGATGCTCTAATAACTTCAATGTCCCTATAAACATTGGTTTGGTATAAGTCACTTGTTAAAGTTAGGACAGATATACAAATCATTGAAAAATCATAAAAGTTTATATACATCCATGTCGTTAATCTGTTTCTTCCATATCCTCATAGAAGTCCTATTATTTTTTTTATCCATTCAAACAATGTTTAGATAAAAGATAATGAAATATAAAATTCTATAACGGTAAATTGATCTCTTGCAGGGATTAATTTTTATAGTGATTGTTTATATGGACTCTACAAAATTACATATTGATGGAATATTTAAAAAATATTCTATTAAATTTGGATGATAATTTGATGTTTTTGAGTTTTTTGAGACTTGTGCATTTGCCAAATTTTGACAAGAACTTATATGGGATTATCCATGTTTACAGGAACATAAATGTCCTTAACCTTTATTAAAATTGAAATTCATTGTGATCCAATTAAATTAGTCTTTTGTGTGTAATGTCCGCGTGGTTGCGATAGATATATATATTTTGATATTATGAATAATGTATATAATTTATTTTGATAGAGAGTGGTTTAGTGTACCGTGTCTATCTGACAGTGTCTTGTGTATGTGGATAACCGTATATGATGTGTGTTAGATGCTCTATTGATAACTTAAATTTAGCTGAAAATATTTAGATACTACATTTGGTTGCACTGTTGTAAAACTGATTTTAGACAAAATCTGGGTTTAAAACTGAATTTGCAAGAAACTATCTCTCTACATCATCTAGAAAACTCAAGTTTTTTAACACTTTTTAATAGAATCCATTTGTAGTTTGTTACCCTAATTTTTCTATCTGAAAATGAGTTTATGAAAAACAACTTCTTACATATTTAAAAGTGGTCTAAATCTGTTTCTAAACATAACCTTATATATAAGATTGATTAAATATTGTTTAGGATTGTTACTAAATATGATTATATCGGAGATCCACTTTTTTCGTTTGACAATGCCCACTAACAAAACATGTGTGAATTTTGATATATATAAAAAATGAAAATATTATGATAAAACAAGAATTCAACTTTAAAAAATTTAGGAGCACAAAAAGAAAAATAATGGGACTGTTGGTTCAAAGACACTCCATTTTTTTTAGGGTTTTTTATTTTTAAGTCCCCACGAACTATACGATTTAGTGATCGATCCCTCACTTCTTCATATTTTGGTTTTAGTCCCCAAATTTAAAGGATATGTTCTTTTTTAGTCCCTTCAAGGGACTAAAAAGAAAACTAAATAATTTAGGGATAGGTCCCTCCCAGGGATTAAAAAGGAACATATCCTTTAAATCTGGGGACTAAAACCAAAATATAAAGAAGTGAAGGATCGATCATTAAATCTTATAGTTTATGAGGATTTAAAAATAAAAAACCCTTTTTTTTATTTTTAACATTAGACCCCGGGCGGGTGTTTTCAATTATTTTTTTTTAGGGGGGGGGGGGGGGGGTGTGTTTTCTAGAGGGTTCTGAATTGTGGAGTCAGTGATGACGTTGTGGAGACGTGCAACGTTGAAGGATCTTGACGATTTGTTTGAATGGACAGTCGTGATGGGGTTTTCGATTTGTAATTGATGGGTTGACTGCGGGGGGATAGTGTGGGTTGAGAGGTCCTTTGGAATTGCTCTCTCCTTTGGAATTGCTCGCCTCAGTTAGGTTTAATTGACAGAGATTTAATCATTCCGACTTCCAAGTAATGTTTTAAACCCCATATTTTACAATTTTTTTAAAAAGCTAAATCTTTTTATCATGTGTAGATAAAAATCCTTCTCATGGTGTCCACACCATATCATATATATATATATATATATATATATATATATATATATATAGACACCATACCCTCTTTTAATATACGATCACCTTCTAATCACCATAGAAAAAGGGTGCATTTAATCAAATTGTGAGAAAATGGTTCATAAAAGAATCACAAGAAAAAAGGGGGAGATCATGTGAAGAAAAAAGAGGCATCATGATTCATAGGGATATATGTAATTTCATGGAGTGGTTATTTTAACCGTCTGATTAAAATCCATTTAATCAGATGGTAATGAGAGGGAGACCACACCTAAGAGAAGGAGTATGCTAACCGCATCATATCATTTCACTATATATATATATATATATATATATATATATTTATATATATAGAGAGAGAGAGAGAGAGAGACAGAGACAGAGAGAGAGAGAGAGATGATTGAGTGCGGCGGTGAGCAGGTGCGGATTCAATTAGAGTCGCCCGATCATATAGTTTCAGATCTGACGGTGGAGATAAAAAATCACTGAAACCCACTCACTAGATCAACCGGTGACCATCCCCATCGAAAATTTTTGAAGCCCTACCTCTCACCTCATTTGTTTCTCTTTCTCACTCAGTGACTTCCTATTTTGAAAAAACCTTTATTCCTCTCTCACCATATCGAAAATTTTTCACCTCTCTCGTCTCCCTTGACCACCTCCGCCGAACCCCCTCCACCTCCACCAGCTGCTGCGGCCAACACCCCCTCCCCGTGCACAATTTTGTGAGTTTTTTTTTCATTTTTTGTATTCAAATCTAGGGTTATATCTGTATGTCTTGATCTATATGTAGGCTTAGATTTTAGATTAGTATATGTAGGTTTTAAAATATAGGGTTTTATCTATTTTTTTTTTTCCAGATTTGTTTCAAAACAAGAGTTTTTTCATCTTTATTTTCATCTTTATGTGGAGTTTGAGACATTTATGAAATTGTGAGAATTTCTCTACATGTTAATACTAAATCATCTAAATTAATGTACACACGTAAAAGCCAATGAAATGAACTATGTTCGGTTAATTGTCAAACTTTAATGAACATCCAGAAAAATAAAGAATATTGTGGTTCTTGGGTTTGTAGAGAATATTATTGTTTGTGGCTGTGCTAACAACACGTCTAGCAGCAGACCCAGCAGACCCCTTCAACGGAGTGATCGAGATGCACCCTCTCAAATGAGAGGTCGAGGGTTCGAACCTGCCTTTACCCACAAAAAAAAAAAAGGGTGCATTTAATCAAATTGTGAGAAAATGGTCCATAAAAGAATCACAAGAAAAAAAGGGGAGATCATGTGAAGAAAAAAGAGGCATCATGATTCATAGGGATATATGTAATTTCATAGAATGGTTATTTTAACCGTCTGATTAAAATCCATTTAATCGGATGGTAATGAGAGGGAGACCACACCTAATAGAAGGAGTATGCTAACCGCATCATATCATTTCACTATATATATATATATATATATATATATATATAGAGAGAGAGAGAGAGAGAGAGAGAGAGAGAGAACTGATTGAGTGCGGCGGTGAGGTAGGTGCGGATTCAATTAGAGTCGCCCGATCATATAGTCTCAGATCTGACGGTGGAGATCAAAAATCACTGAAACCCACTCACTAGATCAACCGGTGACCATCCCCATCGAAAATTTTTGAAGCCCTGTCTCTAACCTCATTTGTTTCTCTCTCTCACTCAGTGACTCCCTATTTTGAAAAAACCTTTATTCCTCTCTCACCGGATCGAAAAAATTTTCACCTCTCTCGTCTCCCTTGACCACCTCCGGCGAACCCCCTCCACCTCCACCAGCTGCTACGGCCAACACCCCCTCCCCGACCTTATCAAAGTATGTCTTCCTTGGTCGGTCCGTCTTTATGGACCACGGCGGGTGTTTCTGGAATCTTGGGCTCGACCAGCCCCACCACTTGTTTTAATATTCCCACCACTTTGCTACACCCAACCACCCAAAAAAGATGTTGATCTTAAACCCGCCACCTTTTATATCCATTACATATCATATCCTAAATCCACCACCTCGCATCTCTCTCTCTCTCTCTCTCTCTCTCTCTCTCCCCTCTTCAATTAGATTCACCTAAGGGTCCCATTTGGTCCGAGGCCCGAAAATCTGCTCGCACGGCCTGAGCCTATTTTTGGGCAGAGCGTGGGCCTAATTTTGGGGCATTTGGGCCCATTTAAGTTGGCCCGTAGGCCCTCGAAGGAGGGGGCAATAAAATTAATGAGTCACATGTAATTTTTATTTAAATTGTGATTGAAGTATGCAAATTATTAACATTTATGTAAACGTCAACCAAAGTAGGTATATGTAAGATTCAGTTTTTTAAGTAATTAATTTATTTTATATTTTATTTTTAAAAATTCAATAGATGTAAATATTTTTTAACATTATATTTTCAATTTTGTGTTATTTTAATATTTATATACAAATGAATAACTTAAAATTAAAAAAAATAACATGTTTAAAATTTGAAGGCCAAGCCTGGCCGCGGGCCCGTTTATTTAGCCGTGAGCCACCCCGGCCCGGTCCCATTGGCCAGACAGGTCTGCAGGCTTCGGGCCATGTTTCAATGGGTTGGCTCGGCCCGTCGCCGATGCCTAGATTCCCCGCATCATGCCCTCCTCCTCCCTCCTCTCAGCCATGATGGTCCAGTAGAGCTCCCTGAACTCACCGATAATTGAGGTGGTGAGATTAATGTTGCTCAAAACAATATAGTTTAGTTGGTGGATCAATAAATAAATCGGGGATGGTGGGTAGAGGTCCTTTGGAATTGCTTGCCCGGATAAGGTTTAATTGAGCAATAATGATTCTTAGGTCCCAATTTTTCAAGCCCCATCACAGGCCCCATGATGTGGCAAGTGTACATTGTCTATTATACCTTTTACTTGATAACTACCTTAACATGTATCCCTATGATTGTGGAGTATCATTTAATTCTGAAAATTCTATTTTTGAGGAGAAGGCACGAAATCGTTTTTTTTTTTTTCGATTTGGATCTCACATCAATGTCTCTCGGATCAGGTTTGACATTATTAGATTCATAAAAAAATTGTGTTTTGCCTTTTGTTTTAAATATTTAAACACAATTTTTTTTCATGTATTGAATGTCATTTATCACATTTTGATTTGTTTTTGTTTCAATATCTAAATGTACCGTTACATTTTATATATGAGTAGTTTGTTTGATGTTACTGCTACATTGTTGACAATGTAATTTTTCAAATCTGTATTATTTTTGTTACATTAATAAATGTAACAGTCAACCGCATGCATGTATTAATTTATATTTGTTACATTTATGAATGTAACATTCATTCGTATATTGCATTTGTTTCAATGTAAATAGTAATTTATATTTGTTACATTTATTACTGTAACAGTCAAATACATATGTTTGTTAAATGTATCACACAATAAAAAAAGTGTTTGACATTTTCTATAAAATGTAACTGACTATTGAAAATATAATCTGTTTCTAAATTGTTTAAACATTGCATAGAATGTAAAATATTTAGGTAGGAAAATGAAATTGTTTGTTATATTTATGTAAATGTAACAGTTCTGATGTAAATGTAACAAATCGCTGTGAGGGATGTAAATATTTAATAAAGTATTTGATGTAACTAATTCATATAGTAACCATATGTGTTTTTTTATTTAAATTTGAATACAATAAATATCCAACTTTTTTAGTGTAATTTAGGTTCAATTGTAATTTAGGTAAGGATTTAAAAATTCAAAATTTGAAATGGTTAAATGGATTTCAAGATTCACATGGAAAGGTAATAACCGAATAGGGGGGATTTGGGTTAATGAGACAGATTTTTAATGAAGGGCATATTTGTATTTTGCCATTTTACCATTTTTAAAAAGTCAACAAGTCAACTAATAACAATTCAACTAATGATAACACCTCATGAGGCTTGTTAGTGGGGCTTATATTTTGGGGCCTGGGTATCACCCCTCATATATATATGAGTGGTGATACCCAGGCCCCATAATATAAGCCCCACTTACACAAGCCCCATGAGGTGTTATCATTTCATTGGTTGGTTTGTTTGGTTTGTTGACTTTTTCAAAAAATGGTAAAATGACAAAATACAAATTTGTCATTCATTAAAAATTTGTCTTATTAACCCAAATCCCCCCATTTTCTCTATTTGGTTATGACTTTTCCATGTAAATCTTAAAATCCATTTACCTATTTCAAATTTTGAATTTTGAAATCATTACCTAAATTATAATTGAACCTAGATTACACCAAAAATTACCGAAATTATTTTCATTAAAATCCTTCAAACGGCTCATTTTCTCTAGGTAGTTATTGTATTCAAATTTAAATAAAAAACACATATAGTTAACATATGAAACAGTTACATTTTATATTGGTAGTTACAAATACATTTCTTAAATGTTTACATCTCTTACAACGATTTGTTACATTTATATAAAAACTGTTACATTTATATAGATGGAACAAACAATTATATTTACCTAAATGTCAAACAGTTACATTTACTATTTAAAATTATCTATTTCAATTTCTAGTGCACTGCCTTCCAAAGAAAATGTATCAGAATCCTCTGTAAAAGTATGTACTTCACTGTTACATTTATACATCATTTTTATTTGCATTGTTAAAAGAAATGCACAACATGAGATAATGTTACATTTCAGAGTGTTACATTTATGAATGTAACAAAATTGTGTAAATGAATATCCGAGTTCGGGAGTCTAATATAAACATCACACGAACCAGTAACAATTAAATGTAACAATATCAAAATTACATTTATGAAATTATAACGAAACAAATATAAAAAAAGTGTGAAATAGTGATTAAAACATAAAAAAAAAATCATTTTTTGAATTGAAACATGTAACATAGATTGAATATTTGATCATCAAAAATTTAATTTCAAATTCGATGTGACTTTCTAAAAAAGAAAAAAAAAATAATTGACAAACCTGATCCGAAAAAGAGATCCAACTCGATAAAGAACAAATCAGTTTTTCAAACTTCTTCAGATTAAAATTTCAGGACTGCTACGAATATGTTCATCGTAAATTATTAGGTTATTGTTACCTAAGATTAATGATTTTACACAATGCAAGGAAAAAGAAATACAGTAATTAATGAAATCTCCACAATCCTTGGAATAAATCAAACCGTTTTCTTTGTTTAGATGTAGTTATTAATTAGATAATATAATAAGTAATGTCCTATTGCTACATCATAGAGCCTGTGATGGAGCCTGGAAAATTGGGGTCAAAGAATCATTATTGGGATTACTATATATGAGGTGTAGATGTTCCATTGATAACTAAATTTTTTTTTTAAAATGTTTAAATAATTGATTATTTATATAATTGATTAATTTTTTTTTTAAATGACAGGCCGACGCCACCAACAAAAGGACACATGATATTATTTATGTTTTATTTTTGTGGTCCCTATTTTGCATGGATGATTGATGATCTGTAACATTTGATCTCGATCAGGCTCACTGCCACTCCCTCCATCAGCCATCAATGGTGCAAGATGACCTTCCCTAATGTTATTGAATAATGTTGGTGTCAATCTTACATTAAAGTGAGATAACTATGCTCTTGAAAAAAAGATAGGAAGAAAGAAATCATCAGACAAATCAAGGGAAATTAAATTCTAAGTATTTTTTTGGTGGTAAAATTTTCTTTAGCATGTGAAGAACATTCCAAATTAGTTGCTATATTTTTTTTATTGGTACGTACATTCCTTTTTTCGGCTCACTTATAGTCTTCTATCTCTTGTTTTTTAATAGCAATGTATATACATCGGTAAATTTTTTATATTTTTTAATGAACTTATATTATTGAACTATATATTTCATATTTTATAAACGCATATACTTCATTATATAAGATACATTATTACTCAAAAAAATTAAAAGGGGTGCAAACTATGAATAGTTCTAGAATGTGACTCAACGTAATTCTTATAATTTTTACAGATCTTTTCATCTCTTTTTGGT